>JTDE01000374.1:45818-210007 GCA_014338405.1 Paragonimus skrjabini miyazakii
GGACTTGAACCACGGACGCGCTGTTCATGAGGCAATCATGTTTACAACTTCTCCTTTGTGTTGCACAGTCAGCGGTTTGCGCAATCTCCAAGAAACAGACCATAAATGAGGACGAACAAAGTGATCTAATCATGACTAGTGTTACGTGTCTCGGACGAACAGTCATTGGAAAACTCTTGTTCTCTCTTCTAGCATATATTATATGAATGTGCGCAAGTGAATCTCCAAATTATTGCACACTTCTCGTAGGTGCTTGACATTATAGCTGACTGCAGATGGACTCATATTAGTCTGTCACAAACGATCCTGCCAGATAAAACTCCTGTAGTGACCAGCGGTCATGTGGCCTTTTTAAGTATCCTGGCTGCAACCGTGGTTTCCCGCTTGTTTGTTCTGTACGCATGATTCTGTGTAAGTCTGCTACAGGAGGCTTGATATGAACTCAGTATCAATTTCTTCACTCGTGCAACTAATTGCACGCAACCAATGCTAGCCCTTTTCCTAACTATGCATCCACTATTCCATTCTTCACTGTCGGTTAACCCGAATCTATTCGAGCGTTGTTTAACACACCCGGAGATTCCACGCATTCTTCGCATGGCGCGCTTTTGAGTGCCGCCGAGTGGGCTGTGGCCCACCTCGCGCTTCCTTCCTTTCTCCTCTTGGTTGCTGTCGTCGTTCCCAGACTAGGCTAGAGCTAACTACTTATCATATTTCCAAACTGCTGGAAATATAAGGTTTGTTTCCAAACCTCACTGCGTTCTCTAGTTCGTTACCTATTATGACCACGTTTCAAGTGCTCTTCAGGAAAGGTGTTTCAAATTGTTAGTGGACGAAGGTCTAGCGCATATCCACTTACCCACTACACTCCCCATCATTACAAAACTGTACTAAGTTCCCCATAACAATATTGCCGGACATTTTTAATTACCAAACTGGTAAAATAAACCCGAGGTAGGTTACAATCAGTCTTCGGGATTGTACAGTAGTTTGTCAAAATGGCAGCTACCAGTTAGTGTTAGGTGGCAGTTGAGGAAAGCCGAAAATTACGGAAATAAACGTATGAATCAGCGGAACACTTAAAATGAACGTATTTGCAATTATCTCTAAAACAACTACAACCCGTAATATAAAATTACCACACTCAATGATGTATGTCAGATGTAGGCTTTTGTTTGTCCTACGTTTTGACCTCTACATTTTCGGTGAAAAATAAAGTCCACTACTTTAGACATAATGTAGCTCCTAGTCTTCGATAGGTGTTCTTCTGTTTGAAATATCTAGCACTGGCTTCTCTATTTCACACACTATTACTAAGGCTTTACGACGATTCAGCATTTTATTGTTTTCAACTCTTTATCATCTACTCGTGATATAACGTTCCAGTTCTCACTTAGCCGACGACTGTGTTTGACGAACGCGATAGAAATGAAACGTATGAGCTGAAGGTTGTTACAAAGTGGCTTGCAGTCAAAGTGGAACAAATCTATTCAAATTATTTATGTTGAAAACTGGAAGAATTATCTTGAATCTACTAAAGTCTTTTGCAATTTCCGTGGTGTTTGCACACTTTCACCAAGAATTACAGCTTGTGAACTGTAACACAAAACTTCAAATTAATATGAATAGCGCTCAACAATGAAATAACACTCAATTTTTTCGGTTTGTATGCTCGTTATGGAATCAGTAAATTTTTTAAACTAACCCTGTCCATTGATTTGCTAAAAAGCATCGATAACTGGATTCACTTGGGTCTTAGCACTGAAAAACCTCAATATTAATCTGGAAGCACGATATTCGTTTGAGACAAAACACTATCCACGTGATTCAAAGCTATTCTGGATATAACTGTGCTGATAGGAAAACAGTGCACTGACATCACAACTGTTGTCAAACTGAAGTGGTCTAATCCTTATAAAATTTACACTAGTATAAAAATGATACTTGTCGGAGTTATCATTTACTAAATCGTCTTTGGCAGGTTCCCTGTAAATGTTTCAAAAACTAAACTATTGCTTTCAGTTTCAAGAGTAGTTGTTTGTGAAATAAGTGCACTTACTGACGCAAGGCAGCAAAAGCCGTAAGGAAGCTGTCTTGCTGATGACGCTTTACTTCCACTTACAGCTCGGTTGTTTGTTTGCAAGGTGTAGGTGCCTTGGTGTTGTATGTTTGAATGTAAACGTAGCTATTTTTTTAGGGGTCAGGTCCCCTACCCTCTCCTTTTTTCTTCTCTCTCCTTAAACAGGGTTTGTTTCTTCTTCATGGTTGTGTGGCAGTTAAACATCAGTGTGAACCACTGATGTATTGCTGTCTACGATGATGACGATGATGTTTGCGGCAAACAGAACATTTGACCAGTAACTTTTTGCAATTTATCTCTCCCATATTTTTTCAGGCAGTAAATTGTTAGCTGGCTTTTCAAACTTTGAAACGATATTATTTTCAAACAGCCTTGCGAAACTATCATAACTTTTCAATCACCATTAGCGTTTCACCCAAACCTTCTGATTGCTCACCTGAAATTCAAATCATACCTGTAGGCGAGAGATACCATGCTCTGTACTACATAGTCATATGTTATGAAAATGTCATCTATGGCTATCTTGCGCGGTGACCAAAATGCAAAAGTGCAGGTGGACCAGAACCTGCATAAAACAGTCTACGATATGCAGTCAGTATCATCTGGGTAAAGTATCAACTTGAAGGGTTTCTCTTCAGACCGCGGGAAGGTTAAGCGTTCAAAAGGTGACTAACTGGCATTAGTATTCTGTCTGTAATTCAGTTAATCTCAACTTTTTTAGACAGAAGAAATTTTAAGCCAGATAGTTCTGCATATTTTAGAGCTTACCACTGATGCCTATCCTTAATATGTAAGGTGATTGATCATATGGACATTTCTGATAATTCGATATTTTAAAATGACTGGTTAACAGACGACCATTCAGTGCGGTCCCCACAGACGAAGACATTGTTTAACTCAACTCTCACTGTAACTAATAGATGCACATCTTTGAAGTAAATTGAGCCCGTATTTGGCAGCCCCATTCGGAAATAGTCGACTGGTGAGTCTCTATGAATGCAAAAATTGCTACGGTTTGAGTTAATCCCCGTTTGTTTACTCATCAGCTGAAATAAACACATGTCAAACCTCATTCACAATTGACGGAGGCCTTTGCATTAAGATAGATTCAAGTTTTGCTCATGTCAGGGATTGTCACTAATTCATTAACACGACTGGGATTTGAACTCCGATCCTGTTTCCTTGACGCTGCAATTTTGATCACTAAGCTGTTAGCTCTCTATTACGCATGGCTGAAGTATCGTACGAAAGCGATTTATAAATTCACTTCTGAGTAATGCACATCTTGCCCTGTTATGAAGAGTAAAAACACTATGTCCGTCGCGCCAAATCCAACAACTGTTCATTTGATTAGGTACACCCATGTAAATCAGTAGACATATTGAAAGATGCTTGGATTTCTCGACAGTAGAACGGAAGTTGGTTAATCTACACAAAACATAGCTTGGCGTTTTTCCAATAAGCTATGCATTCCGGTAAAATTTATTCTCAAAAAACATCAGACTGGTCACGCAACGGTCATTAGTTTTCAGTTTTGGCAGTTTCCAGTACATGTTAGGAATGTCAACGCTTATTTTATTGCATGAACACGTAAGTATTTTATTTATTGTCAACAACGTGGACAATAGGAAGATTCAGTTCATAATTATAGTCGTCATCTAGTTTGGGCAAGTTGCTGAAAAACGTTATCTTGACAATGTTAACTGTTCCCCTGGGTATTTATGCATCGGCGCACTGATGAATGACATTGTGAACATACTGCAAGGCTGTAGATAGCGATACTGTTTCAACAGGACAGTTTTATTGGTTTATAACTAAATTACAAATAATATCCAACTCAACTCTCATAATAATTTGATAATTTATTGGTCATAAGATTCAGTATTATATTACCAAAAAACTAGAAGTTAATTTCCAAAGTTAATATTCTCAGTAGATTTTGTTACTGATAGAAAAACAAATATCCTCAAGAAACGCTATTTCACACCAAATTTAAAATGTCCAATTCCGCGCATGAATTTTGCATTATCACAATCGAAACAGTATACTTTTAATTACTACTGCCTTCAGCTAACTGAGTTAATCAACATAAACTTTGAAAGTGAATCTAACCATATCTAACTTATTTTATTCAACTATTTTAGATGGAACTCATAAGGACATGTTAAATGGTTAATGAATTGTCATATCCAGCTTCATCAGACAGTTAAACTGTTTTAGAGGTAGAGTTACTTGAGAGATATGGATGTGTTTACAGGATCCTACTGCCCAGAAGTAAATCTGTAGTAACGTGAAAGCGGTTTCATTGAAAATTCTGTTTGCTGGAACCAAATTGGAGGGGCAGAAATACGAATTTTGACAAAGTCCTACGTGCAAGATAGAAACAGCATTTGACCATTTGTCCAACGTCGTTAATTGTGAACTTAAACAATGAACTGAATTTCATTGCAAGCATGCTCCGGGAAAACGGATAACCGGTATGTTTTCTGATGAAATAAATTGATTACCCCGGTAGACCATAATCACCAAGTAATTACCACCGTTTGCAATTTCTATTTTATCACTGTATGATAGTTAACTCGGTTGATTTGCCACTATCTACTCATCCATGTGACAGGTATTTTCAGAAGCCTCACTGAAATGTTGATTTGCGTTCGGACCAAGCAGAACATGATTTGGGAAAACAATGTGCCTGTATATGACCAATAAACACTTATTCCCAATTTACCACGAATACACTGTGACATACTTAATTTATATCAAGATGTGTTTGTTTAAACGGATCAATGAACGACCAATGTTCAACAGCGCAATAACAACATACATGGTGAATTCGAATCCCTGCCAGGTAATAAAATGTATCCAACACTATGCAGCACCCCAGTAAATTAGTGAAACCTAATCAAAAATATTTAGACAAGTTCAATTTTAAACGAACACATGTTGTATACGTGTTTGGTGTGGGTCAGTTAGTCTCAGTAGTTTACCAAATACCTTCGCTCAACAGTGTTCCAACTCATACTTTCTTTCAGACTTTCGTAAGTTTAATTTTATATCTCGCAAACGAACAAATCATAATGAATTTGGCAGCCAAGCACATTTGGTTTGAGATGGTACATGCCAGAAAAGTGTAACAATGAATATACAAATAATACATACATACACTCTACCCCAATATTACAACTAACTAGTGGGAGCTTTGGTTGGTACAGATTGAACATCTTTCAACTAAGATAACAGCTTTTGCGTTTACAAGCTGTTGTGGCTGAACGTTTAGAAGCAATAACTTGTTTGCGTTTAATGTCACGTTGATGAACATGACGGCTTCAAGTGCACGTGAACTGCGGTTTAGATATTGATAGCCTCTAGGCTAAAAACTGCTGGCGAGCACTAGACAGAGCGAAACCCGAGTCTTGTGTTTTTCTCCGTGAAAGAACTGAGGGAACGTCGAACCTGAGTGCAGAAACTGAAGTAATCAACATGGTGTAGTTCAAGGAAATCATTTACTACCTACCAGTTATAAACTAATCGTTAAGCCATTATAATGCATTTTCCAGTAACATTTTCACAAAAGGTTTCTATCTTGAGGACAACGACCAAAGTTAACGGGATATCTACCATCCTTTTGAACTAACGCTGAAATACGTGCATTATTCAGTTGAAACTGTGGATAGACGTTCAGAGCTGATAACTCGACCGTGACCAGTGTCGTGTCAGTTGATGTGCGCTACCGATGAAGTCTAACAAGGAGGTTCTTAGATGTGGTGATTCATTCTGAAAATCACTGTTTGCACTGTTTATTTGAATGTCAAGGCAATGTTCAGCTATGAAATTCTCACATTAGGTTCTACGATAGTAGTAGCACATATATCGCGACATAATAAAATTCCGCTTTCGCGTTATCAGCCACTCATTAAAAACATACTGTTTTCATTCTGTACAGCGTACTACGTTACCACATTCTGAGAAAGAATGGAAAAACCGAACAATTCCCAACCATGCGTAAGTGGTGACAGGTCTTATTTGAATATCGCAATCAGAAGGCTTATTTTGCGAGATAGTCATACCACTTCGCGTGTTCTCGTCAGGTACTACATATAACAGCGATAAAACACAAATTAGTTAAACAAGACAAACCCATAAATTAAGTTTCTGTATATACCGGTTATTCATTGGTCAAAACTAACGCGGAAGAAGTTTTAAGGTCAATAACCTGCCCACAGTGGCGCGTGACTAGCAATGCCTCGACTAACTCAGAGATGACGCGCCTGTGAAGGTGCACCGACTCCCCGAAGGCGCTTGTCAAACAGACGGGTCTCAACAAGTGTTTGACAATTGATTATGCTAGCTTGTGTTGTGTGGTTGGGTCATGTCTGGTTAAACCATGCAGTAGGTTTCCCATAAAACTGGAGACTTATTCCTTCATCATGAAGGGAAGGGATCAGTTCATATTCCACACCGATTGTAAGCGACTGATCAATAAGGGCTCAATGATTGTCAGATTCGCCGTTATCCGATAAGACAGTAAAGAAAACTATTAGCCTGAAGTTGTGACGTCTTGCCAGAATGAGTTGTTTAGGAGAACCCTCGGATTCCGGTCCAATTTTCCCATGACTGCTTTAATGCACCAAGTTCTCAATCAAACACTGGAAAAGCGTTCGTTTGGTCATCCGTGGAGGTAGATACCGTTTCATTTTGGCCATTAAAAATGTTACGGCTACTCAACTTTTACTTATATCCCTTGAAGAACGTTTGCATTAGGTCCATCTAACGTTTTAGAACTGCTTCCTGGCCGCAAGCAGCATGCAAGTTCAAGTACCCTGATATATATGTATGAAAATGTGCTGCAAGTTTTAATTCATGGCATTGGTCATATGGTCTCCACAGTCTTACGCTATGCAAAAATTCATGTGGAGCTCTCCAAAGAAGTCGTCTAGAAATAGTGCAAATAAAACGTATTCTTTTATTCCTCTCACAACACAACAAAAGAGTGTACTTACCCCCTGTAATAAGTAATGAAAAGAAACGTCGTCTGCTACAAGTTGTTTTCGGTTAAACAGTAAGACCTTCAAGACCATCATGCTATTCATTAAAGCTGACTACAATTAATCAGACTGAGGGTCGTTTTCAAACTCATAGGTCAAAAAACACTATCCAAGTTTCTTAACTTAATGAATAGCTAACAAATAAAACTTTTTCCAATGGATATTCAAACATTATTGATTAATCTTGGCTCAGGTGTTTGCTTACTTCCATATGTGTCCTGCCGCAGCCTGATAACGGAAGTCGATAAAGATGCCGCGTTTTCAAAACTACTGTAAAGATCTTTTACACCGCTAAACAACACTTGGACCGCATGACGTGGTGCTTTAGTTCAGGAAGAACAGTAAGCAATACATCTTACAGTGTGATTAGAAAAACGGAACACTGACTGGATGGACAACGTTTTTCCGCACCAAGCATGATCGTTTAAGTGTTCTTAAGAAAGACGGCTTACTGAAAGCGTGAGATATGGTGTAACAGAGGAAGAAGCAGACGCCCAAATTGCATCTGTTAGCGCCAAGAAACCAACGCGTTTTCGGAAGATGAAAGTACAAAAAAAAAGTACATTATAGAAGTCATTAACTTTCAGAGATTCACAAAACAGATTTAGGTCAAAACCCCGAATCGTCCAGCCAAAACCACCGTTGTATTCCAAGTAATTTTCGGAGTTTTAAGACAGGATCACCTCTGACGGAAGTTTGGTCGATGTGATATGATTCTTGTTGCTGGTTTGAATTCATCCGAAACCTAGATTTTTACGATTCGACCCCTCATTACACAATCAAACTTGCGTAAACCTGTGGCGAGGGAAATGTAGTATGACTGATAAACCAAAACTGCACACCTCGAGTGAATAAAATATGCGTGTTCTAATTTTCCGTTGGTTGGCAAGATAACCCCAGTGTTACCGTGCATTACAAAACAGACATTAACACACAGGTGATAGTTGCTTCCACAACGACCAGGTTACTAACGTTGACTTGCGTGGGGAAGGTATCAGCCGTTGGACAGGCCTTGGCGAAGAATTTCACGCCGAGCGAGAGCAAGCTTCATCACAAAACTAGTAACGTGACAAACCCCATTTTAATGATCGAAAAATACTCTAGTGAGTGCACCGAACGGCATGGGCAAGGAGTTTGCCGATAATTGTGTTGCAGAATTGTGTTTCGTAACCTGTCTGCAGACATAGACATTCTGCTCTGCTTAGCAGTCCAACGGTTAAGCAACACAATTCGAACTAATTACCCCGTCTCATAAGTAATTACACTTATTGATGTAAGGTTGTTATGAATGTAGTCAGTGAAAAGATGTAATCCCACATTTTGTCGCTCCTGTAATTCATAAACTTACCTGATGGTATGGGGTACTCCAGCTTAGTGAAACTGAAGGGAAATTTCAATTCAGAATAAGTATGCACAGTCGAAAGTGGTTAGCAAACTGTGCATTCAAGTTCAATGCACAAATCGATGAGCTTCCTTTACTGTTTCCCAGGCTATTGTTAGAGGCTGATCAGCATACGGGTCCCAACTCACCGTCCGCAGTAGGTAAACTTTTTAAGCCTATGAACAGTTAAACTTGATGCAGTTCCTACCAATTTCCAACCACCAGCCAAAAATCGCCACCCAAAATATACTTACGGTTATTTCGAAACAGTTGTGCTTCCGACAAATGTTCAAAAAGTAAAAGTTTTCTGGAAATTTATGATTATACGTACAAATTTTGCGACCGTGGAGCATCCTTTGAGTGCAATCACTTAGTAGAGTAGATATACTAAGAGCTTGCGGGCTTATACCTTGTTTATCCGATGGTAACAACGATTATCTTGTGCGTATCTTCCAAGATTTTTATGATGCATACCGATAACTTCTTCAGTAGTGCTCCTTCAAATAAAGACGTGTGATTTGTGTCCAAACAATTTTTGTTGTAGGTCTGAAAGTGCACACAATATTTATATATCAACAAAAACAAACGAATGGGGAGAACGCCAGAACGACAAAGAGCTTACAATCATTTACACTGCACACTATTATTCATGTATACAGAAATTGACAAAGGAATGTAGTTGCCGAATGTTATTGGTGTCTTGTCAGTAGAGCGGGACGTGACCATTCCTGTTCGCGAATATGGCATCGTATATCACCGTGATCCGCTGTCTGGTCCAAATCTAGATGTACATCAGGCTCCTGGTTGGCAGTTTGCACTCAGTCCAACAAAGTCATGTAAAATAAACATTTATGTGGGTATCGACAACTTATATTTATCTCCCATCTAATGCAGCATTGACGGTCTAATCCCAACAGTTGTGGTGAATATGAGTAACATACTACTAATTTTAGAATGTGCTCTATTGCTTAAAAACACAGTTCGAACCAAATATGGCATAATCGGCTGTTTACATAGAAGTATTAATCGAACTGCTCAAAAACTCGTAAACTTTAAATAAGTTTCTGAAATAAACCAGAATAAATGACACCATTTTAAACATCCGACATGAAAACTACAACCGCGATCTCGGTGCATGTCTAAAGAGATTACTTTCGTTCTTACATTTTACAAATGTAAAATAAAAGTTTATAAAAACAAGTAAACACGCATGGTTTCAGTTAGCACTCCTAATGAAAGGGGAAAGTTATTGATGACTAAGTTTAAAAACCTTCATTTCGATATCACACCGTACCGTTGCATATGCATGCGATGACCTCTGCTGTTGTTATGATAGTTTTAGCAGTGATACGGAAAAAAATGTTGAAGGATTTTCTTTATTCTGCTGCTCACACCGTGTTACATAATGGATGACAATGCAGCAATGTAACAAAAATTACTTCTGCAAACGTCTGTTTGGTGATTTTACCACTGATTCTTTCAACGTATCATGTCCCAGTATCAACAAAGTACAACCCAACGCAATGCAAACTTTCTGATCACAAAATTTGCGTTGTAGTTATTTTGCTGTTCAGTTCCTTAACAAACCCATAAAGGTCAACCGAATAAATTTCACCACGGTGTACACACCAATTTTTCTTGTGTCCGCAGTAAATCTGGCAAATACTGATGCATTCTGCTAATCATACAACCATCTGATACTGATAGACCCATAGTCTGAACGATAGTGTTTCGTATACGCCAAGCTGAAATGAAGCTGCAGATTGAGTTATCAGTCTTCAAGCATACTTCATAGGTTTATGAAAGTAAAACCAGCAAGACATCCGATCTGTATTTTATGTTCGCAGCACGAATAATTAAAATGATGTTTTTCACTAGTTCCACGTAAATGAGTTTCCATTAGTCAAGATGCCCATCCCATAATCGTCAGTTCAAATTGGTTCATAGCTGAATTTTCAAAAATGCCAAATGAAGCATCTTGGTTTATATGTCATCAACTGATTTAGTGAAACATTAACCAATAAGCTTTGCGAAAAAATAATTTCTTACAGGTATACGATTACCAAAAGGAGAGCATATCTTCCCTTCCGGATCAACTGTGATTATCACAATGTTGAACTTTGCAAAGATTTACACGGTTGACTTCATTGACCACTTGTGTGAGTAAACCCTGGTGTGCAGCCCCCTTAGACAGGTTTGTTATTTACACTATCCTTTTTTTTTTCTTACTAATGCTTAGACGAGTAGTACTGAGAAATTTTCTATGAAGCAAGATGTTGGTGCTATGCCTACTGAATACTGACAATGATGAAGTCACATGGCGTTTAATGTGATAAAATTATAGTGACTAGCTATATTGCAGTTCATAAATGCCTATGTAGATACAGACAACCCAAGAAGCGGGCACATAAAATTCAAGGATAATGTGCGCAGTTATATGAAATCGTTATGAGAAACAGGTCTGCGCAACATGAAGCAGGATATTGAAGAATAGCTTTTAATGATAGCTTTAGGATATTGCGACCTTTAACACATCCGATAAACACTACTATCAGTCTAGTATCACAAGGAACAATGAATGTACTGGGAAAAAATCATGAATTCCAAAGATATCATTAACATATGTTGACCCTTTCAGAAAGATATAAGTTTCCTCTAGATAACACATTTAGGATTTTACCGATGTGGTTATCCCAAAGACAAGAGTTGTGTGGAAGCAGTAGTGCCGTTGAAAAAACTAGAAATGATGTCTTTTCCAGCAAAACAGAATAGTTAGTTATCTGTTAAGGAATCTTTTGCTCAACTGCTAAAATTTGTACAACCATCGATGAACAATTGTTGCCAAAATGGGACAATTATATTACGCATACGCCTTGGAGAACCAAATGGTTGCTAATGGGCAAATGTTTGGGACAACAACCCGTCATTTTCTGAGTCCCCTTTTTAATCCGAATTAAAGATTCGGGAACTATTATCCAGGTGTATAAATTGCAACCAAACGAAAAATCGTTTGAACGAAGCCAGTGAGCAAGCATGTGCTGCTTCTAGTAAGTCGTAATTAGTTTACTAATTGACCGACAAGAATAACCGTCGTATTAAATTTCGATGACGGATTAAAGATCTTATGCCACTTCAAATTCTACCGGTTTTCTAAGCGTCAGATGATGATTTTCCATCAAATACACTATGTGATAATGTTTTAAGCCACTTAACGATGAAATCTTGTTTTCTAATGAGATATATATATTTCTTTTTCCTTCAAGAGAGTCGAAGTATACAAGCACTACTGTCCAAAAACCGGGTAGAACTACAGAAAGCTTTACAATGGTAGCCCATACCGTAATATCATAAAACAAACACTTATAGATGAAAATTTCTGGAACTGAAACAAGTTTAGACAAATTTTCGCATGAATAACTTCTGCGATTTTTGTACTTCAGCTAATTTTGCTCAAATTAATGACGGACTACCTGATTCATGTGTTTAGGTCCTGTAAATGAAACAGATATGCAAATATGGAGTATGGAAACATCAATCACGATTATTTTATTTGCCTGTTTATTTATTCATATGATATTTCCCGTAAAATGTGTGACAAGGTTGTCTATGGAATCAGGCCCAATAATTCTAGGACTCAGACACATCTTTCAATTGGACACGTTCGTAAATTATACACCGCTGTGTGTTATGTCTACGTGCTATAACGTATGCGTGATGTCTGCAAAACGCATATATGAAAACATAAAATGACAAACGTATCATAAACCACTCCACTCAATGTAGAAACTCCCTGGGGAAAGGCGTCTTGCGAATTCCCTGGGGCTGCCACAGCGATGACATTTAATCAACTATGCAGAAATTGTACGTGGGTATTGTAATATGTACAGTCGGAAACGTCGGACTACAAAGCTGGCGGTGGGATAAATGAGTTGAAAACTAGCCTTGCTGAAATTATCTAATACATGGTTTCGATAAAATCTCATCAGGCTATTATAGTCCTAAATGAAAATGAAACTAAAAACAGTTACGTGCAAAACTTGGTAGTGGTCAAAATTCACACTATCTCAATTTTGTGTTTGTGGACGCCAACTGGATGTCAACTGCTTACATATCGACCGGGTGAGTCAGATATTGGCCAGGGCGGTTGAAGCGATTTAAAAGTTTTTCTGTCCACACATGGTTGACTTAAGTAATCGAATGGTGATGGTCTCGGCAGCAGCCAACATCCGTTTGCGAACGAGTTTTGACGGCTTCGGTAGAATCCTGTAGACAACAATGAACGATTGATCTATGTTGACCTGATGATCGCTGTCAGCCAGGTGACCCACAATGGGACTCGTGATTAATTTTCTCTCACCCGTCCCGATCCATGTTGGGTGATGTTTTCCGATTCTTCTAGGTAACTGTCGAGTTGTACAACCAAGGTAGTTTGCTGAAAAATAGCAAACCAACGAGTAAATCACCATAGATGAGTTGTAGACCAATACTTTATCTTTCAGACTTAAAGTAATCATTGGCGAACTGGTGGATGAGATGATCGGTCTGACTGCACTGAACGTTCACTTAAGAGGGATTTCGTGTCCAGATATGATAATTCGGTCATGCCTGATATGAGGTCAATGGCGCATTGGTCAGTGCAGTTCTTTCTTGAAAGCATGAGTGGAATTCTAATCCCGGCAGTGAGAAGAATAGGCCCAAAAAGAAAATAAAACTTCAGCCTAGTGCTTCTCTTCAAAACAGGCTGGCTTGAAAGTTTTTCTGAATAAAAAAAGGCTGTGATTAAACGTGACATTCGGTCTGAAATCAACCAAATCCGCGTCTACTCAGTAATAATCCACAAGTTTGGTTATTGTTCATAGCTGGAATATATATTTAACCAAATTAAATTGCAGTGAAGCCAACAATCTGGGTTGTATCCAAGGTAAATACACACCTTTAATGGCTTTGCCAGAAGCTCCTACTCGCAAGCAATGGAAGAAATGTTTGCTTCAAAATATCCTTATGAAAACTGGATAAAAGAATGGCTGCTCAGCTGCCTGTTACCAGACACTTCTAAAAAAATTAAAGAACCTATCGCTTGTTGGAATACTCACTTTTTGAATGACAAACAGTGTACATATCGAAGAAACCAGTACATCTTTAACTGACAAACTACCATATTTTCACCTATATTCTCTTCTAGCTACATAGATAAGGTAGAGCTGTCCCCTCTATCTTTTCAGCAACACTTTCAATATTCTTGAAGTTTCTTAATTTAATTGCCCTAATCTTGCCAGCCTTTGATTTGCAGAAATTTTCAAGTATAAACTTTAGTTCATATCACTGTTATAAAACGGGAGATCTGAAAGGTTATAATAGCCGTCAAATGTCTACACTTTTTCTGCGTGTATTCATTTTGTATGTTTAATAGCCGCTGTCATGTGATACAAGTATTCTGACTATACCGTGTCGAAGTACGAAAATATAACTAAGCGGACGATCAACTGTGTGCTACTTCTGTTCTTTTTACGTTTACAGAGAAGTAAAACTGAATGCATCAACAAGAATATATCTATTTCCCACATATTCTAAGATTTATCAACATCTCTGGAATTGCTTAGGTCATATTTTCAAGTTACTCTGAAAGATTCACACCTTAATATATTGGTATATCAGAAAGCTTTCTGAGAGAAAGCATTTTATCACATAAAGCATTTCCGGTCCAGAAAGTAAATCTCGAATAATTATCGAGTAAGCCGTTCAGCTCGATGTAAGTAATGCCGACGTAACAAAATCTTCATCACTGTCTACTCATTCTGATCAGATTTATGTGCCTGAGCGAAGATGAGACAGATTGGTCAAGGACTACAGATGACTGAGCCAAGCAAAAACCGTGTTGGTACATGATGCAAACATTGTCCAAAACAGTCACTTCAAAAGTATCGCTCAGTAGCATTTGGTTAAGTGAGCAATGTGCCGATAGTGATATATTCCAGTGATTCAATAACCCTCTGGGAAGGAAAAAGCTGTTTGCATCACAATCACACAACGAATACAACTCAGTCAAAACGTCGACACTTTAACTATTCTCTTTAGCCACCTACATAAAACAGTCAGTTCAAACGTTTAAATGTAATGTGAATGACAGATAATTGAGCAGGTGGAATATTATGGGTCACGTGGTGACTGTCAGAGAAGAGATACAGCTTTAGTCACTAATTTTTGCGTTCTATTGTTCGCCATTCACACATCATTTAAATGCATCAAATGATTGAACCACATATCGACGTTCCGCAACATGTGTTCTCTTTGGTTTGATGAATTGGATGAAAGTGAAGTTTCAAAAATCACTCGATCATACCACTAAAGTTAGCAACGGGGACGATTGACGATATGATGCATGACCAAAGTGATTGAGTAGTTTAGTAGGTAGACGACAAAGAATGATAAGTGAAAAACGATACACACAGTTTTACTTCCTTTCATTTCACGATGAAAAATCAACAGAAATGAAGAGGGAAAACGTTAGATTTGACCACTGAAATCGCTATTATGGAAGTGATGATAACAAAAGCGACAATGAATGTGAAACTCCGGAAAGAATGTATTTTGATTGAATACAAGATACTCGGATCAAATAACCTCTTCTTAAATGTTGTTGAAGTGGAACCGAACTTGAAAAATCATACGCATCACGACAAGCAAACATCGCACATTTTTATCACTCGCATTTCATTGTTTACATACTGAAACGGACTTTTTAGTGAAGTTTGCAATTTTCGTCTCTTCTAACATGAATCATGGAAGAGAACTAAAGCAGCGTTAAACAGATTTCAATTATAATGTGCAGTAAAAATCTTGAAAATGTTTAATCGTTTTATGAATTTCGTAGGTTGTCCGGTATAAAGAAGTGACTGCCATAACAAATTGTTTCATGCTTCTGCAGTCTTTATGACATCTCGTAAACTTGAGTGTTAGATACATGGAAAGCATCTTTCCAACATTTGACACATGACTGGAATTGCCTATCTTGCTTTTGCCGTTGTCCTGCAGAGTCACCGATTTTCTAGTCACTTACAATGAAATGTCACGTGCTCGGCTGGTTGATTCTCATTTGCGACGACTAAGTACATGTACAATGACTATTCCACTTTTGGTGGCTAACTGTCATATAAAGCCTTGTATACTTCTCAATAACCTCATTGTGTATTTTCCCTGTAGGCTTTTTAATGAACTGTTTGAAGAGTTTGAACAGTATCTTTTACGAGCATTGTTTTTCTTACTGTGCTTATAGTAAACAGTTAATTCATGAATGTTTTTATTGTTAGACAGCGTATTCAACGTAACTACTCTTTTTCTAACGTATATAGTATGTTTCAGTCCAACTCATACACCTCCAGATAACAACTCAACAAATGTGCAAGGCAGATCATTTCTAGACTAACTTGGTAGAATGTAAAATTCGCTTATTTTTGAGGAAAGCGTGTTCCCATCGATTATTTTAACTGCAGTGATGGCTGAATGTTTTGAGAAAAACTCAAGTTCAAAAAAAATGGCATGTTATTAAGGCGCAGCAGTATATTGTTCATAAGATATTCAACGGAAGAAACTTTCAACTGTCCGGTACATCTAGACCAATGGTATAATTAATACACTCAAGTTATCACATAGAAAAATCCGAAAGCGATTGTTTTTGGTGTGCTTCTGAGTTTATCCCCCACTCATACTTAATCTCTACACGTTCCGCGTTGATTAAAGTTTGTTATTCACAGCGGGAACATCCAACAAAACTCTATCGCGCGGTCGCAGTTGATGCATGTCTGTGTGCGAGTGTGGTATTGATAAAACTAACCCCAACTTCTCATTCAACTCATCGGAAAGAACACACTAAAATGCATCGGTCGGAGAAAGCACGTTGATGTGTTATTGTCTATTCGCTTCATCAGTTGAGCCTCAACGCATCTATTCGGGTTGCGCGTCTAATAGATTTGCTTAATCCGATTATGTGTCACACTTGTTGCTTGCTAGTTTCCTCGTTAGAGTATAGTCAATTTAAATGGAATTGTTTACAATCTACTGTCAACAAGTTTACGTTTGGCTGGTGTGCGCGTGTTTATCTGTCTAGATTATATTTAGTTGAGGCTTTAGACAGTTGAAATCAATCAGTTATGGCAAATTCTCAACAAATGACGCATCGAATTTTTGCTGAGCAGCTTAAAACGTGTGCGTTCTACAAAGATAGTCTGAAGATAGTCAACTGGAAGCAAAGTGTCCGTCTTAAATATGTACGACTGTTCACGGCACATGTATGTAAAATATAAACTCGATATATTATTGACGAACTCATTATAGAGGCTTACATTTTTATTACGAACAAGCCTGTTATTCCAGGCCTTTCAGTAATGGCACCGCGAATTTTAAGCTATAACTGACGTTTACAGTAACATAGTCCAAATCCGTTGGGCGCATATATACATTTAATATGAACATCACCTCTGTCGGTTGTTGATTAGATCCACATTTACACAATCCTTGCCTAATGAATCCAAACAAGGACGAAACCGGTCGTACTATGTCAGTTTGGGGGTAAGCATGGTGAAGTGCTATATCTTTGTCGATGAGGAATTGCGGAATATCTTAATTAACACTCACATGAACTTTAGATTTCACTTTCAGAAAAACTATCGGCCAACCGGCCTCAGAACGAATCTTTAGACTTGAGTTTGTTTCTTTTTGGAGTTCATCAGCGATAATCCACTGGTCTTTTGCTCTCAGGTTTCGGAGAGTTTATTAAGGCATAATGGTATTAAATACTTGATTACATGAATTTTACGTCTATTTTTCACCTTGGAAATAATTAAGTCAGTGTACCATCTTTAACCAATTTCTTTAAGCAGCAAATAGAGATGTGTTGGGAATATTGATATATCGGCTACTCACTAATACATTACACGAAAGTCTATAGAATCCATCGATCAGTTCATTCCAGACAGAGCCACAAAAAATACTTCAATATGTAAAAACACACGTGGCTAGGGTTGTCATGTCCTGGTCAGTGTCCGGTTGCCAAACGTACGGTTGGTCCGTTAGTCAGATTCCAAACATCCGTCTATATATAAAACGAGAGCTAAATCTGTTTCTGTCTTGCACGCGTTAAAGAAACAGTCAGTGGATTTTTTTATGTTACCTCTAAAACACGCAATGTCGCAGTTAACAGCTTATAGCAATCTGCTGTATCCGAATGGCCCTCATTCTGACCATTTAGTTGTTATAGAAATACTTATGCTAGATAAGAGTCGCGCTCGACTTCCGGAGGTTTTCGTTTGTTTTATTTTATAGCGTGTAACATCACCCCCTACGGAGTGAAAATTGCGCTTATTATTCTCCATATAGTTCCAGGTAGTGCAGAAAATTCCCTGTTAATTTACCACTGTAAATTAACGGGGAATTTTTGTCTGCATCTCACCTGGACTATAAGGCAATAGTTGCCATTTGTTTTCCCCCATTTATAAATAAGCCATGTTTTGTTTTATATTCCTATTTGTCCGGATGTTATCCTGTGTGAATTTTTTTAAAGATCATTCGGGAGTTTGACCATATTCTACTGTCTGAATTAACCGGTATTCACGAGGTTTCTACCAAATAACAACCAGGATCATGTTATAACTAAGCTCACTGGATTGGATGCATGGCAACATGATGCCTTGAAGAGTTTTGTTTCCCAGTTACCTACTTTGGCACTTCGAAATTCCTCGATCGTCCGGTTTTCCCGCTGTCACCACTCATCCTAGTTGTGCAAAATAAGCTGTGGATCAGATTCACTTATTTCGTACATATTCAAGAACAGATAAGATTTCGGAATTTTTTAAACACTAAATTTTATTCACTAGATTAGCACACCATGATTCATTATAATGTGTTACTTTACCGACTCATTTGTTGTTATGAAGTTTAAGTGTATGATAATTGTAAATTTGATTCGAAAGCAAAGATATTTGCCATAACTTTGGTGAAAAGAAAGGGTGTGTCCATTACCAACGATCAGAATATCACAACATCTAGAATCAGTTGTGTTAAGCACCGGCAGTTTTTTTCAATCAAACCATTGTGTTCTATCTTCAACTTACATGAGCTGCATATGTGAAGGTCGACTGTTCCGAAAGGTACCCTACGGTCGACATTGAAATTCATGCAACATTTCCCTAATTTGTGTTCTCTATTTTAGATGTTTCGGTGACCTAAGCCAAAATAGTAAAAGCTATTTTTAGTAATTCCAAGTAATAATATTTAAAGAAGTACATTGTTTGTGAATGTTGTTTTCATAGCAGGAGACGCACCATTGCACTTGCTAGGACAACGCCGTACCTAAATCTCACTAAACTGTTTATTATAAATAACGGATAGATTCTCCACTTTGTACTATGGCTACTTCCGGACGATACAGTCAATTAATGCAACTATATGCAAGCCCACACACGTTTATTAGTTAGTACATCTATGATGGTTTTTGACTGACCCGGCTGTAAATTAAATTACTGACATCGTGTTCATTTGAACGCGGTTCTTTGTGTTGTTCCATGAGTTCCATGGAATTGAACTACCTTTGAGTTAACACAAAAATGCCAGTAGAGCATCTTTTTAGAAGTATTTCTGTGAAAACTGGCATTCAGCAAACAAGTTTCTTTTGGGGACCAGCTTACTTACAACCGGCAACACAAACATTCCTGACTTTACGTGATCACTTTCCTGGATACAGCGACAGTCGTTATCTTGAATAATAGGCAGGTACATGGTAGTTTTCGACCAGAATTTTGGATGCAATCACCACTCCTACTATCTTGAGTTCCCTTCTGTTACCGTTTTAAAACGTAACAAGTCAGCGAATGAGTTTGCCTCATGTTATATTAAAATAAGTGGTTCAATATTCTCCTTTATCACAGTCTGTGAGTTTTAAGTGAGCCACTGCTATTCACATAATTTATTATCATCATGCCTGCGAACTATCGTAGAAGATTTACTACTGTATACAGAAAGTATATGGCCAAAGTTTATAACAATGCTCCACCTACATTCTGGCAAACATTGATGATCCATTTCTGTTTGCCACACAACTCAGGCTCAAATTGTGAGGAATGTTGATAAAGTTTGGAAGACGTTATATGTCTCGGGATCAGAAAGTATAGGAAATGAAACAACGTTGATATCAGTATTGAATGCAACTTCCATTTGACATTTACACCTAAAAGCATCGTTGTATTTCTCAGAATGCTGCCAGCTTTAACCATTAGGTCAACAAGATTCACTGTCCTTTGTTCATTCAATAAACGTTTGCTCAATGTGAATCGCCAATCTTCGACAAATCTGCATGATACTCTTTCAAATAATTTCACTACGAATTTGAATCTTTTAGTATCAGTCAAACAGCAGTATGTTTGTGACAGTCTCGGCTTGACCAAGAATAGCTGACAATCAATAACGCGAGTCAGACAACATACTAAGTTCGAATTATAAAAGTACTCATCTTATTTATTAATGGTTAAATGAAATTAATTGGCATCAAATTCGTTTTTCAAAGAGTAACGTCTACATGAACAATGAGAGGAGCAAAGTTATCCAGATGAATAAAGCATTATCCGGGCGTTATATAAATTCCGGTGTCAGCAATATTTTCCAAATCTTTCTGGTTAGTCTACACTGCTAAGCATTGGGAACGCGCGATCAAAGCACGCAGTGCCATCGCTGCTTAGATCGGTATTGCTTTCCGGTATACAAACAGTATGCGCGACTGACACATTCCCTAGTACAGCAATGGACACATTATCGTTGTGAGGATTATTATGCCTGTTAAGTCAATGCAAAGAATACAACAAGCAGAATTTTACAGTAATGTCCGTGGCCCCAGTGGATGCAAATGGCAATACACACAAGAAGACACTGGAAAAAATGCCGAAGGCAATAGAGTAGATCGCAGCGAATGTAGCTGCATTGAGAACAGCATCACGGAAGAAAGGTCGACTGAGAGGCTGCAACATCTATGGGGAAAGACGAATATAGAAAAACTATTACCCAACACGGTGGTCTGCGAGAAATAAAAATAGAGTTTCTTGGTTGTTCTTTTTGTTGGGCGGGTCAACCAGTAATGGGAGCGTTTAAGAAGAGGGGGTCGTACACACAAGGGTTGAAGTTGACGGAGAGAGGGAAGAGTGCTTGGTGGATACAGGAGCGGCGATTTCGTTGATTGCTCTTGCAGGGAAGCAAAACGTAGAACCCACATCCATTATGATTAGGACAGTTGGAAGTCATAGTTTACTGTTTGATTGTGCGAAAGAATGTGGGGTACGTATCGGCAGCCATATCGTAAAACACCGTTTCATTGTATCCCTAGAAACAAGGCAAAAGATACTTGGAGCCGATTTTCTCGCCGCAATAGATGCCGTGATTGACTTGAAGCTCAAAAGGTTGTCAAGTAGGTATAGCTCTCTGACACTCACAGGTCAGCGACAGGATAGCATCAACAAAGTACGCACGGCTAAAACCCCCATTTGCGCAGCCCCCTTGCTCCAGTCTACGGTCAAGAAACATGCGGAAGTATTTACAAACGAAGATGATCCGTACTGATTCTGCAACTGGATTGCACATGAAATACCAACAGCCGGAACATTTCGACCTCACGGATCCCGCAGGATACCAGTTCATCTGGAGGAGGAATTAAAAAAGCAAGTACAGGACAAGCTGAATAAGAATGTTATCGAGGAAGCCAACAGTCCGTACAATTCGCCTGCTCTAGAGGTGAAGAAATCCAACGAGAAGTACCGCTTTTGTGTGGATTTTAGACGACTGAATGAGGTAACGCAGAACAAAGTTGTGCAAATACCGTCCGTCGCTGACATTTTTGATAAGTCGCAACTAACAAATTTACTAACGGTGTTGGACTTACGCTCCGGATACTGGCAGGTAGTAATCAAACCCACGGATCGTAAGAAAACCGCATTCATGGTGGACGAGAAATAGTATTAATTCAAGCGCATGCCGTTTGGCCAATCCAGAGCACCGGTCACATTTTGACGCCTGATGGTTCAGCTGGCAAAACGACTGGATAATGTGGTGGTATATGGAGATGATGTTATAATATATAGTAACACGTAATCGGAACATGCTGCCCATATAGATGCTATCTTAAATCGCATTAAGAGCTCTGGGCTCCCGAGTAATGCCAATAACTTACAACTCAGAGCACAGGGTGGGTCAAGGTGAACTCAGGCCTCTGCCGGAAAAAATATTGACAATTAGAGAAACCGTGGCTCCGAATTCTAAACGAACGCTGAGACAATTTTTATGTCTAGCAGGGCACTACAGTCGGTTCGTGAAAAATTTTCACTCCATGGCATCACCATTGTACGAACTCCTTTAAAAAAATAGGCGACTTGAACTGAATGATGATGATGATGATATCCAGAGCGATGAACAGGCAACAACTGACGCTGAAACTTCTGAATACAAAAGAAACGCTCACTGTAGCAGCAGATGTCAGTGACCATGGCAGTACTCAAGCAAAGGGAAGGAGTAATTGAATATGCCAGCAGAGTCCTGACCCCAACGGAGCAGAAGTATTCGACCATTGAAAAGGAATGTTTGGCAATCGTATGGGCACTGGACAAGTGGAGGCCGTACCTGTTGGGTCAACAGTTTCACGTGGAGACGGATCACAAACCCCTAGATTGGATCAGGACTGCGAGGGACCCGAGAGGCAAATTAGCCCGATGGGCATTGCATCTACAGGGATATGACTTCACGATCAATCATATGCCCGGTTCGAGCAATTGTGTCGCGGATTTTCTTGCTCAACCGCAGATGGATGACGAACTCCCCAAAGTGACTTTTGGAGTCAACGGCTTAGTAATGGATCAGGACCCACAGACACTAGTGCGTCTACAACATCAGGACAAGGTCCTCCGGAAAGTGATCCACGCTCTGACAAGTGGCGTGAGGATCCCCTCAATATTAAGAATGAAGAGCTGAAGATAATTGCATCCCAATGGAGAAGAGTTGGCTTAAACAGTGCGGGCGTATTGACGTGGAAGCGTGGTGCTGGGTGCCCTTGCGTGGCAGTCATTCCGAGACAACTGAGGAAGAAACTGGTAGCAGACTGTCGTGAAATGGCACACACCGGATGCACTAGGACATACGATCTGCTGCAACAAAGAGCATATTGGCCGAAGATGTTCACATGCCAACAGTGTTAGTTACTGAAAGTCGACAGTCGAGGAGCCCACCAACCCTTACAGCCAATACCAGTCTCTGAACCCGATGAACTATGGTCGATGGGTCTTATGGGCCCATTTCCACTGAGCGTCCGCGGTAACCAGTACGTTCTGGACATAACAGAACACTTTGCCCGTTGGGTCGAAGTAAGTGGCGTTCCAAATCGAAAAGCATCTACGGTGGGAGACATGGTGATGAAGCACATCGTAGCAAACCACGGTATACCAAAGGTGATCTTGACAGATCAGGGACCATGCTTTCAAAGTAAGAAGTTTCGAACACACATGCAACAACTGAGAATCAAGCGCATCCGAACGACACCAAATCATCCGTAAACGAATGGCCTAAATGAACGTAACCGAACTGTGAAAAAATGTTTATCAGTCAAGGGAGGCGACTGGGAGTCTGCGTTGCCACCGGTGTACGGTAGAACTCCTCAACTTCCAGTGGATCGGGACATCGGAATATGGCCAGAGTGCAGTGATTCAACCGAAGAATTGGTTGCCGAGAGAGAAAGAACCAAACGATGTATGAAAGCCTTGCAGGCACACACAAAGCAGCAATCCGCAAAGCAAGGCTCGGCAAAACTGGAGTGTTCAACCTAGGAGAAAGGGTGAATTATCGAGATCATCGGAACACGGTCGCCAGCCGACCAGGATCAAGAAAACTTTTGCCTGAATGGAAAGATCCGTATTTGGTCATTTCCATAGGGGCCCAGTACACATGATCAAGAGGGACAGCGGGACGAAACGAGTGCATGCCAGTGAGTTGGCATAGTTGCACGAAATGCCGGCGCGACGAACCAAAAGAAGATCAATAATCCGGAAGGCAATACTGCATCCGTCGGAAAGGATTCGTCAGCAGGTGCAGAGGATCCCACGGACGTCAGAAGGGGGGAGTGTTGTATAACAGGCGGTTTCGTTGTAGGTAATACACTACTCACAAGCGACTTCAGGAACAAAAGGGGCAATTTCCAACGCCAGGAAGACAACGGACCAGAAGAGATTGTCGGAACAGTATGTATGCGTTATGAAAGGAGTGCCACTAGGGCGAATGGCAACGTACTCCTACCCAATGTATGTGAATGCACGTCAGCGTGCTAATGATTGTACATGTTTGCTGTCCAATGTCCAACATAACATGTACGGAAGTTTTGTGCAATAAGCGAATTTTCAGGCCAGGCGTCTTTTGCGGTCACAGCAATACTAATTCAGAACAGTTGAAAGAAATAAGACCAGAATTTACATGATCAAAGTCAGCTGAAGCGAAGGCAGCATCAACATTATAGCACTTTGCTTTTGAGTATATGGGCTTGCTTTCAGACATGTGGTTAGCGGAGCTTTGATTATTTTCAAAAAACGCAACAAAACTGTAATTCATTCAGACAGACCTATGTTATGCTCACTTTTGACTGAATTTGTGACGACTAATGATACATACAATCGTCAGCAGGTCAAAATTTAATACTCGCTGTGATTTTTCTCCAGCTAATCATTTAGTACACTGCTGTCTATCTCAGCAACCCATGTACCTTGAAAACAACAAGTGTGTTATTTTGTTGACTGTCATCATCAACACACATAAGATTAGATGTGACATATTTGTTTCAAGAGTTCTTTTTTAACTCAAAAAATGAACGAATTTTCTTTAGGGGTTCACCCTTAGGAACAAATAGTCAACGGATCTCTAATTGATTAATCAGGTTGAATGAGTGAAACTTCAAACAGTGCCGATTTTACCTGCTCCCTCTACAGCTCTTGATTAACAAATTAAGCATACGTTTATGAAGCTCATTCCACAATTATAACGTTTCCTCTATCTCTTTGTCTCTTTACTACTACAATCACGCCGAATTTGAACAGTTGGCCGATTTCGGACAGCCTAACATTAACTGGACATCACTTATCTCTTTCTGTCTCATTATAATAAAACCCTTCACAATCCGGCTGCGTTAGCCCGCATGACCCTGAACTTGCATGTTTTGCAGTAAAGCGCTAAGTCTAATGGATCCTCGTTTTGTTTTCCACATTGGTCCCACCATTCCTGCCCTGCTGCGCTTTGTAGCTAAAAAGCATTACTTATGATCTTCTACAATGAACCAGATGAATTACTGCAAAAACGTGCTTCACAAATTTGACGCAATGATGTTACATTGTTCTGCACGTTTTATCCAAGGGCAATCATAAAATACCTGTGTACATACACAGTAACTAATCCTGGTGGTAGATATCTGACGGGGTTTAGGAGGTTGAGGGAAACCTTTGACATATTGGGAACCACAAGGATAAGCTAAAATTATTTTACGCCCATGAAAAACATTACACTGTTTTAATAGTTTGACATGATCGTCACTTGCCAGTAGCTTAGAAGCAATTCGACACTGTTAAATAATGTGCAATGTGCTCTCTGATCACCGAATTTACAATAACACTCCCAGCTCGTGGTGTATCGTCAATTTTTACTTGATTGACTTGAGTACTTTTGTATTTGACTTGGGTTTGAAAAATTCGCGTTCCATATCCAGTTTCTCTCTTCTCATGGCCTTTAAATGGGTTAGCTCCAGTAATAGTCTGACTCAGTTTTATAGCAAACAATAAATGTTCTTTTACACTGTCGTCAGTGATATGCAAGATGCACTTCTGACTGAGTCAAAATTCATAATCTCAAACTTTATCCACTAATTTTTCAAGACACTATCAAACGCGGTTCAATGTTCCATTTCTTTGTCTGACAGAAGAACTAGTCGCGACCGTATCAGTCGATCGACGTAGTTGCAAGTGGTTCATTCCAGTCCACTCTGATAAGCAATAGCGTTGAACGATTCCACTGTTTGTAAGCTTGTTCAGATTAAGGAATGAGGAAATGCCTTGGCTGGAAACCTCATTGTTCTTTACAGGACTTTCAATTCTCCGATGTCTAACCTTTCGACAGTTGAAATAAATGACCTATGAACTCCTATTTTGCCCCGTGTTATCAACCGGTTCATTTTGGCTAGTTTAACCTATTACGCCTGGTTCTTTATCCATGACCTCTGTTGATAACGTCAGTTTAGCTATAACATCCGTCCGATTGGTCATCCTTCCCAAAGCAAACTGACTAAAAAATCACGGTGGCAACCTACTGATGGACTGGTTGGTCGGTAGCTCCCCTTTTTATTACTAAGCTGTGTGTTAAAATCGTTTTATCAACCAACTCTTCAAAGGCAATGGCAAATACCAACGGGTGTCAGACCATGCAACGTAAACCTTTGCAGTGAAATGAGATGATAGGTCAATGCACATCACAGCATTCCGTTTCTGTGCCTTCCATAGGTGACACTAAAACTACCAGCCTCTCACAGTCAACCTTGATGCTGACCATCCTGCTCTGCAAGCGGATATAGAAAATGAAACCTCTAGAATAGCAACAGCACCAATAAGTAATTTTCTGAAAAATATTGAGATTTTGATCGGTGTAAGTGGAAGATCAATCACAACTGATTGTTCCTTTAGTATTCTTATAGGCCTTCCAACAGGTTTGTTTTGGAAAGTAGGTTATTCTGATTTTGCACTTTTCAATGTTTATGACTAATGCATCTCCTTATCTTGGTTAAACATTGAATTCTGGCCACTGTCACATGAGGCAACTGTTTTGACCACTGCGCTACTAATTTCACATTAGGCAAGACCAAATAATTGTATGCATGGGTGCAAACACTTTGCTTAGGAACAGTGTTCAAACTATCCAACATAAAACTCGAATATGATGCTCCATTCCGAAATGGGCCAACAAATGGTTCTGTCGGAATTGCTTTGTACACTTATAAATTTCATTGTACAGTGTTTTGTATGCAAAGCAGTAACAGAAGACACGAAATTATTATTCCCCGAGAACAATAATATTGTTGGTGTATCACATATTTTTCGGCTATCATTCATTGTGCGCGTGTATTTTCGTTCCCCAAACCTTGCTACCTCATATTAGTCGAATTGATCACTCAAATGATTTATCTAATGTCCTATACGGATCATTAATTCACTAATGTTTTTCCGCAACCGGTGTGTTTTCGGGATGGGAGCAAGAGATTTATAACCTCATTTATGCAAAGCATTCACCTGTTTGGAAAATTGTGTTACACGCTTAGTTGCGGTCATTTGCTTGTAAACTCAATAACCTGGTCGAAAAACACAATTCAGGGCTGAATTCTGTTGTCAGTTTATACTTTCTATTATCATGTTGTAAATGCGTGTGAAAGTGTGTAAGAAAAAATAGGGTATAAGGCAAAATTTTGGTTGCCTGAGGAATTGAGTTCATATAGATATAGGACAGCTAACGTCATTCAAAATAAGGTCTATAGGAATGAATGAATTATTTCAAAACAGTTAGTTCCCTTCAGAAGTTTGAACAACACCGTTAGAACACGAACACTGGTAGATGCATGCATTTCGTATTGACTCGTCAGGACCAAATTTACAATAACACGAAACGGTTTTTTATATGGAACAGATTAGGGGTGGGTTGGATGGATAATCGGTTGTTGGGTTAGGGAAGGTCACTAAATCCAGGGCAGAGTCAAACTCACGAATAATTGTTTCTGAACCCACAGGGCCGGCTTCAGTCGATTGATTGTGAAAGCCTCAGCAAACCGCAACAATCTTTGACTGGAATGACATAATAAGATTCTGAATGCTTCCGAAGTAGTTTAACAGTTCGCAGATAATGTATCTTCACGGTTATTTGTAATATTTCATTACAGGATTAAAAGTTTCTTTGGACTAGGTGAGTAGCTAGACAAACCGAATCATATAACACACTCACCTATTCCAAACACATACATGTCTGATTGTCAAAATCAGTTAAGTGTTTCTTTATATAATCACATTTTGATATTATGTGGTATAACACCGAATGGTATTTTATTGTGCAAAACGAATGATCAATCACCTTCTGATTTACATAGTCATTTCTAGCTTGTTCTACGCACTTCTGATTTTTGCTTCGTATGAAGAACATTTTGTTAGGAGGTGAACGTTACCGTCGAAAACTGACACTGTCTAACCAATGTTTTATGATTAGGTGACTGTCTGTTTAGATCCCATTCAAGGTGCTCAGTTGTTTCATTTAATTATTGTTCACTTGGTAGTTTATTTAAAAATTAAACTGTAAACGGTTGGTTTTTCGCAATGTTTTTTTCCAGACCATTTTTCCTTATGTTGATTTGTATGTGTAGATGCAGAATATAGCGGTATGGCAACATAACGGGTTAACATCAAAAATGTGGAAGTTGAAATCAATATGAACAAATTCCAGTTTGCAGTTCATATTTGCTAACTTCAATCTTAAGTTTGTCAATAGGACAAACAAAGGATCACAGACATAGCCCACATACGAGGGAATGTCAAGTACTGATGGTTGTGACGTGATTAATTCAAAGCTTAATCTGAAGCCTTATTACCTGTGGTTTTATCAATGTCAAGACGACTCTTCTTAAAGAACGGGATATATACTCGAGTAGCCAAGATGACCAGGTTTGATTTGACTAATACAAAAGTGGGTATAGTAGTTATTATCGAAACGTTTTTTCAACAAACATTGCTTTTGAAAAACAGGCGGTAGAAAACCTTTACCCCTAAGGTATTAACAGGGCTTGTTCTGAATTGTTTGTGATCTGTTTGTCAGTTATAGTCCTCGTATATGAAATGGCTTTAACTATGCCAGGTATCAGTTGTTACTCTTCTGACAGACCTTTGTCTAAACAAGGCTGTCTTATTTGGCAAAACAACGTTCAATCATCCTTCGTTCTAACTTGTCTCAAAATGTTGAACCCGAAGATTTGCACGTACGCTGGGCAGAACCTTCGATTCGTCTTGTGAGTTTCTGTTGGAGGTAGATATCTGGAAATCCGTTGGACTGGTCTGGTACAGTCACAGTTGCTGATATAAACTGGTTGATATATAATGACAGTACTGTGTCTCGTTTTGTTTTTGACGTTCGTTAGGCTAATTTACCAATCAGGTGAAACGTTTACGGCGCAACTCACAACTGGATCCCGGTAATCACTCTGTTTTTAGAACAGAGTGATTTACTGAGTGAACTGTGGATTAGTCATAAGTGGTGTTCATCCCGTACGGATATAAAAAGTGACATTTAGGAAGAACTAAGAAGCTTATTTTTATTTACGGTTTGTGATAACAAACCAAAACATATGTTAACCAACATAGAGGGAAATGATAACAAAACGAAAGTGTTTTGTTGCTTGATTCAGCAGTGAATATACTAAAACTGTTTGGTTGTATTCAAGAAAAATCGAGTACGACAGGTTTGCTAACCATATCTCCGATTTTGCTAGAATCAAGTAATACATAACTACATTGTAGATTTCCAACCCTTCAGCAAAATAAGTTCGTTATGCGTGTATCATCCAATGTATATTACACCTATGACCAAACATATCCTTGGCATACAGTCCAGTATTCGTTTTTCAATTGTTTGTAATTATGTGTCCCTCTTACTTCCGGCAAGTTATGGATTCGAAGTTCCAGCTGAAAATCAGTGGAACTGTGTATTTTCTCCAATATAGTTTAACATATTTGGAACACGGTGCAGTTGAATTACAAAAAAATTGTCTTCTCAAACCAATAGCTTATTTTTTTAAACTCAAACGTAATTCCTCGAGATCCTAAAAAGAACAGTCTAAATAACGGTGACAAAGCAATCAAGAAATACTTGAATGAGAAATGTAGAATTTTGAAAACAGTTCTTATCAAATTAACGGAATTTATCCAAATCCTTTTGAAACGTCTGAAGATATTCCATGTTGAAACAACGTATTGGACGAAGTATTGATTAGAAATGTCATTTTCTTTGATCAACACTGCACGATGCGTGTTTGTTAAATCACGCACTCGAACAACTCATTCAGCCGTAAGTAATAAACACGCTAGAAACAAATGTAATTTGGCGATGATGTTGGCACGCACTGTAATGTCCAAGTTGAATTTTTTCTGTTCGTCCTAGTATCTCCCCACTATTTTTGATACATTTCTAACAAGTGATTTGGCAAAGGTAACTCTTCTTGCATTTCATTCAAACTAAATTGAACTGTTCAGTTTATTTGTGAAATTGTACACATAGGTACTCTTCTGTACCAGTAGTTTGCAGGTTTTCCTACTTGGGTTAAATTTGGGATTACAGGCTAGTCATTGCACAAAAAATTTTACTCAGAAGAATAATCACATTTTATGAAGCATAATACTTTATTCAAAGTTGGCATTTTGCTGAGCTTATGAAACGAGGAATGGCGGTAGTGAAAATTCACCGTAACACAAAAAGACCTACTTTGGTTTATATTTGGGATAGCTCGTACAGCCAAATTGGTGACTTTCAAATGTCTATTATATATCACTCTACGTTCATGTCTAATCTGCTAAACGCTAAGTACGTCATCCTGTTAAAGTTCTCACGTGTGTAATCTTTGTATGTTCCGTTAATTATAAAGAAACTCATTTTTATTTCAAAAGAACACTGACCTCGACGATTAAGCTCAAGTAATATTACATTTGATCCAGTCTGAAGGCTACATAATATGTGACAACTAAGTCAGCATGTTCTCTTGATCTCCTAGTAAGTAGTCCAATATATTTTATTTGGTATACTTTGTGTAAAATTGTGAAAATTTAATGAAAACAATGCCATAATCTTGGAAGTTTGACGCCTCTCCAGAACATCGGTCGATTAACTTTGTTTATAAAACTAAAATGTATGGCGTACATGTTTTGTTGTTTTAGTAGCTAATTAGAAGAATGGCAGTAATGACCTACACAACAGTTGTAATCTTTCAGATTTATGCACAAGTACATCTTACCTACAGTGAAATGTATACTTCATTTTATTTACTATGTTATCAGGTTATAGCACTGTGCCAAAAATTCACAATGGTTGTTGACTGCATATGGGCTGGATCCATTTGAACGTGGATTACAAGTTTACTCCGTACTTATTAACGATCAGTCAGTCTGTCAGCCAAGTTCCAGATTTAGCAGAAAGTTAGACGATGCAAATGCAGGACTAAAAGCCGGTTTGTTTATCGGGTTACTGCAATGCTATCGTGGCCTGTCTTACAGAGAAAATGGGCCATGGAATTTTAATGAACTACACTTCCCAGTGACACAGTACGAGAAGTGCCAGCTCTGTTCTTTACATTGAAAAAAATGTTTGTCTCCCCACTAATTTTTTCTCGTCGTTTTGTTATAGAAATCATTTGCTTCAGATGCTGTACAACACAAAAACTGTTGAATAGACATGCATTGGTGGCCGGAGGTTGAACAAATAGAGTGGATAAATCAAATCCCGGTTGCAACGTTCTTTTATTTCCAACCTAAGGGGTGTTTCTTTTCTCCTTCATGGATGTATGACAACATATAAATAGTTTTGGCGTCATATGTATTGCTGTCAATGACAATAACAACACATATGATGATGATGGCAGTGATTATAACAAGGATGATAATGGTGATGATGTTGACGAGCAGGATGGGGTGGAGAATGTCGACGATCACCATAGTTGGTGACCGTAATCATGTTCTTTGTCGGCTTGAAGCAACCGATCCAGTTATATTGTAATTCATTACCTCGTTGTAGTGTGAGCAGAAGAGATTGCTTGAGCGGTTCGATCATGTGTTTTTGCTAGTATGATAATGACTATAGATTTCGCCACTCAGGTATTCGGCTACTCAGGGGTTAAATGGCTCAGTAATACCAGAACATGACTGATACAACAAATAACAAGTCAAATGTGTAATGAACGTGTTTGAGGAGAAACTCTTTCCACCGATCAGAGGCGAACATTATACTCAAGCGGACGATGAATTAGCCTGCAACAAAAAACTTATTTTCTTGATACAGTTGATAGGAGACTCATAACAGCTAGCGTGTCTTGCCTGTAGAGTAGCCAACTCAGATCAATTTCCTGTTTTTTGTGCCTCCTGAAGCAGAAATTCGATTAACGCAATCCGTTCTGCCGTAAGATTATACCAACGATTGAAAAAAAAAACCACCACGTTAGAAGAGTAACGTTGTCAAATAAAGAAAATCAATGATTTAAGCTTTTTGTACATTCAGCCTTTTCATGGGATCTAAAAAACATGGCACAAGATTAAGTAAATTTTTTCACCAAATGAAGGATCACTGAAGAACCGCGCTATAGGATACAAATATATACCAGCTCATGGATGGCACAAGTTTGCAAATAATATTTTATCAGCAAACTGATTACGTGCGACTTGACAATAACCCAGTCAGGTGCCACAAGTCCCATGCTAGTAAGAGTGAGTAGGGGAGTTAATCCGTGATCAAATAATCAACCATTCACTGATCAGGTAACAACCTTAGGTTGCAAGTGAATGGAATCGCATGTTTCAGGTAAGAAAGCTTATCATAAGTAATCAGAATTGCAGCCCAGTAAAACGTTAGCGTTTCTTCCGTTCACTGTTGACTTTTTGGTAGTTTTACAATAAGGTCGGCACTGATTAGGCTGAAGCTACTGAGTAATCGCCTTGAGTTCTTAATATAATCCATTCCATTCATGAGGACCGTTGTTCACCGGGTGCCAACAAATAGGAAAGTAATGCCTTCATTTGGATTGTACAATGTTTCTTATTCAACTTGAGCAGGAGCATCGAACTGTTTGTTGCCGGTCATGGCTGGTATGATAATTGGTTGGATTTATTGCAACAGCACACATAACAGTCCAATGAATTTTACTGTTTTCTCAATTGGCCAAAAACTCTTTTCAGGTTAAAGCTGTCCAGTAAGAATAAACTATATAGAATGACGCTGCTATATAAACGTTATATATTTAGCCTGATGATAAGTACTTTAAAGTGGATGCATTCAATACAATGTTTTTTTGACAACTATTCTGAAGGCTTTCAACTACTTAAGATGAAGCATTTCAATAAAACTGTCTAGTTCTTCACCTAATAATGACCGACTCCATGAGGTGGCTATCACTGCATGATAACCAATCACTGTTCCGAGTCATTCGATAGCACGACGTCATTGCTGTAATCTACAGGGTTCGTAAAGAAACTGAAATATCCTAGACGGATGACTAGTTTCAGCTAGTCAGTTTTTTATGACTTTCGCGCCTTTTAAGTGCAAGGTGCTGGTGCAAGATAAACAGGACTGTGCACCTGTCTTCACTTCTTGCAGTGAGCTGTTGAAGGTGTTCAAGAAGGAAACTTCATTGGCGCAATCAGTATGTTAGATGAAATCAAAACCCATATGGCTAAAACTCCAACATTGTATATTAGTCTAAATAATCTGTGGCACATGTGTCTTTTCAGTGTTTCAGCGAAAGGTCAGGCGTATAGTTCCGCCGTAGGGACATTCTTATTGTACTGCTGCAAACTTAGTTTACAGAACATTTGTTTCTGACCCCCAATGTCTCTGAAGTACTATTGACGGGTGGTGCGAACATTTTGTCTGTTCTGACAAAGTTTGTCGGTATGCTTTCGGAAAGTACAGAATGTGCCGACCTCTGAACATACTAATTTCGTCTCACAAGCGTTTTCGTCTTAGACATGTTTCATAAAAGCCAACACATTGCATTTCACGACATGCCTTGTTAAAAGGCTTTGGAATGAGAACGAGGTGTTCAACGTGTGACTCGGTCTGGGGATATGAATTGCTTGCCTTTGAAATCTGCTTCAGTGGAGTGTGTAACGAACAGGCCAACCGTTTTTACATTATCATTCATTACACTCGTGGAACATCTTCGGGCAACGTAGAAAAAGAGGGGTACAACATTTTTCTGATGTAATGGTTCCAACAACATTCTCGTAGAATGAAACAACACAAACAAGCATGAACCCGAGGCTCAGCAATCCACAACCATGACTTAAACAAACGAAAACCAAAACGACGTTAAAAACACGGTAGTAAGATATACTGTATGATTCAAATTTAAGTAAAGTGCAATGACTAGTTTCGGTTGCGCATTACAGACGTTTTCCGTTTAATGGCTTGAATTCCCAGGACAGTAATCACCATTGGTTGGGGAGGCTGTTTGATGTGGCGGGAAAGCGAACTCCCTGGCATTCATGTTGCGGTTATCGCAGTGCATCGGTCTAGTACATCTGTTTTGCTACATTTTCCTATCAACTCTTCTTTTTACAGCTAGTCTTTTTTTCCACAACATTTGTTTTGGTTCATTTGCCATGTTAAGCAACCTTAAGTATGAAGCTCTATTGCTGAGAAACGAATAAATAATTGCCAGTAAAACAGGCTTTGCGTCTGTTCATATACTTGCGTTTGCGTTAGAAATTGTGACAACTAGTATAAACTGTGACATATTTAAATGTAGTACGTACTGATTGACACAGGGATGTGGTGGTGCGAGTGGAAACATCGCTACCGCAATTTCTATCAAGTACTTGGTGGTCCATATAATAGGACGGGAAACCGTCAACTTCGGCAAACCCTTCTTCAATATCCGAATACAAAGCGTTTCTTCCAACACAATTATTCTCGTTTGTTCGTATTTCCGACCCTGACTAATTTTAGTAAATTGATCATCTGGTCACTCGTCAAAGTAATATATCCACCAATTACAACACCAATGTGAGCAAACGGTTTCATATTATAATTCAAGCAGACTAATTTGAGGTCATTGACACAGTGGTTAACTCCTTTGTTTCAAGAAATCTTAACCAGAGGTGGACCACTGGTAGCGGCGAAAGTAAGTACTACTGGTGAGCTGTCACAAATGCGAAACCAGAGAATAATGGCTTTTTAGTGTGAACAACTGAATAGTTTACGATAATATGACAGCCGTCGTCATCTGTGAGTGATGTTATATTTAAATTGACCAAAATCTTTTACTGCTTTCAACCACTCACCAGTAATACATATTTTCATCACGTTCCGCATCTTAAATGCTAACTTTCAATATAATAATTTCTAGCTGTCCAATTTGCCCGTTACGAAGCACTTCCATAACTCGGTGTTCACTCATGACTAGTAGAGTTTCTTTCTCCGCACCACACTAACACCAGACATTATAAGAGCAAATGTTTAACGCCAAATGCTTACATAGGGCAAGTATAACAAATTATCTATCTGGCCAATTACATCAAGAAATGACAGTAAGCTAAGGACGGAAAAACATCTAGCCAGAACTCACAAAATATAAATGCTACTCAGTGAATTATGGTGGATTTCGGTTGAAAACTTAGATTGCTTTATACTTGAAGAAACTATTTGAGAACCAGTTGCGTTGGGAAATTGTTCCTAACGTAAATTGACTTAAGATAGTGAACTCCTACAGGATAATCACAAGCGTCCTAAGATGAGAAGTAGTTCAACTTTTTATATATTGTTTACATACTTTTTTGCCTAGTTGGAATACTAACTTGGTTGGCTAACTGGCTAACTGGACAAGTTGCTGATGGAGTCTCAATTAACATACTGTAAAAACCGATTGCATAACAACATCCCAAAAGATCTTTTAGTAAACGAGGAGGCTGGTTTGTGATGTTTACGGTGGTTAGTGTAACCTAGCTTCACACAACTTTCGCAAAGTTTGTGGAACACATTTTCGTCTTAAAATGGCAATGGCGGTTTGCCTTTGTGACTACAAACAAAAGCGTACATATAGACAGCGTTCATATTTGAGTTCTGTTCAGAAAATCTTATCAAAAACTGGTGCAATTCATCAGGTAAAACGTAGGTGTTTATAAGTTCAACGTGTAGATTACGTTAGTAGCCATCCTAGAAGCAGTATTACATCGTCCCCAATGTAGGGCAAATCACCATGCATGCGTTTGTTTTGTGAACCGATAATTCTGCTGAGCTTTTCACCTCAAATTTCCGTAACATCTAACTGGACTACACTGAGTTACCATTGGAGATGAAAATGTCACCTACAGTGTACAAATCTCTGCTGAGCTTGACAGATGTGCATATCAATTACAGTCAGCTAAATTAGTAATGTAATCAACTGTACTTTTAATGGACAGGTGCTAACAATGTAACTGAACTCCGGTCAGCTTAAAATAAAATGTCACGATATATACTGGTATATTGTCATCTCTTCATCCTTCACAAGTATGAACACACCTTGTGTCGGCCATAATAGATTAGTAAACACGGAATAATCAACTTAAGAAATATCATCTGTCACTGCGTGTAAGACTGTTTTGTTGTATGCCTCAAGAACAATGAACAACTCTAACCCATCATTATATCACCTTCAGCTTTATAATACCAAGAGGTAAAATTTGAAAGCATGATTTTCGTTTCCAGTTGAATAGATGTCACTTCCCAAAACACTTATTTATATATATATGAGAAAAAGTAGTGACTAGTATAATAATCCTCTATTGTTTTCAACGACATCTGTCATGTCCTAAACCATTTTGAATACATGGACTACTAGTGGTCACTTGCTGGAATGCACTTATTTTGTGTTCTCCAGTAACATAACGTAAAATGAACACCGTTCACAATCCAATAACGTATTCGCCAATTTTACGTTTTGATCAGCCCATCAGCTTTGTTGAAAGGAATAACGAAGTTTCTCTAGGCAAAACAATTTCAAAAATTGGGAAAAAATTAGATATTACGCGTGAAAGTGTTAACTTTTTCATTTGAAATGAACTTCTATTTATTCGTTTCGTCGGCAGCTCAGATTGAGAACATAAATCGTTTCAGCATTCAACTTTCTGAAGGGTAATGTGTGCACTTTCAATAACACTTCGAGATATCCAGATTGAAGAAAACTGAAAAAAAGTCTAACTTCTTCGAGCTTCAAGCAGTCTTACAAACGAACCACCCAACAAGCATGTTTATTAACGATAAATAGATTGAAGAGCAAGGTTATAAAACATTTCGTAAAGTGTTTGGACCAGGCAAATTGTACAAATGTCCTTCCAATGTGCAAGAACTATGTCTATTTTCAACTTTAGAATCAATGGACTGTTTACGACAAAGTCGTAAACGTTTTCTTAGTGAAAGTAAACGTTGTTGAAGCTTTTGTCTTGGTTAATGAAATACTGAAGCCTTATGACAAAACACCGTCCTTAAATTTTTCCATAGTTTTAACTTAAATATGTGTTGAAACAATCCAAAGAATTTGAAGTCAACACATTCTGAGCATACTTAATTTTGGGTAAAATTCGCAATATTTTAATTAGCAAAATAAATACGATGCATTTAAATAAACACAGGTGTCGAACAAAATGTTGTTCTTCCCTATTTGAATGCAGTTACCTGAACATAGTCTCGCTAGCACTTCCCTCTAAAACGAAGGGATAACGTATCACGTTATTGATGAGAAAAACATTCGAATAGTAAATCTGTGTGTAAGCCTAAGACGAGCTGAACTCATAATTTTGGCTGCTTCTGCTGAGTGACGAAATGAAATCTGGGTTACAAGGGAACTTAAAACTATGAGTGTACTGAAGCCAAATATGTCTACACACAAATGGACAAACGGTGAAATATTAGGAAATATTGAGACAATTATTAAGCCTAGTTCGTTTTAATCTATGTAAGTTGATTCCCATTTGATTCACAAGAAAAAAGCTATGTTAATTTTTAATTTCTGATTGGATAGCATAATATTTATGTTAAGGGAATTCATTAAAGGCAAAGCGATGACACCATCCCATTTCCTAAATTTGCTAAAATCAATTCATTATTTTCAGTCAAACTGGAGTCGCCAACTTATCTAACGTATCTTAACGTTGTTACTATTAGTGAATATGCATGATACACCTGGCACGTCATTCACTATTAACAAAGGCAATACTGCTTGCAAAATAAAAATTTCCAGACTAACTCTTTTGTTATGTAGCCATATAATTTTTAACAAGCTCACTAACTTACTTTCCTCTTCATCAGTTGCAATATGATTTCATTTGTTTTTAACTGTCCCGAACGTAATTAAATGCACGAGCTCCCATTATCTACAACTAAATGCTGCGTATCTCATCCTAAGATTATAATATACAGCAAGGGGCTCTGTTTGAACAATAACTCATCAGTATGATCCATGCTGTTTTGCTTTGATAAATCGGATTCAAAATGTTTTTCATGAAATAATGTTTTATCGTGGGTGATCACAAATGTTCAACGCAGCGAACTTAGGTGAATGTTTTTCACCGTAGTGTTTATCACCATAAATAATTAGCTTCAGACACGCAACAATGTATCTCGCGTGCAGTTCTGTTGTTTTGTAACTAACAAAACATTAAAAGTTGCACTGAAGTCCAGCTGCAACCGTCTGCGCTTCAGAATGGAAACAGAGCTAGCTTTACCTCTCTCCCCCCGTTGTTTCAAAATAACTGCACAAATACGTTAAATTTACTTCAGGATAAATAGCTTGTTTGTAAAAGTGTACAGGATATTACGAATTTGTGCTCCGAATTTTACTCCACAGGATAATGTTTGTTCACAAAACACAAAGATGTCAACATTTCTTTTCATTCTATTCGTCACACACCATAATTAAGCTTCCAAAGTAAAACAAATTTATGATTGTTAAAACTAGCGATAGAGACGGTGGTTCGGCATGATATTTTTGGTTCTCAGTTGTTTTGCCGAAGTTGACGTTTAGATTGCAACCATGATGCTTAATCCTACATGCCAAAACTCTCATATATTGATGGAACCATTTCGTCTGTTAATGCGCCGTTTGAGATTTTAGTTCCAGGCTGAAAAACAACCATAGACTGAATACTACGAATCTAACAGCAGCAAGCAGACAAGTCGGTCCACTAACTTTATCCGGCAAATTATCTGCTTCACTCGTTTTTGTCTAAAAAATGTCCGTCAATAACATTCAAGCAATATTAAAAATTCAGATTAATGTTACGTATACACACAAGGAACAGGTCATCGAGGTCAACACAATGACTTCTTCAGAGAAAATGGTAAACAATCTGTGTAGTCCGGTCCAAATTTAAACCACTAAATTCTTCTCTAGTCATTAGATCAAAACATGATGTTAATAGGTCGCACAGTTTTAGTGTTTCATTTTCACTCTCATCAGTTGTTGAGATAAAACAAACAAATAATTTTAAAAGTGGGCATAAAAAATTAGTGAACGGACTAAAATAATGTTAATCCTTTAATTCGTTTATTTATCTGCAGAAAGCTTTGAGATAAGGCTATTCAACAATATTTCAAGCAATATGGCTGGGTCTACTACGTGACAGGTTGTAAGACTGCATTTGACGATCAACACTAACATTTGTTACAGCCAGCCTGTCTACTTCCGACGTTAATCTGACTGAATCCGCTATTTGCCCAACCTTCTTGCAAGGTATTTGGTCATGAATTGGTGTGCGTTTCTTTTCGTTCAACCAAAGTTAGTGACAACCTAACTGTAAGCGATGACGTAGATAGGCTAAGAGACTGACTGATCTTTTGTGCTAAGCACGTTGAATGAATGACCTACTTAACGATTTGAAGTTGGCCTGTATTACTCATGGTTTGAATAATTGCGCTTGTAACTTACCGCATGAAGCATTACAGTGGTTACGTGAGTTACTACAATTCATGGGTTAAATACACTAAATCTTCAAATTTTCTTACCTAACAAACCAATAAATTTTTCCCGATAACCGCTTACCAAAAATGCTTTCTGAAAGCGTTTTGTTTCTCTTATGTAAAAATACTGATTTATACCCGTTATAAGTCTCAGCTCAGGCGGTGGTTGATAGTACTTCTAAATACAGCTTTCTAATTTAAATATCCTTGTTGCAGACTTGTTAACTTTGGCTACACGTGACTTGGGAAAAAAGTCAAGCTTAAACTATTTGGTCTATCATATCATTTTTTTCTCAAATCCTTTCTCTGTTTTTACTCACCATGTAATCTGTGTTTGTTTACTGTTTATTTTCCTGATGCATACATTCAAATTTATTTTACAAAAAGTATGACGCGGGTCGTGTCCTAATAACTCGGAATATATATACGTATTGTTTATTTGGTAAGCAAACTCCAAGAACGCTTCGCTTATTCAGTTATATTAGGTTGAAACCTCATGCAGGAAGTTAACTTGTGAGAATTCCTGTGCGCAGTGTGAATAACTCAAAGGTTGAACTTCATGAACGCCCATCAGCAGTTCTCCAGTAGAAGATAGCATCTACATGGCTCTAAGAATTTGTGCATTTGTGGAGCATCTTATACGCTAGCGACAGGAATATTCCAGTCAACATCTGAAGATGACTGATAGTCACTTTCTCTAAAGGCCGTTACCAGAAAGTACGCTTAACCTCGGGAAACTGCTTCAAACGCCAATCCAGCGCACTTTTGCATATGCGAATATCACAGTAGACGCTTAATTGCTACAGCTGTCAACGTTTGAAATGGCGATTCACAATACTCTAAATTTTCACACGAATCATAGAAACCACAAGCTAGACAAACACTTTACTGCCCATGGAAGTTGTCCAGTTCACCGTGAGAATAATTCCCTTCAAAAACTCGTTTTGGCGATATTTCAAAATCTAGAAAGATCGAGAAAGATGACAAAAGTTGGTTATTTTAATACCTTCAGGAAGTCACAGTTGAAATGTTTGAAGTAAGTGAACGTAGAAAAAATTTAGGCCTCGGGGTGCAATTTCCTCACTCAGAACCTCGGAAACTGTGAGTACTGAACTGGTGGCCTTTATTAAAACCGAAATATTATCTGTTACAACTGATGATTCACTGCCTGAGGAGATATGCTTTATGTATGTCACATTGCACAACACAGACACATTCGGATCTGAAGAAAGCTAAAATTTGTTCCAAAGTTTGTAAGCTAAGGTGATGTCTCAATCGGTGAGTATGACTTGTTGACTTACGCTAACAAAGACAAAATGTCTGTAGGACGTTTTGTTTTTAACAGTTTCCAGTTAGGTTTAAAAACGATTTATTGGGAACATGCCAGTGTTATATCAAAAACAGTAGAGTGTTGTACAGCCTCTGAAATATTCCCAATCACAGAGCATATGAATGTTTCACGTAATCTGCGTGACGGTAACGTCAACTCCGTATTTACCAAAACTCAAAAAACATTACCAGAATTGCGAAAAACGCTTTTTCTACAATTCAGGATATTTATGAAGAATTCCGATAGAATCAAATATAAAAACATTGGTTAAGTTGGACGGACAAAAATTGTGTATTGATATGCTCCAACCAGTACGACAGAATAAAACAAACGTGCCAGACGGGAAAGGAAAATGTTCGAATAACCTTTGAACATTTCAAATCCGACATCGTATGAACCTTAGAAACGTAACTAAGAAAACGGCTCAGTCGTCTTTTGCCACGTATAATGTTGGTATTAATCCAGCGAATACTGTAAAAGATTAGTTAAACCTAAGAGTCAACTCACTGTTTTAATTATATTCACTGTAAATGAAAAAGGTATATGCAGCCTGATTTTTTTTACTTCGTGATGCTTGAATATTTTATGTGATAGATAATAGCTTCCCCAACTTAGCCATCTACTCACAGCTCTCCTGATCAATGTCAAACCTACTGAATCTATCCACAAGTTGACAAGTGATTGTTAATGCAGTTGTTTTCAACTGAATGGATAATAAGTTAGCTGTTATGAGCAAAAAATGTCAGCTTTTGTATCAGTAATTTTGTACTCACCGTTTTTGCCTAGTTGATTTGATCACGATGAGGCTTTTCCTTTAACACTAAGTTTTCATTGATTTACTTGTAAGATGACCATTAACCCTAAAATTAAATACCCCAACAGGAGAGCCCGCATTTTAGCGTTGGGTTCCCATGTTAAAGTCACCGAAAACAAAAGGAAAAAACGTTTTCAGAAAATTAATCTTCAGGCGAACAAACATTGAGTCACTATGAAATATAGGTTGGCTGACTCATGAAACAAATTAGTTACAGATCAGCTGAGGTTTGACTGGCGATAAATGGGTTTACTCAACTTGTCAGCGTTAGTTTACTGGAGCTTGTGTCTGTTGCTACACACGAAAGCGGAATCACAAGACTTTGAAGACTTTGAACAATTCTCAGTGGCAACTGATTTCGTCAGTTAGTAAACTTTTACGTCAAGTATTTGCAAAAGCTAGCTTTCTTCACCTAGAAACAACGAACCAAATTATGCACTACTCATCAAACTTGGAGCATCAGGGCGTGTCGATTATCGACTCTACCCAACAGAAGTTTTCTAGAAACAGCAAAAGCATGGTAAAGTTTTGCGTTGGTTTAACTACTTGCTCGTTGGATTTTATATTTTATTAACCATAAACTACAGTTTGGCAAGAAAGCGCACTGTAACCAACAAAGTGAAGAAGACTGTGAAAATCATGTAAGCGATGACGTAAGCTACCACGGATTTAAAATCCACCTGTCCAAAAATGGCCTCTTCATCTTCTCTGTTGATTCGTCTCAAGTCATAATATAAATTAATCCTTGGCGATTTCATATTACACAGGCAAAACAACAAAATGTATGGAAGATGAAAAAATATGTTTGGTTACATGAGTAGACCATCATGTCAACTTAGAGTGACAGCCTACTTAAAATCAGGCAAGTTGTTGCATTCTTCAATTTCAAAATGTCTCCAATAGAATGAAGATACAAACTGACTAATGAGTATATGAATACGCTACTTTAATTGAACAAGAATGACAGGATTGTTCTACAGAAATCTCTTTGAAAAAAATTAGTGGCCCCAAAATTGAAGTACTTAACAGCTTTAGTACAGGATGACTGGTAGAAAACCATGCATGTCAAGAGTTACAAATAACGTGAGTACCCGTTAATTCACCACTCATTGGGACTAAGCAAAGCAATAAATTACCAAAGATCCATTTCCAGGCTTAAATCAGTTGTATGAATTTTCAAGCCCTTAAAAACGTGGGTGACTCAACAGAAAGTCGCCCGAGCAAACATTTTTTGGATTCGTTAGTGCAGTACAATAAGACAAGATAAAATTCACAGAAAAACAAGCATTCACAACTGGACAAACTATCTAACATGCTAAAGTTTGATACCATTATAAGAACCATTCCAACAGTGAACTAACTATCTTACTATGACACGATCAACTCCTTGACTGATAGTCAATCAGTATTTCAATGGAAACAAGTTAATCCTACTACGGAACACTATTTCAAAGCGACTCTGTCTAATAGGCCTCTGAATACTGTAACAGACTTGGTGGCATCCCTGGTGTCAACCCATTATTTACCAGCGTTCCAACATAGAAGGTGATTAGTTTTATACCTGAGTATATTTTTCAGTCCCAACTAGTCAGGTAAAACGTATGTTTTAGCTGTGTACAGAAAATATGACGTTTCGCTTCACATCCGGAGCTCTCCAGCAAACAGATGGCGTAGCCAAGAACAATCCGTTGAAATCAGCTTTGGTTTGGGTTTATGAGTAAAACCGAGCAAACTGCTTTCTTCTGCTCACGTAACCTGAATTTATATAGCACACACCTCTTCTTGAGTGAACATAATATTGAACAACTCGAACAGGTAGCCAAGACATTCAACTTTATTCACCAAGTAAACTTATTAACCCTTAAATTTGAACAACAAAGCATCTCGTCTCTTTTTATTCTCCCGATTAGGCGTCGTTCAAATGAAATTTCGAAACACCCATTGTACCACGAAACACCAAGGATGAGACACCAAACGTACGATATGAGTTCTGTTTATGTAATAGAAAACCTTTTGCAAATTCTTATGTAGATTACCAGAACTTCGGTAACTAGCTCTGGTGAAAAAGTTCCGACTGATCCGGCAACGTTACATCAAGTAATTAGAGATCAATCGTTATCATAAAACGCAGAAAATTATCTTTGCAAAATTATAAATTTCAGAAAGATGTTAGAAATCATTCACGATTAGGATTCCACTTGAAGGCGACGTTGAGATGGGCACATTTTTTATTATTGTAAGAACTAACCTGATGCTCGTTCATAATGCAGCAACGTTAACCTCACCCCCATATATCACTTGATTGTTATCATCCCCGTAAAAGTAAAGGAATAGTTGTATTCTCTACAGGACACTTTTTCGGCTAAATTTTTGATAATCACATAGGAATGTGGAGTTGTAGTGCAGAAAATAAGCTTTTAATCAGAGTCAAAGAATATACTTCGCAGTAGCCAACAAACATGTCAGAACAACATACATTGAATGCAACATGCCAGGCATAAAATGTTCTGTATACAACCCAGAACGTTTAAGAATCGCGATCTACAACAAGTGTTAAATAATGGTTTACCCTCACCTTGTGAGCTGACAGTTCATACCTATCATGTTAACTTCAAGCACTACTAATCAATCGTATGCATCCTGTTTTGTGCGCTTAGAAACGAGTAACTAGCAGATTTTAATTGACTTGGTTCAAATGTGTGCAACTTTCCTAATGAAAATGGATACGAGCTTCTACCTTCCATTTTCAAGGATTGCTGTGTTACCAGGCTGATCAAATAAGTATTTGATTACTACTACTCTTCAGTAATCAAATGCCGCTCAACAAGTCAATGATTTCTGTAATTTCAACTTGGAGAGAAGTCCTAGTCGAGGGGTCATCTATTGGAGTTAACAGACGGTAACTGTGCCTCCTCTCGAGGCGATCGGGCAACCTGACCACCACTTACAAGCGAAAGTGGATGAGCGTTCTCATATGATAACTCGGTCGTGCCTAACATGAGGTCAATGGCGCAGTGATAAACACGGTTGCCTCATGAACTGAATGTCCGTGGTTCAAGTCCCGGCAGTGGCAATGATATGCACTACTGACGAGCTCTAATGAGAGCGAAACTCGAGTCTAGTGCTTCTTTTCGAAAGGGGCCGACTGGAAAGTCTATGGGAATGCGACAGCTCCGATCAATTGTGGGTGATGTTCAATCTATATGAAAATCAAAATCCCCTACTACTCATCAGTTTTACGAGCATTAACTAACAGTGTCAGCCGTCCAAAGTGGCGTTACATTTTGATCCTATCAAGCCACCTATCCGTGCATCCAGTACTTTCTGCACTGCGATAGTGTAAGAATGAATAAACATCCAAACGCCCAACTGGTGATGACATTTATTTTACGCTTACAAACGACTTACATGTAACTGTGAACCGACAGTAAAACGCTGCAAGGAGAAGGACACACTTAATTGTGTTAAGCGACCGGCAATTAAATGTTTACGGTACAAAATCGACTTTGAATTGGAAACTGACAAAGGCGGACTTCTATTTTTGTCTTTCAACAGCAAACTGCTTGATGACCGTTCAAACCTATTTTAACTTATATTTTGAATAAAATCCGTCACAGGTTTTAGAATCTAGTGCACCTGGGTTGTGATTTCATGGATCCCTCTAACTTACCACCCATTTAGTTTTACATTGCATTGCCGACACGTGTAAATCTAAGGCAATGTACGCCGTCTCCATTATGACAGTCTACTTTGTTCGTTGGTATGAGGGTTAAGACAGTACAAGCGCTTTAACTGTCAATTATTTCATAATATTCAGCGAATGAGTTAATAAATTCTGGCTCCTATATATCCCTGAAAACCTAGTATCAATGTCAGCTAGCAGCTTGCAGTTAATACATATTATTTGCTTGTTTTATGAGTGCGTGTGCAAGTTCCGTTTGCATTTGGCTTTTATCACGAGCAGAGCATAACTCACGGTAATGGAGGAATTTTAGGTTTGCTACACTGATACAACAAAAACAGCAGAGTGTACTTTCATACCAGGAGTTGTTCCTACAACCGTCCTTTACATGAAGCATAATAAGCAATGGCAGTAAATTGTGGATTATTATACACTGTTGAATGATTGAGCATACTTACAAGGCAATACAACAATACAACAACACAATGTAAAGTGCGCTTGTTTTCTTCAAAATACACTTCTCAATAGTAAGCTGGGTTCGAACAAAACAACTCGCTCCTACTAATCTAGGATCTTTATGTCTGAACGTCACTGGTTAGCTCCTACCCAAGCCTAAGCAGTTGCTGAAACGTCATCATTCACGTGCACACATGGCTAGATAGCACGAAATGATGGTGCTATAAGCTACTTATCAGTAGTAAAACTAAAATGCTCAACAGTGTTGACGGGTTTCAGCGTGAACTGTTTTGGAAGTCTTGTTTATACAGTCAGTACCATAGACTAATCGTTGGATTCCATATGAGACAATGAGTTCGGTAGGTAACTCAGTCCGAATGTGAGATATGATCTCCCGGCGTGGCTTTTTAATTCAGCAGGTGAAACGGTACTTGTGCTTGAGCATGTTGTTTTATCATCGGTTTGATCTAAACCAAAGGCCTGACTTTTGCGGTTGTGCCATTTCCATATTATCCAGTTGTCTCTTGTTATAGTCTGTTCTGCATCTCACATTGAAAACATTATTGTTTGTTTTCGTCAATGCATGAAAGACAGGTTAGCGTCATGACAAACTGATAGAAAAATATCAACTGATATTTCAATTTTTCTTCAAATATTAAGAACAGATTTGATGACATCTCACGAACAATGCTAGAAAAACGTTCATTCATATCAGTCTCAAAGTGAATTTGTTCCACTTAATCCGTAACAAGCTCATATTGATTGGATTCTGAGAGATGATACAAGCCTTCTTTCCGAAAGAACCACCATCTCCGGGAGGTGTATCTTGTTTGGGTGGTGGTTCTGTGCCATATAACCTACATTATGTATTTTAATGAGTTTCCGGACAGGTACAGGTTTTAGCCGGCAATACGGTTGGGCAGGTGTTTTTTTTCATACTAATCAAAATGAGGTGTTTGACAGATAAAAAAGAAGTCAAACTTCTTAGTTAATGTTACGAAAATTATATTACCATTATTCTGTTAACAACGCGAACAATATGCCCGTTCTCATATTGATTTAGACCGTCATACTTATTTGGAATTACTTACTAAGTATACATAAGTATACATATTAAAAAAACACAACGATGGTGAACACTGCAGATGGCCTATTGACTCTGAACAAGAGTACAACTTTGGATTGCCGGGAAGAATCGATCAATGTATGGCTGACCAAACAAAAAATGCACCCTCATATTTTCATCGTATTTGTTTTATATTATTATTCTTCTCGAGAAAAAGACAAGTATTCAAGAAAAATGTAGACAAAGGAATTCCATCGGGAATTTATGTTACAGTATTCATCCATTTATTATGCAATCAATGTTCGATCCAACGGACACATTTTCAACGCGTTCAGCAAGAAAACTTGAGGTGTTTGAGTGACATCCTAGCAATGTGTGTTGTGGATCACACAAAACTGACGCCCTTCGTCGACGTAAAAGAAGTTCTTGTATGGCGTGAAAGTGCATTCTCATCGACTTCATCAATGGTTATTTCGTTCTCCGTTTCATTAGAGTGATCATCGTGCTGATGATTAGCTCTCATTGCGTTCCACTGATTGTCTCTCGGTTCATCTGAGCGTTTGACATTAAGTGAAGTCAATGACTTCAAGCCCGTAGATGAATCCGTTCGATCACACACCTGAAATTTGAGAGTTCAATCAATTGTTTGTTGAAGTGGTAAACACTTGTTTTTAGTTTATCTCTAATGATTACATTTCAAGATTAAAACGCCTGAAGTTAATCCACGTTCTTCAATGTTGAACAAATATGTACAAAACGCTGGCAGAAAATTACTCACATGAAAAGTCCAACGTATCTAATCAAAGAACGTTAATTATGTTAGAATTTATAACTCAGAAGTGAGACCATGCAGCAGATCCATTCCACTAGGAAAAGATAGGTTCAATCATGACTTTGAACCATGTCAAACCATACAACCTGGCTGCCTTCCTCGGTCAGAAACAGTAATGTGGACCCGGATTATGGCAGGATTTCTGATCGTTTTTGCCCACTTATATCTGACTCAATTTAATGGAATACAGTTCAGCAAAATTTGCGCAAAAAGAGATTGAATAGTAGTGTACTGTAAACCTTTAGTTGTATCAACCTTGTTTAAGGTTCATATGAAAAAAACAAAAATTAGCGAAAAATATTATTTTTGCCAATGTGGGATTTTTAATTGTATAATCTCAAAATATCAGCCTTGCTATGTGATGATCTAACAGTAAAAATCAGATATTTTAAACCTACGACACTTTATACTCTGTTGCACAGAAGAGCAGATCAACTATAATTACATTTCTACTGAAATCATAAACAAGCATTACAAATTGCTTGGGTTATGAACGTACTCTCTCGAGATGCCTTGATAACATGAGCGTGGTCACAAGTTAAAGTGACCAAGAATAAAGCCTAATTGTTCTCTTGTGCTGACTGTGCCGTTACCGGCGCAGGAGCCAGAAAAGTTGATTTAGAGGACAGTTGATCGGAGTTCATCTTTCGATCTTCGCAATGGTAAACACTACTGTCCAGTTCTGACGGATGTGAAATATGAAGTTAATGTCTGTTGTTGAAAACAATTGGCTGGGAAATCTATCTGAACACATACTGTACGATTTGCTGTCCGTCGTTTTTAAGTTAATTAAAAAATAATTGGCTTCTTACTGCTGAATCCGTACACCACCCACCTGTTTGGATACTTATTTCTTAAGCGTGACAACTTTTTTATCATATATGACGGTAAGTATACGACAGCTACATTCACACACATATGGGAACACATCTGACTCACTCAGGTACAAAACTACTCACCTCGAAACAACCACCCTTTTTTCTTATTGCTCGTTGACTCGCCTCCCGTGAGGCACACTTATCTTCCGACGTTCTTGATATACTTTCACCGTTTGTCATAAACTTCTGAGACAAGTTAGAAAGGCCGATTACATTCATTTGCTGGTGTAATTGTGAGTTTTTCACTCTAGCCGTGATAACGTTAGCGTCGGGTGACAAAGAACCAATTGTCTGATAATGCCTGTCACTTTGTGTCCGTTGATTATTGTTCGCTTGCTCAGGGGAGTCCATTGGCCGCGAGTAAACATGTAGAGGATGCGGACAGAAGTCCACCTTCGCCACTGAACGCAAAAAGCGAACAGGTTGAATTGCCGGCTCTTTTCGTGTTGAGTTGCAACTCTCACGAAACATTCCCGGCAAGGTGAGCAACTCAACAGAATTGCTCATGTTCCTTTTTTCTGTCGAAGAAAGAAACTCAATATGCGTGACCATAAATTTACATGTACATGTCCATAAGAACAATAAACCATCAGAAATAAAATTAGGAAATATCATGAGTCATCTGAATGTTAAATCACAACAAAGCACGTTGTTTACCGATTCTGAATGTTTGCTTTCCTATTTCTCTAGAACAAATTAACAACCGCACGGCCGATTCACAATCTATTTTTGAAAACAAAACAACAGTTAAATGCGCGGTCAATTTCATTAATTCATGGGTAAATAAACAAAGTTATAACTAGACTGTCAATGACAATAACTTTTTGTTTCAAGTTCATTTTGTTGCCAAGGACAAAAGGTTGCTTGAATAGTGGAAGAGAGATCCGTCGCATAAATTGCATGCTCTCGATATGTGCAAAACAAATTTGAAAAACAGGTAAAAGTCGCACATTTTGGTGAGTATGGACGTTTAAGTAGGAAATTAGGCAGGAAATTTTTGTATCAGTTGATTGATCTGAATCTTATTCGAAAAACAAAATGTTTTTTCGTTTTCGGGCGGTTGTACTTCTACCTACTTGCATTCAGTTACATCCGTAGATCGTCCGGGTAATTTTTGCTTAGTTTGGGTGATTATTCGACTGTTAACATCTACAATCTCCTCACAGTCATTAACAATAAATATTGTAAAAGACTATATTTGCACTTATCATGCCAAACATTTTTAACTCTTCAATTGAATATAACACGATGTTACAAACAAATTGTTGTGCGCTACGCTTTTTCAAATCAGTTAGCACTTGTCAGAAACGTTTTAATACGGTTTCGACTAAAAATCTCCTGCAAGAAGCTATATGAGGTTATATAAACGCCGGATTGCATTGAATTTCGTGTTAACTTTGATTCACTGATTCAAAATACGTCAGACAAAATGCATATAAATTTCGTCTATGCTGGCAGAGTCCTATTATGTTCGGACATTTTCAAAACAAAATTTTTGTCAGCCGATACATATAAATTTGGATCACTAGTAACAACATGGAGCTAGCAGTCAAGGTGCAACGGAAACAAGGATTTACTAATCAAATGCTTAAATTAATAGGTGAACATAAATGGATGGATATCGAGGGTAACGTTTTAACTTCGTTAAACTTATTATAAAACACAGTTATCTTGTGGAAGGACAGAAAAGATTAAAAAGAGTTCTGTTAACACTTTTATGGTTACACATTTTCATTAACGCAGTTAAAACTAACGGTTCTCATCTTGAAGTCGCAAAAGAAAGGAAGCATAGAGCGCAACAAACATTATAAGGAGAAAGGGTCACTGGTCACATAATCTTTGCTCAGATTTGGTCGTTTGCTCTGAAGTAGGTTTTGAAGTCTTCTCTGTGAATGACTAGCTCGTGGTCAGAAAACAAATATGCTTGTATAGACTGTTGCTCACGAACAGCGTAAATAACGAGTTTACAGTGAAACTGAAGTTGTCCCAATTAATTTTTAGCGGCGTGAAAAAAACTTCCTGAAACCACCTTCTTCATACGTTTGATTTTTCAACTCCTCATTAGTGATTGCTGTGAGGAAGTTTTAAAATTACGGATTGTCTCCAGAATTCGTCATGTCTATCAGCAGTTTGTTTGGCTGGCAACCACAGCAGAAGACCTTACAAATTTAGGAGAAATATACCCGGCAGCCAGTAGGATTTTTCATTAAACTCGACAATACTTTTATTTTCGTAAATTAATATCACTTTGATTCACCTCAACAAGAGCGCGCCAAACTTATTCTTCATTTTGTACAATTGAAAATGTACTGCGATGTTTCCATATGTTAGCTTCTGCTAGAGTGTTGCAACGTTTACTAGTGGTTATTCGGGCATAGTGTTCACATGGACTTTCTTTCAGACCTAGTGATCAAACAGGTTAGTGTAAGTAGCCAGCACTCTATGAAATGTTGAACGCCCATCTGTTGTTTCATCAGTGTCCTGAAGCAATATCATCCCAAACGAAATGACCACTACGTCTGGACAGTAATGAGAGAAGATAGAACCATAGTAAGTTCTTGTAAATAAGGCGCTCAATAACCCTGATTCAATTCATCCACTGAACCGGACAAAAGCCATACATACATGAAGTCACCAGTAAGTTCTATAATGAGAACTAAATCGCCCAGCGTTAGTTCTGTGAAAACATACTCTTTTACTTGATCACGTAGCGTGAACTCGCAACCCAGAAACTAAAAATGAGTAGTGCTCAGCAGGGGTATTGTGTTCGGCCGGTGCCTTGGAGTTAACAGCAAGTTTGTTAATGATCGAAAATTCATCCCGTGCAATTACACTGCAGAAAACTTTGGATGAAAAGAATATTTTTTTCTATTGGATCAGGACCAGTCGATCGGTGCCAGATGCTCTCGACCTATCACTTTTGTCCAGACATGCTATGGAATATACTTCGTACAATATTGAATTTCTGCCAACTCTATACAGACCACTGTTAATTAGTTCAGTACAGTGCATTTCTCTCATCTGTGATTGCGTGTTCCATGCATGTTTACAGTAACTGCTTCGCCCATCAAAAACAAGAGCAGCCAGAACGCAGATCACCGAGTGAAATGTTTACCTCGACAAGGAATAATCCCGGTACTTTCCTGAAACCTAAGTGAAGTAACTTTTTTAGCAAAACGTCAAAAACAGTCAGCACTCCCACAGTAGAACCAATAATTTGAAGTTGACAGGTATAGCCAAAAAGTGATAATTCTCTTACAGAAATTAATTACACACTACTGAGTTGGTCGAATATGTGTTGCTGAATAAAACAAATCATTCATATACGTCAGTATATGTCTGAACTTGTTCGTGTAATATTTGTAGAACGCGTGAAGGGCAAAGTTGATAGGAGTTAGAGCAAAGCAGCAAAGAAATAACTGTTACTGCAAGCCATTATCTACTGCAAAACTGCTGTTCGTCATTGCGAATTGCAATTACGTTGTTCTGTACGCATTGCTGACGAGAACGTATGACTTCACACTAACTCGTAATAAAATGAATATCAAACAGACTGCAAAAATGAAAAAAATAATAGAAAATTATGTCTATTACCGGTGGAACCATTCCATATAGCGCACAATGCCAAATGTGATTTCCGAGGAGAAAATGCAGTTGTTTAAGTTTCTAAGAAAGTCTAAGGGGAGGAAAATTTACATGAAGATTTTTGGTATTAGTTGGCATGGTTTTTCACCTTTTGTTCCCTATCTAACAGAAAGGTTCAACAGGGTCCCCTAAACATTGTTTACCTTTTAAACATACCCTTTGACTTTTCCACTGATTTTAAGTGACAAACTTACTCCTCAGGCCTGTCAACCTTACCAAATTCAGTCTATTTATCGCCTATATGTTTGGTAGGCTCGACCACTAGCGTTCACTGTGCACAAAATGTTCCATACTACTCTCAAAATGATAAAACTGCCAAACCTCGTTCGGGAGTGCCATGTGCATTCACATAGAGTTTATTTTACCCGTGACGACATCACAACTCATCAAATTGTACCAGATTTATGTAACGAAGGCGGTACATAATTGACCAGGCGAACGTTATGGCTCAATATACTATCAACATGATTAAAAATATAAGTTGGATGAGACCCAAATGTGAAAAGTCAGGGCTTTGACTGGGTTCAAACCAGCGACAGAAACACCATGCCTCGCCAGAAGAAATAAAGTTTCCAAATAAACCTGGTACTCCGTAAGTGACTTTTAAGTCTAAGATGTTTCGGTCGATAGAGAGAAATGGGATTGTGGATGCACGTCCGTTTAGTAGTTGAAACGTTCTATGAAACCATTTTCGCATTCCATGGTGCACACAGGAAGATTCTGAGATACTGAAAGTCAACGGCTGCATAAGATGGGGATGAACAATCCAAAGTTCCCAAAGACATTTCAGTTTGTAATTATGCAAATGTTGACAGACTGCCATGGATGTGATAGAACGTGTTGATCTTGAAAAAAAAATGTAAGAACTAGAATGAAGACTGGCAATGCCCGTAGTGTTTCGTCCAAAATTTCGAAACCACCAGAACTATATATGTGTTAAAAAAGAACAGCAGACAACGACAAACAATGAATAACCCACGTCTTTAAAGGTGTCAGGTTGTACAACTATTTTCGCAAAAACGCTCTGGTTATCTACTGCTTCTTGGAATCTAAATGATCACCGCGTCTGGTGAAACCTCAATACAAGAATAGAAAGAGGTGAGAACGAAAAACCAAGGGTCAAAGATAGTTCCGGAACTTACATCTTTTGCACAATCGTCCATTAAGTCAGTGAGTAAGTAATTTTACTTCTTGACGAGTTATGGAACCTTTACTTAACAAGGACCTAGTCCCAGAAAACCTAATTCCGGCTATCCCCCTGCTTAAATTTTGTTAAGAGGGACGATTTTACGGTAAATGGAAAAATATTTATCCATCAAATAAAGCGTTCATAGACGGTTTCTTTCACTAGTTGGGAGTCCATGCACTATCCATTTATGAGATGGCTTGTCATCTTTAACTTGCAAAAAATTTATTAGGGACAACATTTGCCCGTGATCTTCACTTGGATAATCAGTTTCAGTGTACGACAATACTTCTCGCTTGTAAAAACACGGCTGTTGTTAGAACCAAAAAGACAACTAAACGACAGCAAATTTAACGATACGAAACATATGATGTTGTTGTGCAAAATAACGGGGTGCATGATAAAAATAGAAAATCCATCAGTAGGTCGGAAGATAATATTTACGAAGCAAATTTGGTATACGCATTACTCCATGCCCAAAAGTGTCAGTTGTAGCCTATAATTTACGAGCTCATTTAACCTAACGTAATTTTGATAAATGTGTTGAGAATAACACAATGTTACGAGCAAGTTATAATACTCTACGTTTCAACCACCTCGGGTGGCCTTCCTGAGGAAGGCTTGCTATTCGGTCACCCTAATTTCAGTTGTATTCCATCCTTCTGATGAGTTGAATACCTCAAAGATGTTGTTAGCTGTTTTGCTGGATAAAGTAGATCAGAATCTTCAAGAAGCTGTTGTAGATCTAAGCGTATAGACAGTCACAGTAAAGTTCATCAATCAGCTTGTCTTTATAAAAAAGAGCGGTGAATGAATCGCCATAACCTTTGCGGAAGTAACATCAGTTGAGCTAATGGATATTGGATGGCGTTCTTTGACTAGCATTGTTTCACTGGGGTTAATGGCCTTCGTTCAGTGGTGTAGAACTAATAGCGTAATCACTAAGGTCAACCAGGTGGCCTGTCCCTGAGATGTGTTTCAGTCTCAAACTTGCTGGCACTTTGTTTGAATGCTAGGAAGTAGGTGTTCGTTGTACTACTGTTTATCTTAAACATTCGAATAAATATTCGACCAAGCGTTTTAGGATCTGTTCTGCCAGCGTGAAAATCTTGATGCAGCTGTAAGTAAACTAGAAGATAAGGGTAGCGATAGAGAAAATTGATAAACTACTGTAAGAATCACCGAGAGCATTTTGTCCGGTGGAGAATGGCTAACAAATTATCAGCAAGATAAGCACGTGTTGAAGCCAGTCACATCCTTCGACTTGCACTTTCGTTTAAATGGCCATCTTCTAGAGGCGGACTCAACAATTTCTTTTACAAACCATCTGAGTAGGGGTCTCGGTCGACTTACCTTTACAATGGGTGACCATTAACATTTATAAAAATTCCAAACTGAAGGGATTATCCACCAAAGTTCCTTATGTTGGTGTGAGCTGACACTCTTATATATGTATGATAAGTATTGTCTTGTATTGCAAGCATGTATGTCGTGAGTCCGAATAAAGGTGCGTGTACTGATTGTTCCTATGTCGCTGTGTGAAAGAAAAAACACCATGTGGTGTGTTCACTAGACTGAAGTTGACAATATGTTTGATCTGTTGTCACGCACTAAAACTCCGAGAATGCCAAGGGGCCACTTGGAAAATACCATCGGAACTTTCTAGTCCGGAAGGGATTGACGCCACTCTTAGTACCTCCTTAGTAGTGACGGTGTTACCAGTGTCACTTTGTTTTGTAAGGACAATCTAATCTATGAAGATGATTATTTCATTGCTACGAGCTAGACCTAACTAGCGGATTACTACATGCACGTGACAGGCGAAAACATAATAGTTATTAACGTCTCAAAATGCGTTTTTGTCTCATCGGCTAACCTGGGAACGAGCTTCATTACTTCATATTGTTTGACGGTTATTCGATTTCGATATCAGATCTTCGTCTGGATCGTGATTCTTAATTGATTGGTTTGTCATTGTTAATTGATGCCCCCATTAACGACACAATACACATTTTTGGCGCTCATAGTTTTGTACATGGCATCCAGAAAAATTGAGCACAATTGCAACTCGAATCTCAATCCTACGCACTTAGTTGAAACATGTTTGGATTAACAGTCTCACATTTTTTGAAAGCTAATAGGATTCAAGAAGTTTTTCAGAAGTGCCCACAGTGGAAATTTGTTCATATGTCATTGTTCATAATTGACTACGACATGCACCTGAATGAGACAAAGTTAATTTTATCATTTGCAAAAATTCCACACAGTTGTCTGAACTTTTCCATTTGAAGTATTCTTCCATTAACAATCCTACTGAAAATACAAAACGAGAAATAGTGACAAGCAGCGCATCTCAACAGCGATAGTATTCCAGGAGCCTAATGTCCTCAAATGTAGTAGACCATTCAATCTTTAGCTAAACAGTGGTGAATTACACAATTGTTCTCAGTGAGTGAACTTGCTGTGACGGAAAAGTAACCCGAAACGCCCACTATCATGTTGCTGACCTCAGTGTCAACCGTGATTGTGGCTCCCACATCTTCATCGTCAAGAATACTTCTGCCGAGTAACTTGGGAAACATATCAGTGGCAAGCAACCAAAATATCGTTTCATAACACAGCAATTTTGGCTAAGCTAGCTTGAAATTTGTCATGAAATAAGCCAGATTATTCTCAGTTAACAACCTAATGCTACCTTCTACGCAGTTAGCAGTAATCGTTGCTGATTTAAAGCTTGATTTGTAACAGTAGTACTTGGTTACTATTCAATCGGCCGTTATTTCCATGATGCTTTTAAACCGAGATGAAACAAGACGTAATTGTCGTTTACTAAACGGGCACACCAAACGTGTAATTTTCAAGTGACATCTGCATGTTGGCAGGAATGAAAATGTAGCATCACGATAGATGAGGTTCATGCGGACAAAGCCATAAAATAGCAAACGGTGATCAGATATTGTTCTTCAGATACATCGTTTAATGCAGTAAACTATTGTTAGCAGTTCCAGGTTTGCACAAAGCTCAAATCTGTAAGTCTTTTTTCCTAGGAAAATACAATATTTGTTAACCCAACTTTTTCATAGGCAGATTACAGTTAGCAATCACAGGTTACCGGTCTGAGAAAGCGTACATATTGTTAATGCACGAAACCTGTAAAAATGCATAAAATACGTTTTGACATTGAAAATAATACATGTATCTAACCAATTGGCTACCTACCGGCTAGTGATACGTCCTGGACAGTCTCAGTCTTACTACGCACGGAAGTAGGCAAAGATGGATTGAACAAATTGGTAGGCGAAACTTGCTGATAATCCTGAAATATGTGAAAGAATACGTTAGACAATATTTGGCACTTTTTCAATGATTATTTAAATGCGACTTGGAGTGTGTTTTTCTGCAGAGCGGTTTTTAAGTTCCTCATTTGATAACTTCATCACTCTATCACGCCGAATGTTGGGTGTTCCGTTTTTCAGATTTCTCCGAAGCTAATGATGATTATAATTCGAATTCCTAATCAAACAAGTTTAAAAAAACCCACAGTTGTCATAACCAAGTGCCATATCTCAAAACTGTACGCATGTACAAAATTCTACGCACAACTCAGTCAAGTTTTTTGTACGAAACCACCTCACTTATAATAATGGTTTGCCAAGTCATTCGTTGGAGTATAGATTTCTAAAACTTTTCAACTCTCGACATTGATCAACTTTATTCTACTTAGTCGCTTGCTGATCTCACACTGATAAAATTGGACCAAATAATGGATTGCCAAAAATAAATGCGCGTCAACAATTCCTCAATGGCTTTGGAATATTCGTATGTGAATCATTAAGCTATAATTTGCACTTATAAACCGATACGCCCTTGTGACTGATTTTTCACTTTCCAGATTGATTAAACAAATACGGTTCGCATAAGATTTGAACGGCCAATAGTTGTTTCATGCATCGGAACCCGTACATATCAGACTTAGGATCTAATGACACCTCTTTGGACAGAGTTATTCCTACTTGCTTGAACGAAGACCAAACTGATTATATCGGAGTACCCATTCGAGAATGCTGACTGCAGATCATTGCATAACTGTCAGAGCGGCAACTTTTGGACAGAGAGTTAGAACAAACAACTCGAAGTTGAATGTCACCATCTTAACCACCGGCGTGAATGTGGATGTTCCACACTTAAAACCGATCCACAGTTAACGGAACAGAGTTCACTTACTCATAAATCATCCGAACACAAAAAAAATGGATGTATGATCGACAGACAAGTATGTGCTACTTTTCGAGTTCGACCTGCAAACTGTAACGTTAGCGGAATCTCACAATTAAGTCGAACAGCAATTTGATTATTACATAGCGGCGGACGATTTTGACTTGTACACACCGACCATCATTTACGCTCAAACACACCATCTGTACTCAAACAAACCTCTGGAAAAAGCAACACACTGGAGTTTCGCGTTCTTTAAATTCATCAGAAATTCAAATCTTCATTACATTCAAATGTTTTACTCCGAATCGCGTGGTAAACATCCAGCCGTTAGTCCCACAATAGGAGTCACACCCAAATAACGATGACCCAGTTGTTAATGCTCACCTAACCCTGAACACAAGTCGGAATGTATTTGAGTGATAAGTCAGACAAGAATTAAGGCTGATATCTTGGGTGTACTTCTGACAGAGACAAAGGATATATAGGAAAAAGAAGTTCAGATTGTATGCACCTCTGAAATAGTTCGCCAGGATAGCATCATCAGATGAACCCTTGTTGTTAGCGTTATTTAATTCAAAGTGATATGCAACGTCTTTGCTACTCGGTATCGATCGGACAAAGTTTGGAAATTTGGAATTTTCCGTTACCGTTTCTTCTGACTATTACATACCCTAATCCTAAGGAAACAAATACATAGTTAACAGTGTCCATTGTTGACCACGTTCAACCACTTGCTTTTATGGTTGATCAGCAAAAATCTTGCCCCACAGTCTATTTCGCTGCACCCTACTGACACTTATTTTCTCGCGAATTTTATCCTAACCTCTCTAAATAAAATGAAATATAAAAACTCGCAAAAAGTCTTGTGTGCATTTAGCTTTGGTATTAAGCTAAATCTCGGTCTCTTTTTATGCGTTCGCTTTTTCCCATGATATTTGCTTATATTTTATGGATATTTATGCCAAAGTGAATGGAAGTATAATTTGTACAATGAGTTCACGTGTCAAGTGCGTTATTTTCAAGAAAAATTAGATTGAATCCAGTTGGATGCAAAAGCGTTTAATCAGAATGTCCCATAATTGTGCGATCATCTCCGGTTAAACATCTTTCACTGCAGCTGCACTAAAAAGCGGTGAGTGATTCAATTTAAAATTGGCTTCCTTCATTTGAAAAGGCTTACTTCTTTGTGATGATTCATGTAGTCAGTCAACTGTATGTGTTGCTTAAGAACCTGTTTCGTAAAAACTGCTGCTTTTGTTAACTGGAATTGTGGTCATAGTTAATTTGTCAAGAGCACTTCGCGGAATCAATTACATAAAACACTCATCCCAGTATATTGGCCTACATGGTTAAGACTGCATAAAGAAAGATGCTGAATATGATGAAGATATTGATAAGATTGTTGACCTTCTGTATTTGTAAAAATGACAGTGGTTCCTTTTTATTTGTGCTTATTCAAGTAGGTTGTGGACTACGACTGACCGGGGAGGCATGTTTGTTGGTATCCAGTATGTGGGCGAAGTCCCTATGAAAGCGTATTGTTTTACACCTCATAATACTCACAGATCACATAGTGTGTACTACTACATAGTTTTACTCATCATTTCTTTTGTCTTGAATACGTAACGGGTAGATTGTTGCAAACTGATAAACTCTTTTAATCCACATTCATGCATTCCAAGCAGTCTTCTAGATTAGAATCAACGAATCAGTCAAAAAATCTACTTGTCGTCAATTCAATAGGAATTTTGCAACGTGGTTTAGCACAATAAGTTGAAATAGATTTACTCTGATAACTGGTGGCTCAAACCAACAGGTCAGAATAGAAAACAATTTGATAAACGCAAATAAAACCAAATAAACGTGATTAAACATCATAAACTCTCAGAAAATTAACCTTGTTACTTCAGCTGAACTTGATTTGACTATCTGTTTCAGTAGTCATTATTGTCCTCCCGTTGGCAGTCAAAATAACTTGCTCTAACACAGGACATCTTGTTTGTATATGTACAATCACAACGAATTAGTTTATATTAGATTAAAAAAACCTGATGGCCAGGAACTCTTGAGAGGTACATTCGCAGTTGATTAAAATTTAGCGAAGTATCTACCTGCCACAACCAACCACTGTCAAATCAATGATCAAATAGTTTTGGCTTATACACAATTGACTACCTCCAGCGATTGCGTTTTCCTATCTCATAGACTAAAACCGACTGATGTTTTGGTGTTGGACCACCAAATTTTAAACTTTTATGGGTGTCAAAATAAACAGTTAGGGAGCCGGACAAAGTGTTGACCAGATTTACGTTACTGCATGTAATATCACTGCACGTTTTTTCTTTTTTCGCGTAAACACCTCACATTTTTAAGGCCATTTGACGAGAAAATAACTGTTGTGAAATTGATGCGGAGTTTAAGGTCACTAGTATCAGTAATAATCATCGGTACCATCTGCTACAGGATACTTATGTCCTTCATAGTTTTCCCTGAAGAACAACGGTATTACTCAGTTGTCTTGAAGCCGACTCACTTTAAGACACTCAATATTCCGCAAAAGAAATGATCAGGATGAGAGTTGTCACATTCGGAAAATATTTCATTTATAAAACTGCTGATTAAGCTTTACACGGTATAATCGTTAAGTGCACTAGAAATTTTGCGCAGGCAAGATTCTGATAACTCGCTCAAAAAATATGAAGTTGCTTGACTTGAAGTATATATGATGGTGAATAGAATGAACCTAAATTTGGCATGGGGTTTCATAATTACAATCCACCGTATAAACCGATCCATATAAAACAGTTGAAAAATGTCTGTTCTAAGGAGAATTATTCGGTCTGCAAGTAGCTAATCAATTTCATTTCGTTTATCCAACATTCATATCGATAACCGATACGGTTGTTTGATTAGTTCATTCAATCGCTTCAGTGCTAGACAGATCGAATGAAACTTCGTGGCATTACTATCCTTGGTGCTGTACCACCTTTCGGACACATAAGTATAATGATATCAAAACGCTTGCATAAAAAATCACTGGATGGAATGTATCTTAAGTTTATTAAAGGTCAATGGTGCGTGGATTGTTCATATCTCGTTGGCATGAGTGGGCATAATCCGGTTCAAATCAACAGTTTATGTTGGTTGTGGTCACATGGGCTCAGTATTGTGACTTTAGTACTTTGAGTGGTTTCATCTTTGTTAAGGAGTGAGCGTTGAGAAACCTTATACGCTAAGGTTACTTTTGCAACACAAAATCATTCACTGTTTGAGATAACCGCAACTCTCCAAGTTCTGATTCTTTTTTCTCATTAGTTTTATATGCGAAACTTCTTTCCCTGTGCTCTGATGATACTTAATGTGTTAAAAAAGCTTCGGCCTTATGAAGTTGAGTGACAAAAACCACACAATGATCTTAAAGTCATCAGCTAATGCTGGACTCGATGATATGCTTGAATACAGTTATCGCCGTTCACAGGGTTTAAAGACTGATAGATATTTCCACTCATCATCACATCGCCTAGTAGAACGACTTCTAAGTCTGCTAAAGATTTAAGCGTTTTGCTTTCCAGAGATCCCACTCGGTCATAATATGTTATTAATCACTTTAAAAAATACTGTCTATCATTTGTTTGTAATATTTAGTGACTTCATTAAATTTTATAAAACCACTCCTGTGTCACCACACCGGTTAGACTGTTCCACAATTACAAACGTCGAGAGTTATCGGAAGACTCCAATAAGTTGCGCCACACGTTCATGCTTCTCACTGTTTCACGTGGGTTCTTTCTATCTTGCGGGTTACTTTTGTTTTTCCTTCAATTCACTTCGTCATCACTAACAACAGAGACAACTAATTTTCTACAACTTTTTTCCCTCGATCATCATGATGTGTTCATCCACTACTTATAATATTAACAAATGTGAATTAATACCTACGTTTGCTCAGATTTATGTATAAACATTATCGTTTTCCTTTGTATAATAGGCTATCCCCTGTAACACAAGTGAAGATTAAACTGGAAGGGCTGATAAACACTTGATCATATAACATTCATTATTGTCTGAGTTGACTTAGCAACAAACAAAATTACAATCATACATGTTTGCCTTTGTTTGATATTACATGTAATCATTTAGTTGCTGGTCAGCTGGATTAAATGAAATAGAATTAAATGTGATCTGGATAACCGGGATTTACAGAAGTGACATCAATTTGGTTAGGTCACACTACTTTTCCTCAGAACAGTTCATGCACAAAAAGAAAAAAACTGCGCCCAACACTTGTTCTTGAATCATTTCATCAATGGAGACCAGTCGCATCGTATACCAGAAAAAGTTTTGAATAGGTTGTGTCTGCATCATTGTTTATTTTGGATTGAAGATTGCAGTTAATTTCGTCCTCTTGTTGAGTGCTGTACACTTTATGGATAATAGAACAGAAAGACTCCAATAAAGTAGAGTTACTTCGCTGATGAAGTGCGTGTAGTTAACACAAGCAGTATTATACAAAGGGGAACTGAACTTCTGGATTGCATCCAAAAAGAACGTTCAACAGCACTATTTTAAAACACATTCTTCATTAAAAAAATTATCAATATAGTTCCGAAAATAATAAAACCACGATGATGTTGCAGTATTCGCATTTTCAAGTCATTAAATGTCCGTCCATCGATTTATACAGAAACTACTTTGGCACCGATGTTCTTTTGGTTAGCGCCTCGGAATTAATCCTTATATATTTTTTATACAATTCATAGATGAAGATGGTATGTTTATGTAATTACAGCCTATCAGATGCTTCCATGAGACAAACCTTACACAAACCCCATTGCTAGAAGATATTGTGGCTGCCCCGGAAGCACCTAATTATCTCTGCGGTGTTAAATGAACAACAGAAATCAAAATGTTCTGAATCGACGGAGGTTACTTTTGCTGATGAAATCTTCACAAACTTCTGAGCTTAACTTCTTAAAATATGAATAGAAAGAACATTTTTGCTGTTTTTAACAGTAAGATGTTTTGATTTTAGTTCTAATTATTGGCTAAAGACATAACAACAAGAAACGTATTTTTGAGATAATCATAATCATATTTGATTTCATTGACCCAAAACAAAAAAGGTCTTAATTTTACTATTTGTACTATTCCCTTTTTTCAACAAACTCAGATAGACAGCAAGATTACACTCCTAAATTACCGAGACATGGATAGATCACTCACAAGTATGACGGGAAGTATGATTAATCACGCTGATATAGATAACAAGGGTGTGGTTATACATGTGTCTAAATGGTTGATGAATGCACTAGTTCAGCTAGAACATTGGCTCTTAGAGGATAAGTAGCTGTTACGTCAATCACAAAGTCTCCGTAATAAAATGCAGCTCAGTGTCCTCTTTACGCCAGTTGTTTGTTTTGATGATATAGCGACGTTAGCTAAATTTGTTCCCACCCCCCGAAGCTGTAATCAAGCTCATAGCATGATAAAAAAAGACAATGGACCAGTTTCAAAAAAATCCGACAGAAAAACATTTTCATTTTCGCGGGTCAGACGAGACCATCGGACAAAAACCGAGGCACATATTGGAGTATGCTTCCTCCTTGATATAAGCGACTTTCTGATTATGCTTTTTCTAAGCGTCCGCAGTTCCACATGGTCTCGGAAGCAGTTTATCTAATTGCACTCTGATTTGTTTGCCAATACAGTTGCAGATACAATGATATTTACTCCGCAGCTCAAGTTATTATGTCATCAGTTAGTAACCACCTCATGACATGTTACTCGGCGGGATAATTCAAGATATGGTAACACACAAGGGACGCCAATCTTTGTTCTCGAAATGTATCAGTTGATATTGTACAATAGCTACTGACACCACCTGTTGGATTTTCATAGCTATGATGGCACAATAACTGTTATAGCTGGACGTGTCCGTTCTAAAGTTTATCCTTACCTGCACAATGTACTGATAAATAGTAGTGAATTTGAGGGATGTAAGTTGGACGTCACTCAAAGTTGATCGTAGCTGCTGTTTTCTCATAGAATTTTCAATCAGTCTTTCTCAAGAAGAAGCACCACACTTCATTTTACAGCTTGTAAAAACACTGCCTAACAGAATCAGTGATTTCTGAGTTCGAGTTAGACAGTATTGTTATTCGTTAGGTCATCAACCGGAGTTAACAGGATAGTTGCTGCACCTCATTCCGAAACGATCGGTCAATCTAAGCAGTACTCGGAAGTGACTTCTGTCGAGTGTAAACATATGATAATCCTGTCGTATACAATGCGAAGACAATGGTTCAGTGGTTAACGCAATTGTTTTACGGAATCGTAGCCGGAGTTCTAGTCCCGAGCCTGGCAAGAACATGCACCGTTAAAGAGATCCAATAAAAGCGAAAATCGAGTACAATGCTTCCTTTTAAATGGGGCTGACTGGAAAGTTTATTGAGATGCGTTAACTCTGATTACTTTTCAATGATCTTCAACTTACACCTGAAGTGATAGTCCATGCAACTTATATCTGATGTACGTGCCCTACGTTTACTAGACAAAAGAACTGCAATCTCATTGCAACATTTGTATTCCTTTTTCGTTGGTGGACTTGTGAAATGAATTTTAACTAAGCTCATTATTTTTAATTACATACCCGAACACAGCAGACGTTAGTGTTATATTCGTCGAGATTTTCCTGCTCCATGTTATAACATCTTACTTAACTATTGTGACGTGGTTATAACCAAAAGAACCAGCATCAAAAACAAATACTCACATTGCAACCAGATGAAACAACACTCAGTATCCCATCTGTGTGGTAGACATTGTGCTTTCCATACAGTCTAGTATCATAGTCCAAAGTATCTGAGTTCTCTCTGAGTTCTTCTTGACCTTCGTGCAATAGGATTGGTCTCATTCGTGAAAGACTGGCAAATTCAACAGTTGTGTTGGGGGAATAACTGATATTTGTACCATCAACCATTACGTGACTGGAGTTGCCCGGAGATTTTGTTGCTGCATTAAGCAATTCAACTTTCATTGCATTGTTGGTCGGTTGACCTGTATTGAAGGGAATAAGCTCAATAGAAATTATGTCATATTAGTGTCAAGCTCTTGTCTAACTGACGTAGAATTATAAAAGTCGAATCAGGACCATTTGTCTATTTTATTTATTGATCATACTAGAACGAACCCGTTCGATTCATCTTCTAGAGGTAAGTAGGTTGTAAATTATCAACTGTGACTATCACAGAATTGATAACAAGCGATCCTGAGCTTTGATACGCAATGTAAAAGGCTGTTAATTCGATCCGACATTGAAGATACCTGTATCAGAGGAGTTCAAACAGAGTCGAAACCGATCATGAGGTATCGGTTTAACTTGGTATGTCATAAAACGCTGTAAACATACGTAGATTTCCCGTGCACTTTATGGCGGAAGTCACAAGCAAAAGCAGTTGGAACAGAACAGCTTCTCGTTGCACAGGTCTGTAACGAGGAAAATTTCGGAATGAAAGTCACAGACAACGCGAAACAAGTGCATTGTTGTCAGTGTTCATCCAGGACGTAAGAAAACCGGTCTGGCATCGCTAATACGAATTTCGGATTATCCACGACCGACCAATTGTAATCTGAAAGGGCTTAGCCATTTTCTTCCCAGACAAACCTGGCAAACGACACTCAGGTTGAAGAACTGTCCACCCTCAACCGATAAGAACGCGGTAATCTCGTGGTTCATAGGGATGATATAAATACAAACCAAAAGGTTGCCACGACAAGATTAATGTCTGTTACAAATAAAAAATTTACTTACTAGTCTTTTTGTTAGCCATCGAAATCGCAATTATGTGTCAGTAAGAAAATCCTTCAAACAAATGAGTTTTACCGTATGTTGTACTTTGACTGCAGAGAACAAAAAAGTTGAAACAACCAGCGTGAAATATGGAAGATGTTATCTATTCTGACGTTAAATCGATCTAGTAGTGGACCGTTAAAAGGACCAAAGTTTAAGCAGAAGCCCCAACACCCCTACACTTTACTTCTTTTCATCGTGGAGGGCAGTCAAACTATAGGTCAAAATTCGTCTGTTATCAGTCGTCTTGTACAAAAACTTTGTGATACTCAGGATAAACGGGTTATGATAAACATGAAGAGATCAGAGTTCGTTCGTACTGCAGCTGAGTGAAGCCCTATTAGTTCCAGGCAGTAGCAAATGGCATTTTCAACACTTTCTACATGAATATGTTTCAAGAAACTCACTATGATGAATCCCGAGTTTGCATCGTGGCTCTGTTGGTTGAGCACCTGCCGCATCTGGACGTTCTGTCCCTGTTGAAGGTCCGAGTCCAGCCGAGGCTTTGACATAATTATAGTTAGATTTTTCAAAGTTAGCCAGTCTATTACATTACCTGATAGTAATAAAAACTGAATGCTCGACAGTGGTGTTGCTAGATTCTAGTGTGAACTGATCGAGAATCCTCCTTGGTAGTCAGCCTGCTGGATCATTTGGCGGATCCCATAAGAACCAGTGGGTTGCGCGGACAACTGAGTTCATATGTGAATTTTTTACTTCCAAGTGTGACCTCGTAGCCCAGCTGGTATAGTGGCTTCCGAGTTCGGGCATGCTGTTTTTGCCGCTGGTTTGAATTTAGCCGAGGAGCAGACTTTTTAATTAGATCCCCTCTTAAAATTACCCACGAGTCAACATGCTGAAGAGCGTTTTTAGGTTTTCATCTTATCTTTGATTCAACGCTCGAGTGATGGTTTTCAAGCCTCCAGAATGCTGTTTTTATATGCACGGATTTCCTTTGTACACCCTTGTTATAGACTACTAAAGTAATCTTTTCACTGTCACTGCCGTCTCGATCGCATCTTACGAAAAGTGTTGGATGACCAACTAGGGTCACTAATACAATGATTATGCCATCAGGTGTCCCGTTGAGCAATGTCCTGTTTTCAGAGAGTAAGTCGTATTTTATACCATCAGTCTAACTATGAGATGTGGTAACTTGTCTACCAACAGTTTCGTTCAGTTCAGCTCCCATCTTCTTCCTGGCATCATTCGAGTCAGGAGCAATTCCACCTAATCCCAAGTGCGTAATCTGTTCGTTCTGGGTGAAATTCGCCACCAAGGATTGCCTCTATAATCCACCTTATCAACTGGTTTTGCGGTGGCCTATACTGAGCTTTAGTTGTCTCCCGAACTTCATAGTCAGCCGAGATAATATTCAATCCTAACGTCTAAACAACGGAAAGCATCTGGTCAGGTTGCGCGTTTTTGGCCTTTTGTTCATTTCTCAAGGCAATCAAGATATATTTCACAAGCTGATTGGATAAGTGATTCACACCAGCCAGCGTTGATTCAGACGGGACAGTTTTCAAGATCATCAACTTCCAACTCATGCATTACTTGGATAATCTCATCAGTTTTTTCCAATACATTACTGTTGGCATTGTCGGCATTCGATTTCTCTCCAAGTTTCAAAGGACGGTTACAGTTAGAGTGCTTGTTTTGGATGATCGCCGAAATTCGCTTTGCAATACTCATTGTTCAATGGCTAATACTCTAATAGCTTCTTTAAGTCAACAAATACAGGGAAAGGCAACTGACACTTAACTCGGACATATCACATGGGCATTACTAAAATAAAATTCATCAGTAAGCCCCAAAGTATGTCCACATGAGAGCTTCCAAATTTTCCAGCTGCCTAGAGCATACAAATCAGCACCTGACTGACGTGATACCGTGACTCTTACCTTAGCGTGGCCGTGCACACAAACTGATCTAAACTACAATGACCTAAACGTTGAATTGCACAACAATTAAATGTATTGGGACTTCTACTACATTAGTTCACTTTTCTCACATCGTTTTTGAATAAACCAACTAATTGGAGCTTGATTCTTTAGAAGATTCTAGTTCTTGATACATCATAAGTTCAGAGTCCTCTAAAAGACTTTAACTAACGAGTAGATTTAGTATCTTCTTAACAGATACAAAATTTCTGAATACTTGAAGAATATCACATAATTACCACCCATGCTTTAATGGTTCCGTTGCATGGTACTGAGTGACATGAGCTTCAAAGTCATTTAAAGACGTTTTCGAGATAGGCAACCGGATACATTATTGATAACGCGGGAAAACACCTTCATAAGAAAACTGAACAAGTTATTCGTTCTAAAATTTTTTGGTCAGCACTTTCTGTGTACGTACTTAAAATAGTCTGAATTGCTTTGAAAACAGTTTTGTAGAAAGCTGTGGGATCTTGAGTTCGATGTCCCTGTAACTGTTTGGAAGGTATTGCTTTCTACAACTGAAGCGTTATGCATTCATTTTTACACAAAGATATCTTGATAAATTGTGACATAACGATGTTAACCAACATGTATTATCACTGGAAACGTTGTAAACAAACAGCCAAAACCTTGGGCCTTATACTTACAATCATAGTTAGCCTTTTGAATGGCTCCCCGATGATGTTCTTGATCCCTTCGACGTTTAATTAGTAACACGAGAACCACCGTGATCATTAAAAGAAGAGTAAATATTGTGGCTAGGATAATCACCACCGTTCTGTCAGCCATTGATAAATAACGGCCACGGGGAGTCATACTGCCATATCCATTTCCTCCGTTTGCGGGATCGAGGTAGTTATCTTTGAGCAAATTGCGCTCTGCTACACGGAACTTTTCTGCCTCCGCCTTGCGAACATGCAATGAATATTGATCCCCACCTTCAAATATATTTTTTTCCACCCCCGATGTGGGGATTCTCATTTTATGTACGTCCGGATATGTTTCGTGTTTGAGCACTTCATGCTGGATTGCACTTAGTGCTTGATGCAATTGGTTGTTCTATAAAAGAGATTTAGCATAAGGTGTAAAAGCAAATTGAACTCACCCGTAACTAAGCCATTGGAAATAACAAAATGTCTGCTCTTCTAAGAAGCAGCACATTAAAACCGAGGCAAAATTATAGTGGTTAAATATGTTGCTTGAAAAACTAATCAATTTAAACAGTTTGGCAGGTTGGTATTCTATCTACTGCTTATGAATTTCTTATTTGATCACCATCTATGTGACAGCCGATGTGAGGTGCAATTATTAACGGTTAAGTATTCATCCTTCTAATCATGAGAGAAACTGATTCGTAGATTTGCTGGAAAAACTCGACATTGACACCGTAATTATTCTGTAGAAAACAGAAAACATATCGAAAGTAATGTACGAATTATTTCATAGGAATCTCCTCTATCAAGTAACCCAAATTGAAAACATTATGCAACCAATTTCGTCGTCAAGCATGAATGAACACTTCACTTGGTTTGCATATTCAATTGCGAGACATTTTTGTTTGAACTTTGTCAACTGTTGAAGGATCTTTCAATAGTGATATTGCTGATTTGTTGCTATAAGTTATCGTAAACGATTTTAGTAATTTACTTTTCGAGGTCTTGGGGATGTATCCAACGTACGCAAAAAATCAGGGCAAACCACGTAAGTACTACTTATTGGTTGGTAACAGGTCACGACATTAGTACTAAAGAATACATATATCACGACATGTCCGACCTACCTGAATGCGAACAGTCACAGTGGAAGTAACCTTTCGTTGTTCAGGTTTTCCAAGATCATGAGCCCCGATAACCAACAAGTAGGTTGCTGTCTGCTCAGTCAATTTTTCCACAGCAAAAACCATTCCTGTAGTCTCGTCGATAGAAAATAAACTCCGTTGATGGGTTTCTTGGTTTGCACTTAGTAAGGCTGCTTGGGGTTGATCATTTGAGCTATTATCCCCACCCGTGCTCGATTGTCTGACTCGCTCAAAAGTGGCTAGCGTCAGCGTATAACGTACTGTTCCATTCTCTCCTGCGTCCGGGTCTTCAGCGACCACTGTAAACAGGTTATGACCAGCCAATGTACCTGCTTCTACGTTCACCACCCCGTGTGAAGGTGGATAAGTTATTCTCGGTGCATTGTCATTCACATCTGCCACAATAATGGTCACAGTTGCTGTGGCTGTGTGACTTATCCAGGCCGTACGTGACGAGTCTGTCACTGCAGTATCGCGAAACTTCCAGGGCATATCTGAAGACTCCTCTTTCGGGTTATCGATTGCTAGCACATAGAAAATGTGATGTGTTTGTTGTTCACGATCCAATTTACGAAGTAAACGTAGTTGACCTGACTTTGAACTCACCGTGAAGCATGATCTGCTTGGTAACCGTTGGTGATCAAACAGATCTTTCTTAAAGCGCTCACTGGACTGTTCGTGAATATCCAAAAGCCGGTATGTGATTTGAGCGTTCCAGCCGATATCAGCATCTTGTGCTTCCACAACGCCTACAGTGCTACTTTGAACCGGCTGTTCGTTCTCGGGTACAGTGAATTCATAGTTTAACTTTGCAAACAACGGAACATTGTCGTTTACGTCTTGTATAAGTACTCGCACATTGGTAGATACGTTGTGCAGACCATCTGTTACTGTAATAGTTGGCACAAGATAAACGGATCCATCAGGCTCTACCATCACTTGAACTTCGTTTACTGTCGGTTGACCAGTAGAGTGGCTAATCTGGACAAGTTGCTCACGGTCGAATGGTCGTTTGGAATACAATTTACCCGTTTCTTTGTCGATGCTGAAGGTGTCGTCCAAGCTCGAGTCAAGGTGGTATGTCAGTTTACTAGTGGGATCTGGATCAGAGGCTGTCACCTGTCCGACGAATTTCTTAAACTCTGACAAAAATGGTGAACCCACGACAGAGCCGTCAACCTCATCAAGAGCAAACGTATACTGATTGCGCAGAAATACGGGTGGATTGTCGTTTTCGTCTGTTACTATCACACGTACCGCTGAAGTACCAGTCAGTTGAACAGGAACTCCACTGAGCCCGCCTGCATTGTAGTTATGTGATGCGGTCTGCGTTGGGTACACTCCGAATTGATTCATGTAGGTGGTCACTGTTAAACTTGGGTTGTCAACACAAATGATATGAAAGGAAACCTGAAATACAATGATCAAGTTAAAAGTAGCTTCCACTGGCGTTCGAAACATGGAGGGAGTACGTGTATTATATGCAATCCTAATAACCCTAATTTAATATTCACTTTAATGGTAAGATGTACTCGTCAGTTTGCTGTATTTGAGCTAACTGCTCACAGTTCCCAATTAATGCGTGGAGCATACTGTTTGAGTGGTCTAAAAGCGTTTTAAGGGGATATTATTTTAAACCGGAACGGAAGAAGGAATGCTCCAAGATATACCGTTACTAACTGCTGATGGTAATATGAATAACTCAGACAATAAAAAGACATTCCATGCTTTCAGATTCAATGAGTGAGTATTAGTGAAAAAAAGTCTAATAGAAAAATGCAAAATTTGTAAAATTCACCAGGAATGAATGATCACACTCAATATTCTGCTGAACCAGGTTGGACTTACTGGAATACTACTGTATGCTTGGTTCTAACGTAGCCCTCACAACTGGTGTGGAATGGTTTTATGTGTTCTTTCTAAGGAACACCATATATTAGTAACCTATTTTGTTCCGTTATGTCTGCATCTAATCATCTTGTTGTTCTCCGTGTTCAGTTGCTTTTGGGCTAGATAATTTGTTTGGATTTTACGTGAGCACCCAAGTTCAGATTATTGTTGTTTATTAGTTGGCAAGTTGAGCGGAGAATGAATATGTCCCAAGTATTCTATATTTGCACCTCTCAACTGTTTGTCTAATAGTCACATGAGTGAAGATTATCTGTCCTTTGTTATAAATGAGTCACTGAAATGTTTACACTACACCATGCAGTACAATATCAACATTTACGTTAGAATAGTATCAAACCATAAGTTAAAAGTCTCAATCAGAATTCTTTAAGAATTCACTGATATCCTAGTTAAACATTTCTTCTTTTGAAGTTACTTTTCTAAACTGTTTCTGAGGCCCTTTTATTCTAACAACGCACTGAAATTTTTATTCAATCACTTTACCCAGTTTCTAATCAAATGGACAGAACCCCACACAATTAACACAATGTTTCATTCCTGATTACTCTGTGAAAATTAATTAATTAACCTAAAAGGTTTTGCATAAATTTCAAAAACAAAAGATGTGCTCAGTCCAAAATCACTTTCAATTAGAGTGAGTTATCAACAGACAGTGGTGCTGAATCGATGAGCTGGTTATTGTCTCGTTTGAGCAAATCGACATTTTCTGAGAGTGACTTAACTCGAAAAATCTACTCGAAATGTGAGTTTTCCTCTCGTGAACAATAAATCTTAATTGTCCCGAAGAAGATCACTATCTCGAGAAACACTGTTTTAGAAACTGAGAAATTCAGCTTCCTTAGTGTGCTTGATGTTTGCCATTGTGGTAAACTATTACGTTGTCAGGTTATTAGTATTTTTGGGGGATAATACGACGTTAGAAATGCGCCTCAAACATCGGTCGCATTTCGTCTGCTGGTGGCTGTCTAACTTCGAAGGTATTCCAATATATTTCCGTTTGTCTCACAGCAGCCGTTCCTTGTAATTCATAAATTTCAGTTACGTGCATCCCGTTTAAATTCGGAAAGCGTAGATAAACTAGTTATGCGAGGTACCAATCGAGCATTCATGACTGGCAGTGAACGAAAGTGAAAAACCTATTGGTCACAAGTATTAAAATCTTGTGAACAGTTGATGTTGCTATTACCAAATGGTCTGTATTCCACACACATTTCATGTCACAGTTGTTGTGTTAGTGGCACGGTTTTGCATCTCACTACGATGATTTAGTCATGAACACGGGACTCTCAAACCATGCACAAATTTGTCTTAGCAACATGATCACATTTTGTAACTATATTTTGTAACCGTAGCTGATATGGGTTGTTGGATTGACACTGGCCGATGCAATGAGAATTGGTAGAGGACTCGAAAGGCATTCGTAGTATCAACTAGATTTTTGGTGTTCACCAGATAGGGAGTCATTGCACTGGTGATTAGTTGTTTTTACTGCCAACCTAAACAATGTAGTATGCCTAAATAAATTTGGGCAATCAACTCGCTGTACGAACTATGTATTCTGCTGTACAACAACAGAAATACTGACCGGTAGTTAAAATTATGCTTTATCTTCTAGATTCTGGTTGACCATTGTTTCAGGGGTGAACAATTCTTGCTGGAAGTGTTTGTCTAGTCAGAAGTTGATGATGGTGGTTGACTGGTTCGGCTGCTAAAACATTTCCAAATGGAAGCCGCAAAATCTGCATGTTTCTGTTGGCTGTGGGGATGCTGTGGTGGCTGGCATGGGTAAGTTCAACTGGGCTTCCACCTTTCACACATGTTGAGTAACGAATTCGATCTTGTTTCTTCCAAAAGAGGAAAAATGTCTGAAAACATGCATACCGACCTATCAGAATTGGCCTTTGAAAAATGGTAATCGAATGGAATAGTGTTTGCTTCTTTAATGTCCTTACCACGGACTGAGAATTCAACCGACTTTAACCGGTGATATGAACAATACAGGTAGAAGGCTTTCAACAAATGAATGCACTGTATGTTTTCGGGAAGTATGATGAAATTTTTGTGAAACTTTTGCAATAATATGTTTTATTGTTCAGGATTCTGTGTAGCTGTTTTGTTTTTGAGCTGCACTGGAGATATCAGTTATATGTGAGTCCAGAACAGATCTCTTTACAATCTCGTCTGCCTGGTTGTATGGCTCGTCATTCAAAGTGTGGTATACGCATAGTTCATCTGGTGCGAGTATTGCTACACATAATCTCACATTTGATGTCTCTATGTAAGCACACATGTTCAGAAGTATTTTTATTAATGAGACATTGATGAAGACACCTCAGTCGGTTAAATATTTACACTTACATCCTTTTATCAATTCACATTTAATAGTCTCTGTGATTATATCGATTTGATGAAGAATGACACAAAACCGTTGTTTGTAACACTTTGTGCTCTATGGCTAAAAGGTCATTTTTAAGACAAAACTGCGATTTGAATTCAAAAAGACAATGACCGTCATGAGAACAACATTATACTGAACAGGCTTCGTAAGCAGCTTTGAATTTCGGCTAGTATGACTAATGCATTAAGAAAACTGAAGTGCTGATAACTGTGTCAACATAAATAAGACATGTCTGCGTCAATATGCATTTATAAAGCATGTGAACCAAGACAGGAGACAACTGGGAAGTGACAATTACTTGTAATCTGTAACGATTTCTAATGCCTTCAAATTACTTTGGATCTGCCAACATTACATAATTAAATCATAACCTCTTCTCCTCAACTATTACGTTCCGAGTAATTTGTCTAAAAAGCGTGATTTTTAATGCCAATATTGATTAGGGATCATATCCATCAGATACCTACAGTAATTTTTCGGCAAGCTACCGCAAAACAAACACAGAGATCAACCGATGCGTAAACCAGACACATATAGCCAATAACTGTGACTGGTGGTTCAAGCTGCAACATGTAAACTGAGGTTGTGCATATGATACATCGATTCCATGTTCGATTAAGGCAGTCATAAAACTTGTGCGTGTTGTTTATACTAACAAAGAGCTAGATCGTGTGATCTCACGTTTAGTTCACTGGTAATTGAGATCTGCTATGTGATCAATTTGAAATATTTGTCTAATACAGATAGGGACTCCTCACGCTATTACGACGTAATGGTTTGCACTTATAAGTTAAACAGAAGTCTGCTCTGATTACGGACTAGCACTCACTCGGTGTATTTATGCTTTTTCAGTAATGTTACAAATCAAAATTATAACACAAATTAGTCAGGCACTTTGAAAATATCGACTCATGAATTGTCTGTTGTGAACAGTTTGTTTTTGTGACCATTAATTGGGGAACATTACCCGAGCAAAATACTCTTTTTCATTATTTTGTTGTTGTCAAAGTACTGAAAAAGTACTTCACAACACTGTAACTTACTTCCGACGTTTTCTCCCTATCAAACGGTTTGACGGCGAGCAATTTGAACCCCATGTCACCTGAGTTAGCACTGACTATGGTTACAGATTGATGGAGTTGAGAAAATGAATCCAGCGGAAATGAATGTTTAGCATCCAAACCAGCTTCTGTAACTGGAACCAAGAGAAATGCTTCATTGTTTGTTCGACACTGGACTTGACCCCACGGCCCAGAATCAAAGTCTTGTACGTTGACAAACGCAATAAATGCCCTTTCCACATTTTCCAATACAAGTCCTCGATTTCTTTCCGTAGCAAGAGAGCCCGTACTGTAGTCCTGCCGAGGCGTACCAACTGCATCAGCCGCAGCGGTATTCAGAAAGCTAACAAAAATTACTGGCGCCATGTCGTTTACATCCTGAACCCTGACGGTTATTTTGGCACGGGAAGATAGCTGATGTGGATAGCCATTATCTCGAACAATCGCATGAAATGTGAACTCTTGACCAACTGGCCCCGATGATTCTATTGTGGATTGCATGTTGTTTGTATCACTAAGTCCGACTGCTCGGTTATGTAGGCTGTCCACGTCTGGCGTTTGAATTACGTAGATGGCCGCCTGGTTAGACGACACTGTCCGAATTCCAAAGTACTGGAGTGCAAGTCTCTCTTGCGTGTTCAGTGGTTGAGCTAAACTAAAGGTCATCTGTAGGATAAAATTAAGATGGTCATAACATATCTTTAGCACATACCAATAGCAATAAGGATGACAAATTCATATATGCCCGTCGATCGATAGCTTCCTCCTGCAGTAATTGTAATTGACGAATCAAAAACGACTTGATTTTAGCTGTATCTGCACTTGAGTTCATAATTAACGTCGCTTTTCACGTGAACACATGACAAAAAGATTCCACATGCCTGATTACTAAATCAAAATACGTTAAAGCTAGCAACAATGAAACATGCAAACCTTAGGCTGCACTGTTGAGGCTAACAACGTTTTACAGCGGTCTTACACTGTTCAATTATATCCCTGCTACAATCCAACGAGTAGCATAAAAGATTCGAAGCAAGGCTCGTTAAACGAAAATTGCTACCCAAAGAGATGGTTATTGTGAGGAAAATAGATTTACACAGGCTATCTTTTAAGGGCCATTGACGTAAACGTCAAACAGCACAAAGATTAATAAGATCTCATAAACAAAAATCAAATGCGAATGAATCTTGTATACCCACGCAAATCTTGAAATTACCAGTGCTCCTAACCACAGATTGGTTAGTCAATGCAACGTCACATTATATCTATCGGTTTATATGTAACTGAAGAGAATGTTACGCAAACAAAACCAATAATTGCTCAATCACCAGAGTAACGAAATAATCTCTTGAGTAATTGAAGATGTCTGTGTTATTGGAGAATCGCAATGTCGTTAATACAAGCAAAAAACCGGTGTTCCTGGTCGCTAGAAGCGTCCTGGTTACCGGTTTTATTAGCTATTGATTGTCTACATTCAGCTTTCACTACATCAATTTAATCCAAGAATCTTGATGTTCGATGAAGTGGTCGCAAACAACCGGCTCAAGCCGAGGTTTTGTGTTAACAAATCACTGTTCGTACACCTGACCTTGTCCTTAACTCAGTGACCTTTCTTCACCCATTGATTGATCACTCAATAATAAAGAACGATGCACGCCATTAAAGATTTGGTACTGGCAGGTCAGCACCAAATTGGTACGTTTATTAAAATTCATGTTTTGTGTTGTGTCCAAACTTCAATGTTGTCAAAAAAACGCTCTGTTTACCGTCGAGTTATAAGAAGTCTGGTTCATAAACTTGATCACCGCTCTCAGCTGATTGCAGCATACATATTCTAGCTAGCCCCTGTCGAAAATTCCCTATGCCTATGCTTTGCTTTAGTTAGAGCTCGTCAGTGCCGAATATCCCTGCCAACATCGGGATTTGAAAACCGGTCATTTTGTCGTACGAAAACCATGTTTATTTTCAAGTTAAACGTCACCCACAATTGATGGTAGCTATCGCATTCCCATAGACTTTCCAGTCGGTCCCTTTCGAACGGAAGCAGAAGTACTAGACTCGAGTTTCTTTCGTGTTAAAGCTCGTCAGTATTGCATATTTTTACCACTACCGGGACTAGAACTCCTGTCAAGCTTTCATGCAGCAACCGTGTGATCATTACTCACAAGCGAAAGTGGTTGAGCGTTCACATGCCATAATTCGGTCGTGCCTAATGTGAGGTCAATGACGCGGTGGTCAACATGGTTGCCTCTTGAAAGCATGGCCGGAGTTCTAGTCCAGGCAATGGCAAGGATATGCATTACTGACGAGCTCTAATGAGAGCGAAACTCGAATCTGGTGTTTCTTTTCGAAAGGAGCCGACTGGAATGTCTATGGGAATGTGACAAATGCGATCACTTGTGGGTGATGTTTAACTTGAAATTAACCAAATCCCCGACTACTCATCAGTAACCATGTTTATGGCATTAACCTTGACGTCACACCAGACATAAACGATTTTTCATATCCGATCGCTTCGAATGAAGTCGCAATAACCGTCGTGTTAACTCAAATCAATGGCCCCATTAGATCTTCTCACTAACCCGAAACAGTATTCTGATTGTTTTTAAGCGGTTGGAGTTCAAAACGCCGGTGGTCCCAAGGATATAAACCACTTGAAATCCATTTAATGAAAAATCAACGTAGCGAGTAATCGCAAGCCGATAACAAGTAAATAGATCTTTACGCAGTGTGGTAAACGGTGAGCAAAACTGTAACGATAAATGAATAGAATGAGTGTTGTAATCAGTGTGTGATAGAAATTTGAGAAGCCGACTCAAATTCTGTGTGTAAGTCATCCTAAATTTCATCGTCAACTGTCAACTTATCCCGAAGAAAGTGGGACAAACAACAAAGAATTGATAATTAATGCGTTGAAGTTATTGTATACCATAGTTTATAATTTTAATGAATGAATGTGAAGAAAACCTTTTGACTCACTATGACAGTAAAATATTTAACCTTTAGCTAAGAATGAAAAATTGAGCACACAACAAGTAAACATCATGTCAGGGTGTGTAAAAAAATTATACCCTGGACACTAAGAATTAGAAGGCGAGATTCGAAAAATGGTTCAGTGATGTGAACTGACCGAATTAGACAGGGAACCAGTGTAATTATAAACCAATTGACCGCATGTCATATGGGCAGGGATTGAAAGTCTATATACGTGAATAAGTGAACGCTTACGACGTTAATTGAAGGCTTTTGTCTTGACAGGTGAAAAAGTTCTATCCTAACATAGTAATTAAGTCGATTTTAAATTACGATGTGCAGTCCACATATGATCAACTACTGTCAAATAATGAATGTGACAAATTTCCGGTCAGATTTTGAGAACCCCATAAACGGTTGTAAGTCTGGATCGTTTTTTAAATTTGATTTTTGTTAAATTGCACTCTCAAATTGAACATCACTCACAATTGATCGCATCTATCGCATTTCCGTAGACTATTCCGTCGGCCCTTTTTTGTCAAATGATTACAACCTTATATGGGAAAGAAAACTCATATTATAGCTTCTTGTGAAATAATTGCATGCTGAGTTGTGTTACATTTTGAAGTGATCCTCTACATCAGTGCATTTTTACTCCCTCACATGTATTGCCTTCTAACTGCTGTCTTCAGTCCTTTTTTCTAGAACATGTATTGTACTTCTGGTTGTGGTGCAGCTTTTAGCTGTGCGTCATCTTCCTTAAAATGTTTGTCCAATTCCAAACACCTTTTATACTGTCCTTTGGTCTAATCCTCAATACCAGCTAAAGTTAATTGTGAGTTCATACACCATAAGTTTGGTTACAATATCCTACCAGAAGTATGGTTCCCGATCAATATTGATCTTTTTTTCTATGAACCGATCTTTGAATTGTTACCTCTGATCGAGGAAGCAACGCGATATCTAGGAATGAGAGTCTGTTGTGATGTTCTAGCTCTATAGTGAACTTTATATTCTAGTGCGCTTCGTTGAACTCATCTAGTATGAACTGGGGATCATCATCGTTTGGAAAAAGACAAAAAATACCATCCACATACCGCTTGTAGAGCTTGCACTTAGTTACTATGTGATTGAGTTCAGTTTAAAGATCGATTCCTAGAAAAACGACGTGGACGGGTCAATACACACATTTTCACAGTTTTGTCCAATTGAAATACAAAATACATTGATCATTTTGTGCACGAAACGGTTATACATGAGCACTTTTTCTCAAAGTTTACAGAGTAGTTCGAGAAGCTTATCCATCACGGATCCGTAAACAAATTTGTAAATGATTGCTGTGCTCTCGGTCAGACAAGTAGCACTTTTAGAAACATGCACCGGTTCAACAATCATTTGAGCCGGATGAATGAAACTTGCTAGTGCTTTAATTGTCCTGAAAAACAATGGTCATTTGACTGGAGTAGAAGTTCGGACGTTTGTTTACTCACCACAATTTTACCCTTTGAACATCCGCTCACCCGACTTTAAAAGCTTCAGCGTTTCAGTATTTGAGATTACTTCATCTGCAGTATGATGTTTCAGTTGAAACAGTTCATGGTATAAACAGAAAAGACCAAGCCACTACTCCCAGTTTACTAGCAGTTTACTAGCACCAGAGTATCGTACTATGAATAGACTGACGTCATCCGTCCAAATTCCCCAAGTAGATTTGTGAATAGACAATTCGTCTTCAACAGTCACATCGGTGGCCAGTTGTTTTAGTGCCGGCGTAATTATTATCGTAAAAGTACTTTCATTGCTTCATAATATGTCTGAGAGAATCTGAACACTACTGTCATCTGTATTGTGATGGTTCTCTGAACATGAAACTAACACTTACCCTGGGTTGTCTCTAACCAAGTTAGACATGTTAGTTACCTCCTCAATTGTATCAGTTGTATCTGCTAAATGAACACCGAGTTAAGTTGCTTATAAATGAATAGAATATAAGTAGTACAAGCTGTTCATGTGTACAGATTTCATGACATTGAGCTTTTCACTAAATGACAATAATATTCTGAGTTATTGGAGATAGTCTTTAAGTGATTCGTCCAAACACAACTAAATAAATCTATATTTACCAAACTGACAGATGTGTCAGGCACACATGTTTTGAATTCTGTCGATGCTGTTGATATATTCAGTAGTTATGTTTTTATTAATCGGCTCTTCAAAGCACACAGCTGGGGATTAATACAAATTTGCATATCTTGTAAAAAAAATATTATCTTTGGTAATTACTTATTAGGTCTTAACCTATCCAGATCAATTTGCTGATGTAAACATTTTATCTGGGAATCACATGCATTGAGTGAAATAAAGCTGCTTTTATTAATTCGGTTACGCTTGCTCAAGAAATGAACACTTTTGTAATCAACTTATTATTTTTTGTGAAAAATCTTGTGGTTTTTTTAAGTCAAAGATAACCCCGTCTAACAAGTCAGTTGAAAGACGCGTTAGCAAATGACTAAGTTTGAAGACAATAAAAACTCATACATTTTCTAGTTAACTCATTTAAAACGGTTTTCTTTCTATCAATTCTCGTATTCAAACGATTCTTGTTTACCTGCATGATTTTTATTGTTTTTTTCCTTCTGGCGCTCGAAAGACTCTATTGGGTTCCACGTCAACTGCGGAATCGTCCTACCACGAGTTGTACGTGACAACAAAGTATAATGCCTCGAAACACCTGATACGTTATATTACAAGTAACGTTGTAAAGATTGGACAGTCACTAAGGGTTAATTTAATGACAAACTACTCTACTACATTCAAACACATCTGTGTGAATTTGATCGATAACGCTGCAACCACCTGAGTGCATACTATCTTTTAGAATGGTTAATAGGATTCCACGGGCATGTTTGTGAATTCTCCTCTGTTGACTGTGTGAGTACTTCATTGTTATATCGTTTCTGTTAGGGAAATAATCATCATTTTTTATTTCAACTGCACACGGTTCATTTTAATTATACGTTATCGATTACAGTGCAACTGTGGAGTAAATTAGTCATTTTTTTCTAACGGACACAAACAGAACGGTTTTGTTCCGGACAAGTTTCAACAGTAGAACTGCTGTCATCTTTTCTAATTGGTTACATCTTTATAAATAACATTGTAATTGAGAAGATTACACCCTCAAAGTTGACTACGTGTACGAATTATATGTCATACTGGACACTAGTTACGCAGGTTATTTCACTGTTCTGATGTGAGTTGCTAAGGTTATTGAACATTAAAACTCGATCAAGCAACATGACTGTTGAGCACCACGGCTTCACGAGTAGAAAACAGTAACACTCGATTTGTTATGTTCAATTTCTATCAGATGGATAATCGCATGATTTCGATTTATGGTTTTCAACCCCAGATATGAAGGATCGAATTTTGTAATCACCATTTTGGCGGGCTGATTTTTGGATGAAACAGGTATAGACACACTGAGTCAAAATGAGCAGCATCAGATTATGCCTGATTTGTTAACTTGTACATTATCTTAACTTCATCAAATAGCGGATACACTTTCGTTAGACGAACAGACAAATGTTTTGGCATTTGGTTTGGTAAGTAATGAAGGTGGCAGCCTGCAAGGAAGTAGGTGTATACCTGGCTTAACAGTCACCAACTGCCAATTTCAGCTGTCCACCCTGTAAACGGTTCATGCTTGCTTGGTAAGTGGGTGCCTATTTAAACGCCTCCTTTTTTTAACATTCATTAAAACAACCACTTTCATCCTTAATAATCCATCACTTTGTGTATAAAACACCTAACAATGACTCTGACGTTACTGTATTAGTGGTTACTCAACTCCATGTTACTGACTCAATTGATTGTGCGGTAAACCAGCTCTGATCAACTCAACGCCTCAGTCAACTTGTTGCTGTAGTCAGTTCAAACTGGCAATCCAAAGTGGACTTTGTCCATCCATATTAACAAGAAGAAAACAAGCTACAACTCAACTAAGCACAAATTCCCTCAGAAGCGATGCTCATAAAACTGATGACTGAAAAAATCAGAGTGCTACCTCTTAACATAAAATGCAGTCAGTTGATCCCTTCATTCAGATTCTCTTTACTTGATGAGTCCAGATAAAGATGAGACTCATCTTTGAGTGTCGAGTTAAGGGTGAACATCAACAAGCACTACAAACTACAGTTAGCGTTATTGTTGTATGATAGCGGGAAAAAAAAATTTGACACATCTAACGACTTACGTCTTCTTCTCCAGCTATACTAGTTTACATAAGAGCAAAATAAATAAATTATAACGGTTCTGTAGCGTTGCACGTCAGCTGCACCCTCACGGACAGTCCAAACGTAAACTGCATAAGTATAACAGAAAAATTGCTTGAAATTTTTTGTTAATTTAAGACTCATCCGGGATCACTGTTTTTTTCTGCACGTTTATATTTTACACTCTGTGCACTAATTGGTTAAATTGATTGATCGATTGGTTGACTGATTGTAGAACGCATTTGCAATTCACAATGTTTCTTTTTCCATCAGAAGGCAACCAAATCACTTGTGACATTTGTTGCTACGGGGCACTTTTGTAGCTTACTTTACAAACTAGCCACATGACGGACAGTCACAGTTGCTCTGTTGTTAGTAAACTAATCAGCTTTCAGGTTGAAACCGTTCAAAAAATTTGTACATCAGATACGGTAGATTGATGGCTGGGAAATGTTAGAAAATTGTGCGTTCGTACGTTTTTTTCAAGTGTGTGTGTATGAACATTTAACCTATTTCGTTTACATCACTTTTTTTGTCCTGGAAATGGAGATGTTTTTAATAGTATAGACAACGTTGTAAATTTTAAAATTTCTAGTTGACAGACATAGACTAGATTGACCTCAAGAAGATTAGTTAATGGTTTTCGTGTTATTTAATGGCATGAGTGTTTTCGTCGTACACAACAACCCTCATGTTTGAGTCACAGGCCAGCAATACAATCAAAGTTATATAAAACCATATGATGACCGATAACAACGTTTTTATTAGTTCTTATAACTACAGTTTTAACGTTAATTGCTATCAGGCGGAAAATCATAGACACCCAATCTCTGATTATAACTCATATTTCCGTACTTAATAGAAGAAGGTTTCTTCAATACTTGACAGTCACTGCAATGCAGTGTTTATTCCGAGTTCCCCCTAACAAATACTGATTTTAATTACATGGTCAATTTGTCCATAATGACGATTTTTTTGAAAATGACTGTTTCCAGGCAAACGTCTTTATTCAAGCAAGCTGCTCCAAACGTCTTGAACTATGACAACTGGTTTAGGCATATAACTATAGTGTTTACGTAGAAAGATACAATTTATATTGATTCCATTGATAATAACCTCTGCGAACTAGTACCAACTCAAACAATCGTGCCGTCCGATATTAAGACTGGAAAAAAGTTCATTGGTTTTCATTTGGTTTTCCTTCCCTCTCGACTGAAGTGAGAAAACCATCCACAAAATCGTTTAAGCTTCACTGTACGAACGAGATCTCCTTAGAGTGAATAACGGCTCACTTTCATCAAGGCTTAACGTATACTTCAAACCGAATATACGGCTTCCTGAAGAATGTGACGTAGTGATCAAACTGATTCCTCTTGAAGAGTTTACTGCTCAGTAATTCAGCAACCACTCTCATGCATTTTGAACAGCATTTGATTTTCCAGTGCACATAAAAACCATAGAATTTATTACCCTCTCAATAATGCTTAAGTGTATCGTACAAAACATGTTAATTAAATCTCAACGATAATACTTTCAGAAATATTTGCATATTTTTCATCACTTAAACGTAAAATGTACAAAGCAGCATCTCAACCAAGTTTTGTCGGTGACAGAAATAAAAAGTTTTATGCGGACATTTTACTGCAAAACTCCTATTCACACGCAAGCTTTATATGTTGCGGTGGTTTTAATTCCGGTGTACAAGTGATGATTCGTATTATGTCAAATTAATTACAACTGTTACTGAAATAATACACCTTTTTTGATGTTTATCACGAATAAAGTCAACAAAGTACAGTAGTTCAAAAATGACTAGGATGTGGATACAATTTCGTATAACAATCAACCAATTTCAGTTGTATATTCTCAACTTGTCACAAACTTGACTTTTACTGATGTAGCTCTGGTGTAACACACATCACCTTGATCGACAAGTTTGTCTAATCAAACTTCTACCTCAAAAAAATTATGTGCAACTTGATATATTCCATAAATCGTCATTGTCGAGCAATGAGTTTAAAACATTTGAGAACTCTGTTTTACTTCATCGCGCACAATGTTTTTAATAATTCAACTGAATTATCAGTTTAGCTGTCCGTTTCATGACCTAAGTAACCTTATCGTCAGCTCAATCAGCATAACATTACAACACTTTTATGTATCTAGGTTTTTAAGGACGCGAATAGGGCTTGTTTGATCCCAAAGATTTCGTAGCTGAAAGATCTTAGTAGTTTAAGAGATAACCTCAAAGTTGAAAACCGATTAGATTGCCAATAAAGTGACGTACGCTACTAACTGTGTGACATGTTGGAATAAACAACAATGCAAACACAGGCTCATAGATTCGCACAAGACGAGAAGAATATGTTCAAACGCACATTTTCGAGTCCGTGTTGGTCTGGGAAAAATTGTAATCGATGAGGAATGTTTATATTTGTGAACAAAATAACGATTGTTAATGGAGATGAGTGTGCATAAAGCTACTGGGTTTTGGTCCGGTCAGCATCAGACACTGAAACACATTAATACAACATTCTGACGGAAATGTACATTGAATGATCTACCAGATCAAACGGCAATTGTGACGAGTAAAATTGATGTACGAGTTTGTAATCGTTTTGTGTAAATGAAGTAGAGTTCAAAAACGGTTTACTAATCCAACCTTATCAACACAGTTGTGCAGAACGATCCAATAATTAGGGTTTCAAACCGTCAGCAAATTTTGCTGGGGTATAACTACCGGCTAAGTACTAAGACGGCAGTAGGAAACTGTACCGATTGCAGCAGAAATAAACTTACGGTGAGGAATTAATTATCCTTTGGTTTTGGTTTACCTAGTTAACGAAAAATGATTTTTATTTTTAAAAACATTGAAAAACGTGATGTTACTTGAGTGTGTTTAGTCACGAGACAGAATTAGTTCAATCTTCGTTAAAAGAGAAACCAGGGAGAAAATTATCTCTGTTGAAAATTTTCGTTTATTAAACAACTGCGTAATTCTCATTTATATACACTAATGCAGCACTATGCAGCACTATGCAGCAATGCTGATCTTGAAATCCATACATATGTCTTAGTTTCAATGCCAGTATCACAATGATCTACTAGTAACATCTCTTTTTTAATCAGATATAATAAAATAATGTGAAGTAATATAAAAGTGAGGATCTTGTAATCTTAGCTGATGCATACCGTATAAATAAAGCCAGTGATCGCTGCACGTGATTTGGACCACTTCTGCTCAATGTTACTAGATAATGCTGGATCTTTTTCACTTTGAAGATGTCAAAACACCAAACCTTTGGGCGGCTGGTAGGGTGTACATAACCTTCTAACGCGTTCGTCAAGTTTATAAATGCGGTTTCTACGGCTGGTTTCTGTAAACTTGAAGCCCGAAATAGCAAGAAGTGAACCCCTTCACAATTAACAAACCTGACAAACTATTCACTGGTATTTATAAATCATTATTAAGGGTTGCTAGTTTCTCCCCGCCAAAAGTTCACTTAACTAAAGAATACGTGCTTGTTATGCGCCAGTAAACGCCTCCTTAAAAATAATTACTCGGTTATTTTATAAAGTGATATTCAAACCTTTAAACTTTGCAAGCACACAGTTACAATTCATTTTTAATTACCCAGTGATAAATTTGAGGTATTGCATAATAATATAGTTTTGGAATAGTGCGTTCACAAATGGAAGTCAGTTCCTAGTGAATATGGACCTGTAGTCACTGCTCAAAACAATTCAGTCTAATAAAAATTTTAGAAGCTAACAAACGCGTACACTCAGACCCGTCCATTGTTTTCTTGTTGTAATGTTTATTAACTCTTGGTCATTTTTTAATACTAAGATAATTTCCTGATGGTTAGATATGAGTATATTTCTACACTCATGACGACTTATGGTTCCAGAGAAACATTTTTACATTGAATTCAGATGTTAGAATTTGAACAAAACTTTAAGCTATCTTTGTCCACTGGGTTGGTAGTTTGGATTCAACTGTTTTAGTCACCGTGCGCCAGTGTGACCTCGCTTATCCTACACTTACGTGAGCTTAATTTCCTTTTTTTCGACACTACTAGACATAGCATACGTTTCCAAATTAAATATACATCCATAAAAATATTGTGATCATAACACAGATTTAGATATGCGAAAATACTGATGGCTTCTCTACGAGACTCATTAGTGCAATTCATTCAAGGAATGTCCAAAGACATATTTAATCTCAACCTACTGTCAGTTCACTTTGGTGTAATGCATTCAGCAACGCTTTACTCAAACAGTCTGTATTTACAGTCAACACATGAAAATAATGTGTTTGGAAATAATGCTGGTTCAGACGATTGTTTATATCCGGAAAGTTTCACTTAATGGAATTCTGAATGATAAACTTGATACGATTTTAAGCAGCCAATCATCTTTTGGGAGTTTCATCATACACGACATCGCTGCAGACCAATTTGTGTAGATACAAGTCGCGACAACCGCAGGCTATAAGCTTGTGTTAGAAAGAAACCGGTCGAATAACGGTGTGATTAAAACTGTTACACCTCTACTTTCTTAAAATAATATAAACACTACCCTAATGTAGTTTAGTTTGCCCGCATTTTATACGTGTCATGATTCTAACTAACCAGCAGACCAAGCCATACATAGGATTTCAGCTAGTTTGCAATGTTGAATGCGTTGACATTCATTTTAATGGACCGATTTGTTTCTATTGATCTGATACACGTGATAATAAAGTTACGTTGCCAAGGCAGTACGTTTTTGATGTCGAAGATAGGATTGATGGTGATTACGGTGGCGCACCAGTGAAACACTGGAACGAGACACGTGGTTCTTAGTACACGCAATGTGTCAATTGATCTTCATCAGCGTCACTCTGTTCATCATCCTCGTCACCAGCAAAACCTATCAACAGTAACGCGGTCGTCATGCTCCACATCGACCCAGTACAGTCCACCAGTCCTGCACTTGTTAGGTGTGTCTCACGCATGAGTGTGCATGCTTCCCCGTATGGCTGCACACACACATACATTCTCGTTAGAACAGGAGGTGAGGGAAATGCGTGCGAGGCACTGAACAACAGCTGATGACTGTGTCCAACAAACAACTGTTGCGAACTTCAAAGCAGTTCACAGCATCAGAGTGGTGGTAAACCTGAACCAAGGGATCTTGTACAATATGAAGTGAGACTACTCTGCAACCGTCAAAACTAATAACAGATATGGCCGACTGAAGACCATAGAACCTGTGAGAAAATGTTGGAAAATAGCTCGTATATTCTAGACCGAATCAATTCAAATTATTTTCAAGTGACCACTCACTGACTGCGAAAATTGGTAAAACTCAACCGCTGAGTAAATGTGAAGGTGAAAAAATTTCGAGGTTTGTGAACAGTAATTTCGAATACTCTAACATTTGCTAATAATCTGCTAAAAAATATTTTACTGCTTTCACACAGCATGCATACAAAACCCCAATCCCAACTTCATGTTATATTACGAAAGTCTATTGCATGGTAAGTTTTCCTTACACAACAAGTGGATAATCGAGAAAGTTTTGTGTTGAAATCTGATAGATTCAGAACGAAACGTTTTTCCCGCCTACAAACAACACAACAAGAGCGAATTTTGAGTGAATGTTTTTTCCACTTTTCAAAGACAGTCAAACGATTTTTATGCGTGAAACTTTCCGTATGTCGAAGACTGACAAAAGTTCTTTGTTTACCAAGAGTAAACAGACTTCTGTCTACCCACCGACTTGCAAGTCAATAATGCAACTTAATCCACGCCAGCAACAGTTGAAGCTTAAAAATAGAGGCAAGTTGGCGTCCAAATAGTTTCCTATTACCAATCTACATGAATATATTGATGAGCTAATTTAGCGTGCATTGGCATCAAGTATTTAATACCTTCGTGGATTAAATTCCTGCTACAGAAGACCGCAAAATGATGGCAAAGTAAAAGTGGTCATAATTTCCAACCGAAATTGAACTTACCGTTACAGCAGTAGAATACAGATATAACTGCATGGTTTTTAGATGTATGTGGACATGTCTATAGTTGATGGTATTTTCTTTCTTTGGGACATGATGGCTTTTTTCAGGTTCGAAGAAATTAATGAAGTCCCTAATCTTTCAGGAACCATTAGAAAAGCCTTGATGAATCTGAACAACAGCCAACTGCAGGTCAAATTCTGTGAGTTGTGGTCATTAGCAAATAGGAATTTAGCTAGAATTCTCTTTGTGTTAATATCAGTCACTTCCCAGGCGACCTCACATGTTATCAACTAGCGCAGGTGTTTACCAGCACCAATAACTGGGTACTGCAAGCCAAGGGCAATTGTAGCGCAACTCAGCTATTCAATATTTGTTTCCTTCGTAATCTGAGCGGTTACGTTGATTTTTGAATAACTCCTCCATTTTTGAGAATAAAGACATATGGGCAAACATATATTTCCGATAGTTCATCTTCAGGCCGGTATAATCATATACAGAGATGACAGAGTTACTCCGAGATATCGTTTTGACTTACTGCAGAGAAACCAGGTCACAGGTCAATCAACTGGCAATGGCTTGACTAGTTTATGACGTTGCAGTCGTCCATGGAGTTTACCACATAGGTTAGCCATCGATTCAGTGAATTTGCGACCATGGTAAGTGCAATGTATGAATAAGCCGTTTTTGTTCGTATAATATCGTGTTAAGCAGTCTGATTCCGACAGTCTTGGCGATACAAAGTATTTTCATTCGAATGGCTTTTGATGGGTTGCTTGGCAAGCGATAAACCACTTGGAAGGCTTGATCACTGTTCATCTAGTGCCCACTTTCAAATAGATGAGCGAAAATAGCACTGTTAACCGATCGTGTTTACCCATACCCCAACCATCTTGCAGGATATCCCCAGATTCGCTTCGAAAAGTATCTCGACGTTTGACAATTATAAACTTCTCCTCAGTTTTATCAAGATAGGAAGGATGGAGGTGCAAAGTCCTATACACAATGTACGCCTTAGTGACGTCAGTAGCTTCTTAGGCTACAAACCTCGAAATTGCTACGTGTCAATTCCAGTGCAACAATCCAGATCATTCACAGTTCAATGCTTGCCTACCTGATTCATTTTATCCTGCTCTGGTCGCATGAGAAGTAGGAAGTAAATCATACTTTTCCTTGACAAAAAAGACTCACCTCACCTGCAACTATGTTACCAAACTCTTTTAACATCTTCAATACCAGGGGGCACAGTCGACTGTAAGTTATCTTGCTAACGATTATTTCGATCACCCTATTAAATTCACTCGCTATAAACTTATGATCTCAGTTTTAGCAGAATTCGAAGTCTTTCAAGTTGCAATCTACTTAGCAAATTTCCTGTTCTACTTTGCATAAATATTTGCACTTCCAAAATACATACTTTTTCAAACTTAAACTCATGGTGTCGATTCTGGTGAAGAAACAACGCGGAGATTTCACCGACTGCGTAAAACGAAATGGACGAAATTACCTTGTTAGCTGGTCCAAACTTATTGCTTGTCATTTATTTGGTAAGAATGCGCTAGTTAAAAGTAATGGACATTACCAAACGTCTCATAATTATATATACCTTATCATAGGGCTGACCAGAACACTCTGACTCAATTTCGAATAATTGAAGCTGCGTTTAGGCGCAACATGATTTGAATGTTGCTGCAGTTCAAAATGCAGTAGTTTGTGTTTCAGGATACATGTCTAAAACTAATCCTTCAGTTAGTAAATGTATATGTTCAAAACGATTGTATAGTCACATCGCTTACTTCATCAAGCATAGCCGGTCCTTTCCTCCAAATAGAATATTATAGAAAGTAGGGCATAAATGAATAATATCACTTTCTAATGAGCATATTGCTCATGTACAGTGCACTGATTTCATTTACTGGTTGAAACATTTACATACAATAAAGAGAGCATAAAATCTGTTCACGTGTACTCATCTGATTCATGTAACGTTGGTTTGATTCATCAAAGTTTTAGAATTTCCTTCAAATACAAGTGTTGAATTCTGAATCACCAAGCGGACTTCGTAAGATATTATTTTGCATTCTAAATGGAGCAGTTTGGCTAAACCCTTAAAAGGGTTTTGTGCTAGAAGAAAGCCAAACCCATTTTCTGGGCACACTGAGACCCCTTTGGCTTCCCTATCGATCAGCAACATGATTAGAAGTGCAACCCGTAGCATTCTGGTTACCATTTTATCAGTCTGTTCTTAATACTGTGCTTTCACAACATCTGATTATTTAGGACGAACGTTTTCTCCGTCCTAGCTCGCCACACGCTCAGTTGCAGTTCCCTGTTTGGTAAACCACCTCTGGTTCTTTAAACCAAAACACAAACTAAACGGTAGTCTTTTTAAGCAAGTCTACTGTGATATAATGCCGGTAAGTCTATACTTTTAAATTTCGGCAGCAATTTTCTTGTTTGAAGTTACTGTTACGTTTTACTACTCACTTTTCAATGAAACTTAGTCACAGCACACAGTCACATTTTGCATTCCATATGATACGTATGTTAGCTGTGGGGTTTATTTCTGATTAGCCATGAATAGCCAAGTACAAAATGTATGCTTGCCCAAAATTTGTGTACTTCGTGGTGTGCGTTTGAATTTTTGCGTCGCATTCAAGCGAATGCTTTGTGAGTGATTCTGGTAACTTTCTAAGCTACTTTCGTGATACTGGGTGAAGTTTACAAAAAGCAACTCAACATCCTACCGTTTTTGTGGACTGATTTGTGGGCAAGTCAATAAAAGTCCGTCTAAAACTTCATCAAATCTACATGTGTGTTATTTATCTGAGTGGTTTGAGTCATGGCAACAGAAAGGAGACTTTACAAAGGGCTAACAACACAATGTTAGTTACGCATAGCAGGGTACAGAACTAGAATTGAACTGCCGTTAAGTTTGCAGAATAGATGAGCGTGATGCATGCGCCCACTAACCTTTTAGCAACCAGAATACCTGTGTTCGTGGTGGTCTGTAAACTAAAAGCTTGTTTGTGAGAATGACTGTATATTGATAAGAAGGATTTCTAGCAGCGTGTCCTGATACACCTCATATAAATTAAAATCTACGCATTCCACTTAGATCACGATACTTTTAAGGTGGTGTCTAAACAATGCAGAAAGTTCGAAGGTAATTATTGATATAAACGTTTAGTATCGCCTAGTTCATTAACTGCTTTTTCCTAGCGCAGTCTCCAATCACTATCCCACTACTCGTTAGGCCAACCAACATAAAATGGTTCCTATGAAACTGAAGTCATCACTATAAACTGACTATTTGTTAGAGTTTATTTCAAAAATTGTCACTTTTGCCGTACGCTAGTAAACTTGTTTGACGCTGCAGGTCTAATGTATTTTTTATTTTGTCACCTAATTCACGTTTTTAAATAGCACTGTTTAAAACTGGATTTTGTTACCACGCCTCCACGGTGCGAAAAATATCCCACAGAAGCTACTGATGAGTTGTTAACTGTGTCACCTAGTGAGACGTCACAATGGTTTACTGCGAAACACCAAGGTTTCAATACATAGAAACTCCATTTGAATCCAGCATCTACGCAATGTTGGTCATGTGAGAACTTACGTGCTCCAGGTTGGTTGAACTTAAGACGTTGTAAGTGCAATAAGACCATAGTCATCACACTTGTTCACACAACACAATGCCTTGCGTGGAAGTATGAAACGTAAGAAGCACAATCGACAAAATTCCATAGGATACCGATTTCCATAAAAAACAAAACAGTTCGTCAAATACGATATCGCACTTGAACAAAATATCTCACACAAGATACACACCGCAAAACACTATAACCCCGCTCTGGTGACTGAAGGTTCTACTGTCAGCGGTAGCTCAAACCATAGTCCGTACCCATGGTTTTACCATCGTATACGAACGGTCTGTCTCATTAATTTCAACTAGTTTACATGAAATGTGTTTTACTAATCAGATTTTCGTACTTTATTAGCCGATGAATACTCTCAAAAATTTTATCAGCTGAATAACCTAAAATTTTAAATTTGCATAATCAGCTATCGAAGCTTTCATGAGTAAACAAATATTTTCCCTTTTTAATGCCATGAAGGATAGTTCTAACCCCCTCGTATCATCATTGTTTGTCAACAATCGCTCGACTTCACATTTTTTAAGAGATATTTTGTGATTCTAATCGAAAAACAACAGTGCGTGTTCAGCTTGAGTCAAAACAATGCCAAATTTATTCGGTGTTTATCACCTTATCTGCAAAATGAAACACCGTTTGTTTTGCCGTTTCCATGCCTACTTACTCATATCGTAGATAGTTTAGTCTTTCCCTTGCTTAGACGATTAGAATGTGAGCATTTGTGTGTTTCAGTGACTAACTTGTATACCTGATTCTGAAGGATGAGTCACTTGTGTGAAAAGTTGTGGGCATCTTATAAATATGCGGACAAACAGGTGACCAGTGGAGCGGTCAGGCGAACTGGTCGATATTTCAGTTTATTGGACTCCAGCTAAGGTCACTGAGTGAAACTCAACGAAGTGAATGGAGTGTAACAGGGGTCAAACATCTGATGAACAATCTTTCCGGCCTCTGTTTAATCGGAACAAGCACGACAATGGCGTCCCAAACGTGAACTCTGTTTACCTAATAAACACACTGACGACAGAAACGGTGACTAAAGGAGCCATATAGAGGGATTTTAAACTGTGTGGTCGACAGTGTGTGGAAAGACAAATTAAACAGTATACTGACAAAAATAGTCCACAACAGCTTCTCACTAACTAGTTGTGTGGGCGCTTGTTTCTGTTGCATTTCACAGTACACGCAGATTCTGTCCAGTTAAGATCACCCAAGACGGCAAATTTTTGAGCTTACTATGAGTTACACGTTGTTGCTTTGCTAAATTTATGAGATGGATACTTTTGTTGGCAATGACTACGAAGTAGGTTTTAACAATCGACAATTTTCAGCAAGTTATAACATAGTCAGGCTAACAAACACTTCTTCTAGTGTTCAAACATTAATAGTCTCGTTTCAACTTTACTCTGATAAACATTACTAAATTTAGGCAGACTGACTAGTGCTCATTCAGCAACTTCATTCTGTATTATAGTTTCTCAAGAATCAGCCAGTTATCATGGAAGCTGGTGAAAGAGAAGGTGTTTCATTTCAAAGTTGTGCTTAAAAGTTGCCAAATTTGCTAAGCTATATCTATTGTATCATATGCAGCTGGACGTTAAAAGTGTGGCATGTGATCCAAAATAAGCCCTGGTGGCCACAATAATTAGCACTGAACAATCTAACTTAAAGGCTATTCCTGAAAGTCAGCATTAAAGCTCTCATTTTGTTTAACATATTATTTTGTGCGCCAACTGGATTCATTGTAGCTAAACCGTTTCTGTCCGAAGTTGTATCTTCACGATCATTGCGTGTTGATATCCATTAAGATGACAGACAGCCAAACTGCTCAAAGCACAATTAAAATGATCGCATGCTATTCAAGAGAACAAAAATCAATATAGGCATAGAGGCAGCATAATCGTCATTATATTTAGCATCGCACCAAAAATGTTTGATTGTCTCTTCAGTAAACTTGCAGAAAATATACACAAAACTGAAGTCCCATAGTATGTTTTATAAACGCTTATCGTTGCATCTGTGAGTGATTTACGTGGTTAACTACTCATTAACAGGTCTGGAGTAAATGTGAACAATCAGTCGGCTTTTCATTAATTATTTCCGAAGTTATTTTTCAAAATCAACAATTTAAGTCTTAATGAGTTTCAAACAGTTTCACACCTTTAAGTACTAAAGCTGTTCGTTTTCTGATATCTTCATAAAGTTTTCATATGAGATCGCGAATACAACAGTCTGCTGGTCGATAACAACATTGTATTCAGTTTGGCCGATGGAGCTTTGGCTAGCCGTTTAAATGAAGGAATCTTCCAGTTCAGAAAGCGTGTGTTTTATCGAAACAGTTGCTCGATTTTAATCTCTGGTCTGTCAGAAAACTACACCTGACTCAGCTGTTTCCGAGATGTCCAATATTTTGTCCTGAGATGAAACATTGCTGACTTCTTACCGATTTGTTAAGTTTTGACAGACTGAAAATAAGAGTAAAAGACTTAATCACGAACGTCTTAATGCCAGCTAGCGATTTACTTTTGTTTCAACAGCTTAGTTCATTTGCGTATGTTGTATTTGCAAACCAACTTTTGTAAACATGTCCATTACTGGTACTGCACGTAGTCACGTCTGAACAAAGTTCGAGTGTCATTTCGGAAACATGAGATGAACGTATTAAAAAACTGGGTTAGCACTAACACTAGGAGGAAAAAGATTGTTCGGACTGCTCACCGAAAACAAAGGGAATAAAGGCTTTCTTGATTTTGCATCGCACCCCACCTGAAGTTTGTATCATATTTTGTTACCATTTTTGTTATCACTTTCTCTTGTAAAACAGGTTGAGTATAACAACAAATGAAACGGTCGAGGTAACTGGCATAGTACTATTCTCTTCATTGATTACAGTTTGGGGTTATACACTTCTGCTTCTCTAGTGACCGATAGAGCGACTTTTGGTTTCCAATTGGAGAGACAAACAGAACCAGCGGAGGCCAAAATTCATGGTAGGATTTACAGGTCTTCATGTCACTCGTTGAATGTCTACTGCGTTATCTTTTCTAGCCATATTTAGAGAACGCGAATAAGGTCAGAAGAAGAGGCGCCTGAACCTTTTTCTAGTTACCTGAATCGTTGCAGTGAGCTTAGTGGGGCTTCTCCTGAAAAAAGTCGTTCGATTCCGAAACATTACATTGTATGTCATTGTATTGCATGAGTAGTCACTGGAATGTGACGCCGCCCCATGTGTTTGAGAGACCAGTGTGTTGGCCAAGTTAACTGTTAAATCATGATAAGCCTGACAAACTGACCATGTCCAATGACCAACCATAAATGTTTGTAGGTTCCGCTCCGGTTATTCAGCGGTTTGTAGAAAAGAGACTGTTAGTGAACGAGTAATTCCAAACCACGCCTTTGTGAGTGTGTTACCGGTTGGTCTGTGATATTTCACTTGAATACGATCAAATGCAATTGCTGTTCAAATAGCTTTTAAGGTATGCCTGTGGTGTACGTCTAGCGCAGATCAGATGCAACGGAATAAACATCAGCATAATTGACAAGAGTTATTTTAAGGTTCAAACTGTGCAACGTGCGCTAGCTTTTCAGTAAATTTAACCTAGGGTTGAAATGTAATAGTAGGTTGTTCACACGGGATATCAGGCTGTACTGAATGCACACGGACAAGTTTAACCGAACAGTAAGTTTAGATTATACTTAGCAGATGCAGTGACCTATGAAAAGCTATGTAGAAAAAAATTGGTTCCAGGCAAACGGTCAGCAAGAGGTGCCTGAACCAGTTTTCCAAATGCATATATTTAGCACAATTTGCTCATTATGGAATGCTGAGTCCTAACTGCACAGGTGAATTCAGAGACAGATGAATCGAACAAGTGACACTGAAATGTGATGTTGGACCCTTGTTCTAACAACTCCAAACAACCTTTTACTGCCTATGGCTTCGTAAAGAATGGAGAATATATCACATCTAAATTTAGATGTTTCAAACTTAACATGCAGCTGTATTACGGTGTGATGTGAAATGATTTTGCCCTAATCGGTTTTGTCCCCAAAGTAAACCTGAATCGATCAATGACAAGCATCTTATTCAGGATTTGTGAGTCATCAGTGTGGTCACCGGATGCCACTGGTCAAGTATCTTTGATTTATTAGTGTACCTAACCCCAATACCCATCTTGTTCGTGGCATATACTAAAAGTAGTAATTTTACTGGTCACATGCCGAATTTGTAGAGTAATTCTACTTAAACGAACTAGTTTGAGGGTCCATAAAACAAGGATGAGAAATAGTGGTTGTCAAGGGCAGCAATACACGTTAAGCACACAGGATGAACCTGAAGATAGCGTGTGTAGAATGTTGTTCTCTAGGAAACTAAGATAGTCCAGAGTAGCGATTTCGGTTTCAGCCTGTGGTTAAACGTGGTCATTGGAATGATCGTAAGAGAATGTTGCCCTCCAACTTTACCAGTTTCCGTCGGCTATTGACTGTCTGTCGCTATCTAAGATGTCTACGCTGTCGTTTCATGAGATGGCCTGCGAACTATTGGTACCCCACAGAGTTCAACAAACATGCTCTAACCAATGTTTCCATTTCATACCAACCACAACCACAAGAATTCAAAATTACAGCCCCATTTCGCCCGAAACTGTTTGATCTTTTGCCGATACTGTTTTCTCCTTGCTTAGATCCATTAGCGAGAGTTAAGTTGAACTTGATTGGGAAGGTATCTTTTATGTTAACAATCAACGCTAATCTCCACCGGTCTACTAACCCTAATATAGACTGTGTCCATATAATAATCTGTTGACACAAATTATGATTATCGCGACCACTTGATGCCAGTATACACCTAATGAATTTCATGTGGTTGTTAAAGCTTGCAACCATCGGTGTCCACTTTTCGATATTTTTAAAGACCACAGACTTCAAGTAAATCAAAATTAAAATGGACGGCTTATCTCTTTCTATTGTGAGAAGTTAGTTACGGACATCTTTATTCTACAATTTTGGTGGGTATTTTTGAAGGTCTTACATTTTTATATCAGCCCCCTATTTAGGGGACGTAGCTGAGATTCACCTCTCATGTTTGATGGTAATTGACTTCCACACAGTCAAAACTTCATTATCTCCGTGTAAGCATTCTTTAAATTTCATGTAATCTGATTTTTTCATTCCGTTACACTTGAAACTACTTATGTCAGTGTATATATATATATAACTTTTCTCAACCTATCTAATTCAATACCTCGATGTCACAGGAACGACAGAAAATACGACAAACGCTCGAGTTCACTTGATATCGGGGTAATGCAAATACTGTTAGCGTCCGTCAGAGATGCACATCACTTCAATTCCGGCAGTCTCTAAATTTTATCGACGTCACGGAACGTCCCTGTTTTAACAACCAATGAGAAGACTTTGTACGACTTGCCAAAATAAACTGCAAATCTGCATCTAGAATCTAGTGAGACACATCTGTTACCCAACAAGTGAGCATATGATCCATAATTGACAACTCACTAGAGTAATAATCATCTCAATCACCGTAGATAGATCAAAGCAATTAACCGCGTAAACTGTTCGAGTGCAAATTACAAACTAAAACAAAAAGTCAATCAACCCAAAAACGCATGCTGACTGTTCAAGCATCTTCAAGTATCTCCCTAAATCAATGATACCTACAAGTTTCGTAAACATTTCCGGACAACCGCTTTGATTGGGATAAACACTGGTTCATCTGTGTGGATAGAACGAAATGAGAAATGACTACCGTTCCATCTGATGTCCAATAGGAAATTCTGATGACTCCTGGTTAGTTTCCTAGTGTTGATTTTAGTTTATTAGCTTCATTAATGATGAGATTAACAATTAGTTCACACGACACTTTCTAAACTCATTACCGCCACAAACGTTTTATCACTCCATGAAACGGTTGTTCAGATAAGACATTACGTGTGAGCCCCAGGGTGTGTTTCAGTCGATGGGACAGGATCTGACACCAGCTGAATATAACGACTACTCTCAAATGTTTGTATGAAACTAAAGCAGCCATGATTGATTTGTGGCCACAAAATGTGCAAGGATTGCAAGGCTCACAGGTTGGGTTAACGCGATCAGAATACGATTGGTTTGGCATACGTCAAAAAGCTATGACAAACTGTTTGAGATCGATTGTCATCAGGCGTGCAGATTAATCCAACAGCAATCGGAAACTTCCCATCAAAACAGAAGTAACAATGTATCACGTAACATGCCGCCAAATCCATGAAGCGGTTGTTAACAAATGGCGGTAAAAGCAAGTGCTGGACCTCGTATAACGGATTGGACCTTAATCGGACGTTGGCTGGATGTTACGTCACATAGTCAAAATGGGTAGACTAGAACTATAACCTAGGAATTTGCGATGACTACCAACGTTATCGCACACTTCGTCAACAGTACCTTTCACGCCGATGTCACCAAGACAGTCCTAGTTGTCTACTCAGCCTAAGATTGTCCACTAGCAAATTTTGACGGCCGCCAAATCAACTGCAATCAGCTGATACGACTCAAACTGGTGTTTCCCCTAGAAAGTTGTTCGGTTCTTTCAAACTCCTTACCCACAAATCTACCGTAACCATTCTAACTACATAAACATGTGATTCTGACCATGCATTGCAGCTTCCCGTCAGCGTCCGGTTCAGGTCCAACCATTTATGTGGAGCACAGCATTCGTTGTTTGCAAATGCTCCACGGATTTTTCACTTTGTTTCACGATAGATCTCGACAAAACTACTGCGATGGTATTGGTCTGCAAAAAGCCTTCGAAAGTAGTTGTTTATGTCATCGTTACTTCCGTTCAAAAGGTCCTAGGAGCAACTGTGTGGAGGTCGGTGTCTGCCAGATATGTAATGAAAAAGCCCACGAATGATTTTCGACAAACTGTTTCATTCCGGATAGGATAGTACGTTTTCACCCACCCCACATGAATCTAGACCAGCACACATGGCACCCTGCACAATAACAACGTTAAAATAATCCACACATGAGTTTCTTCTGAACTGGTAGCTCGGAATCGTAACCGTTAGTACTACAGTAGACTAGACCGCCAAAGTTGTCAGAAATGATGCGCTAGAAAATGTGATACGCATAACAAACAAGTTTATTCGGTGCATTGTATTCTTTAAACGGATGATTTGGACGTACTTTTTCAAAACACACAAACAACTGACCTTGATCATGGTTTCAGGTTAAAACATCGACTAATCCAGGCATAATCTTCTATATGAATTTTAGGGCTCACAACTGACAGTTCATTAGAACAATCATGTCGTTGAGTTTGTTGTCCATCTTACAACATCCCATATTCAAATTACTTGCATTGCTTCTCAACTAAGAACCATTGATCAAAAACAATTGTGTTTTTCAACATTTCTGCTTCACTGGAAATTTCCTGCGGATTTTTTACCAAGATGACACTGGATTAATAGTGAAGCGCACCATGGGGACTCTATTCATTTGAATTTAGGAGAATCAGTCAATAAAATGGAAAACGTTTCACGGTGTTAGCTCCAAGGTCAGCAGTTGACAAACGGGTGAAGTGTATTCACCAATTAAAACAAGTATTGAAAGTGCATAAATAGTTATGTATATTGGTGTATACAAAATAAGCATAACTCACAAACGGGTACGACTACCGGTCGTGGCACAGAGTTGTACTGTTTACAAGTCCTAACAAGAGCAACATCGAAGTCAAATGCCTCTTTCCGAAAGGACCTGACACAAATTTCTATCTGGATGCGAAATCTGTAGGCATTTGTAAGCGACGTACAGTTTAAACAAAGACCCGCACTACCTATCAGTAACCAAAACATCGCTCAGCAACTTTGTTGATTTCCACAAGATTGGCCAAATGACAGCTCCAAGTATTGGGGACGTTGGTTGGGCTTAAAATTAGTTACCGCGTTATCTTTCAAGGCCGTCGAACAAACTGAGAATCGTTTACAAGTGAATATATTTAATGGAGCTGTGATGACCATATGCCCAGAATCAACAAGATGTGCTACAATTGCATTTATAAATTCATTATCGATCCAGGCTGGATGATATACACGAAACTATCCAGCTATGCATCTTGTCATGTGACCTGCCTAGATAACTTCATTACAACAGCTGTTGCTTTCTCATAGACTTTCCAGTCGGCCCCTTTCGAAAAGAAACACTAGACTTGAGTTTCGCTCTCATTAGAGCTCGTCAGTAGTGCATATCATCGCCACTGCCTGGACTAGAACTCCGGCCATGCTTTCAAGAGGCAACCATGTTGACCACTGCGTCATTGACCTCACATTAGGCACGACCGAATTATCATACATGAACGCTCAACCACTTTCGCTTGTGAGCAATGATCAGGTTGCCCGATCATCTCGAAATGGAGACACAATAACTGTCCTGTTAACTCCAATCGATAACCCCGCGATTAGGACTTCCTAGACAGGTAGAAATCTCCGATCTCATTAAACCTGCCTCAATTTGAAATGAATTGATAAGCTTCCCTTATATTACAGTTAATTAATGGTTCACAACCTCTTTCGGGTCGGATGAGCTCTAATAAGAACGGAACTCTAGTCTAGTACTACAATCCGAAGTCGGTCGGCCGAAAGGATTATCTGAATGTAATGGGTGGGATCACTTGAGAGTGATACTCCATCTAAATCCGTTTTTGATGAGCAATTGAGGTTTGCTTTCTAAGGATGACTAAACACGCCATTCATTGTATTGAAATGGGGAATTTCATTGCTATAAGTAACGTTTTCCCATGAATGATCAGTTGAAAACAAAGACAGAAATTTTGTTTGTTGCTTTACTGTTTCGTATTCAGGCAGTCATTGCCCATGTATCATTTTGAGCCTGTCGAGCATGACCAGCAAAATGCTTGAGATGCTAGCTAACTAAAGAACTCATACCAGTAAAGTCAGGTTGATTCAGAGTGGTATGAAAATGCCCCAAAGTTGATTAAATAGTCAACTTTGGGCAACCCGTAATTTGTTTTCAACTGTAGATAATAAATGCCACTGAATCTACACGGGTGCTCGTGGATTTCTTCAGCAAATTGAATACAACTCGCAATCGGTCTTGGCTTTTTCAGTCGGATACAGTTTTGAGCTGTACCCCTTCGAAAACAAGATAAAAAAACGCTCATTAATAATACGAATATTTAGTCGGGCTAAAAGTTGGAATCCCATACTTAGACTTGTGAAACGACCACGTGAGTTGACGATTTTTTTCTGAATACCTTTCACACACAACCAAACCAACGCACTTAATATATGGTTATAATGGCCGCTGTTAAATTTTCAAAAACTACGATTGTTTTTTCTGTATGGATGTTCAGGCACACCTACTGAGCACTGAGTGGAATAGTGATCAACAAATTTGTCATGAAAACACAAAAGTCACAGCCGAACTGTCATTTTGGACATAGGCATGAAGCGTTATTCGAGCCTAGACAGTGATTGAAGCTTGAGTTCAAAGCTGTTTTGTGAGAAAGGAGACAGAAGAAAATTCTGACCGACAGTCTGGAGTTTAGAGTCAAATCTGAACGATGTACATCACACAGCAAAAGAAAATCTTTCTAAACACACCTGCTTACTATACTATTTTATTAAAACGTAGAAAATATGCTGAATAACTAGGATACTATTAAATGACTCACTTGTCCGTTAGATGAGCTGTCTGCGTCCTTGGAGGTGAGCTCCAAAATAACAGAACCTCGAAGTACACTTTCATTAATAACCACAAAATAGTCCGATTGTGAAAATTTTGGTACGTTGTCGTTTTCGTCTCGTACCACAATGTGAATGTTGAGCTGTCCAATTCGAGCTGTAGGTATTCCATGGTCCTGAGCAAATACAATCAAACTGTATTCTCTCGCAGTCTCCCAATCCAAACTACTTGTAAGCATCAGTCGGAATGGATTACTAACCAGTCTGAATGGTAAGGAATGCTTGAGGTGTTGGCTCAGTGTTGGATTTTTAGTTCGATCATAATTTGAGGATCTGTCTGTGGGCATAGTGTTACTGTCAGACAGCCAGTACCTGACAGTTCCGTTTCTTCCGGCATCAGGATCGAATGCTGTTGGCAGATCGATGGCAGTTCTCTCAGGTTGTGAACTTAGCTCACTTAATTCTGTCATGAGTCTAGACTGCGGGAACATAGGCGCATGATCATTGATATCCACGACCTCTATTCTGACAGTCATTAGTCCCGGATCTGTATCAGTGCCAACGACTGAAGAATGTTCATTGGGTGCGCTTATATTTAAATGTATATACTGGATCCTATAGGCCACTTTGACATCAACCGTACAAGGCACATCGGGTGCAACGGGCCCGTAGATGAACACTGCATCTGCTCTGCCATAATCTTCAATCACCAGAGGTTCAAGAGATCCCATATCTGTTCCGGTCCCGGAGCTCATCGTATCCGAGGGAGCACATACAGATTCTCTATCGGGTGGTGCAATAACACGCATCACACCAGTGGATACATCCAAAGCAAACAGTTGAACAGCCCGATCACGCCAATTGGTGATAGTCAAATCGATTTTTAATCTCACGTTAGTTGAGTGAGCTTCTTTCAATGTTGGAGATTTTGTCAAATCGGTAAGTACATCTCCAACAACCGTGCCACGTGGCGATTCTTCTGTTATTTTGTAATTCAAAGTTATTGGAGTGGAACTACTTCTTTGTTTTCTTGATAAACCCGAAAATAATAACGAAGTACTTGTATGGTATGCACTGCATTGAACCATCATGAATATGAGCCACTCAACTAGCATTTTTTGATCAGCTGGTCGATGGTTGAAATATTCTAAATGCGAGAATTTCAGCCCGTCTTCCAACTGCTGATGTTCATACAGAATTTACACAACCTGTTTAGTTAAACAAAAATAACAACCGTTTAGTCAAGAAATGAATCTCATCAAATCGCTATTGTATAACACAAGCTGACGCATATTTTCACATCTATTCAGTTCGGTTGTTCATAGTACTTTAAGCTATTTGCAAAACATTCCTGGTTTGTAGGGTGGGCAGTTGAAAAGGGGCATTGACTTCCACCAAATCAGCAGTTACAAATGATTAATGTCTGCTTCACGTAATATAGGATATTAACAATTTATTACATTTTAAAAATCACGAACTCGTATTACAGAATATTTTTGACCAACTTTTTTCGGCAGGAATTTTAAAACTGAGCGTTGATATCATATTAGACCGAATCTACAGTAGATATACATTTTCATTCGGAACAGTTCCACTTCAGGTCATACACTTATGCATACAGTAATAAATTGTCACTTAAAAGAAACCACATTTGTTGTTCTTGCTTTATCGAAAGCTTGTATCAAAAGCCACTTTTACAGCTGTCAGACTACTATCTTCCAGTAGAGTAGGACTATTTCTTTTCATGAAGTAAACACTTGAATCTTCAAAAGCCGGAGTGTAGAATAGTTGGTTTGGTGGTCAACTTTGATTTGCCATTGAACCAAATGTAAACTAAGCCACAGCCGTTCTTCGTAACTGATCCTTAAGCAATTTTGTTTCGCCAGATTACTTTTGCTGGAGATGTGCAATGATTCCAGGAGAAAAATGCTCACCTTCGAGCAAAGGTTAGCCCACCATTTTCTTCGTGTTTTTTCACTGATGAATAATATCTTCCATGCGAACTTTGACAGTTCACTGAATGTTCTGTTCACAATCTATTCATTTTTGGCTTCATAAAGAGCCAAAAACATTGAGATCACTAATACTGTCATAGTTAGCGTACCTAACAGAGTTAAAGGCGACCAGTCACAGTCAGAGTTGCATAAGTCAGTTGGTTTTAAATAAGTATCTTAACTCAGGCTAGTTCCTGTTCAAACCAAGCACTATTTTGGCCTATCTCAGTTAGTCCTCTGGATGGCAGTGTTAGATTGCTATGGCTAACATTTACACATGTACTTTACGTCTTATTTTGCAACCAACTGTTTAATCGCGTTTGAATTCTATGGGCTTTTTTGAGATCTGATTACTGCTAATAAATACACACATGAGCCAACTTGCGTTTTAAGCAGTCCAATCACATTGCAAACGATGGGATTAGGTAGAGGTATCAGTCTGACATGGAACAGAAGAACTGGGTTACTGATCAAGCGCATGAAAGTGGCCTGTTTGGCCCGTTACTCCGTGTATGTCCATTAGCTGAACTAATCGTATCAATCATTGATCTGATCGATTTGAGACCACGAGAAAGACATCGTCTAAACAACTTGCTTCTGACGACCTGGTACTTCGCCAAGTAGTCTGACAGCTTCAACAATTCAGGTGGTTCTCATTAGGATGTCCTTTTATGGGTTATATGGCATATGACAGACTATTTGAACAGCCTAGCCTACCTTCAGTTGCCTCACGTCTTTGTCCAGACATGCTGGAATGGGGCTGCTGATTATTCGTATTTCACCATATTCAACTATAATAAAGGTTGTTTCTATATTTGTTTTGAGAACTCTCTAGAAATTTGGTCGATATAGTTCACTCTACAGGAACAATTAAAACAGCAGATGCACAGAGATAAATTCTGAACTGATAGTCTGCTTTTGCTGTGAAATCCGGAAGTCAGAGGATGGGCCAATTGGATACAAAGCTCAGTCATGCCAAAGATACTGTAGATTATTTGAGTAAGTTTAAATGTTTGTCCCTTTATGTGATTATCGTCTGTGAAAGAGTGGACGGTGGCTTCCATATTAACTTTTGCGCACTCATTTTCGGGTAGTATTCTGACCGTAATTCCATCACCATCACGATACATAATATTGTTTAAGATCAGTAGCTCATTGCCTAACGTAAATCTTGAGTAAAATGTGTCCTCTTTCAATTAGGCGACTTATGAAACATCTTTATCGTTTAAAAAAACATGAAATTTTCTATGCTGATCTGTCTACGCACTGTTTCGAAGCGAACTACGTTGACTAGTGCTGCCTAATCATAGACATAAGCAAGTACCAAAGTAAAGCATGTGAGTTTCCATGTCTTTTTCATGAATGAAGTTAACGGACTCGTGGGAACGATCAGTGTAGATTAGTATCAAAGGTACTGATCTTTGGTATATCATAAGCATATCGGTTGTAAGAATCGAAATCTACTAACAACTTGAGAAAATCAGTAATTTTCTACGCAGCGTAATTCATCCTGTTCGATTCGTTGGTAACTTTGGAACTTATTACGGTCTGCAAGAATAATATCCAATTTCCCAACATAATCGCTTCTGCTCGCTTCACTTCTGCGTAGTCACCTCTTTATCAGACTGTACACGGATTGGGAATTATCATACGCTACCATTACGCTTGAGTGAAACCCATATATGTGAATAGTTGTCAACCGGCAAGAGTCGTCGGTCAGCATGATGGGTCCATTGGTCAATCGATTTCTATACCGGAATCACTTGCCCATTTCCAGCCGATGAAACCCGATGGCGTCACTTAATTGACCAGTGAATTGTTTCGTGAACAATTAGAATACCCGCCGGCTACGTGACCAATTGAAAGGTTTGGGAAAGTGAATGAACATAAAATATTGTTGCATGAAATATCCATCCAAAGTATACACAAACGTTTCATTAAGCTTTGTTTATAACTCCTGTAATTTTTGACAAAATCAAATTATCCAGTTCAATCAGCATTGGAAAACTCATGTGTTTCAGTTTACCTTATTAGTTGAGACGAAATTACGAACAAAAAACTTTACAACAATGAGCACAAAGGATGATAAAAATTCTCAACGATAAAAGATATAAGTGGTCCGCCAAATTGCTCATCATGAACAGATAGTAGCCAGAATTGCCTAAACTTTAGCCATAAATCCGTAATTCATTGCGATATTTCGCTACAGATTATCACAAAAAAATATAGTGATTTTGTGTGATATATAATCAAACTTAGAAGTACATCCATTGGGAAATAGAAGGAAACTAAATTTCTCATAAAGCTCTATTTACTCAGCATATGATGATCTCCTAACTACTTGGATTAATGAGTGCGTTACCAGACGAAAATGATTTATCTGAAACTAAACTCTCATACAAACAAAAAGAAGCGAATTTGATAGTTGGTGTAAGCGGAAAACACTAAACGATTGGTTATTACAACAAAAGTGACTACTTCACCAACCACAGGAAAACATACGAATTAGTGAGGTTAAATGGAATTAGACATCCTTACACTGAAAAATTTAAGACAATCAATCCTTTCGAGTCATATCATTTACGTCTTGTTTTTTACTGTTGTGCTAATTACACAGTTACAAGTAGCGAGAGTGTCTGAAATGAATCCCAGTTGTAGTTTATGTGTTCTGACCATACATCTCAGTGAAATAAATACTGACTTTCCACAATCGGAGATAAACATGAAATAGAATGAAAGATACTCTATTTAGTTCGATGGTTTTTATTCCATTTATTTTATTTTTTGTTAAAATCCCTCTTAGTTTTTGACTTAGTTTTTCCGGTTTTGCAGAACACGTTTATTAGATATCCTGGTAGTGCATAGGCTAGAAGAAAAAAACAATGTTCTACGTGTATCCGTATCTTGGTTGCACCACTGAGTCGGTAAAAAATAGTGTTTAAAATGAAGAGCAAGAGAAAACAACAAATGCAACAGTACAAAATTAAAAACACCCATGACCTGAAAAGAAAACAGAAGCTTAGCCTTATTCTACCAAACTCAGTGTTTGACAAACTTTAGAAGGTAACTTGCAAACAGCTGACTAGCAACAACCGCGAAGGAGTTAAAATTGTTTCAACTCAATGAAGTGTCCTCTACACTGAATGTTTCTAACAGGGAAGTAAAATTTAGTCCTGAATTCTTTCACTAATGACACTGTTATCATAGAGTTAGATAAAGTGTTTACTGGAGGGTTGACCCGAATGCCGGATAAGTGTTACCCGTTATATGAATCGCTTATCTGGTGCGTAAGTTTCAGTAAGTTACTCCTGAAACGGTGTTTTGTACTCGCCATCGATAATGCTGTCTATAGAAGGTCTCAGCCGTGAGTGTTGGATCACTTGCGAATTACTGATAAAACATTGAGGGGAAAATCTGGTTTAAGCAACTTGGCTAAATATAACAGACCAAATGTGGTAATCCGTTTCACTGCATCTCGCTGGATCTTCCCAAAACAGTACAGTAATCTTGTCGTATACGAACGAGCAGCATGAATACTTCAAGGTGTGGTTGCATCAATAAAAAATGTTGGAAGGGTAAAAGTGGGTAAAATTCATGAACTTTGAACGAAGTAGTACAAACATAGCGTTATTTTGCTTGTTAATTGAGATGCAATTTGGAAAAAACTATCCTCTAAAACGGTTATTTTGAGTTATATTGTCATCTCTAGCAGAAACTTCAGTATGGAGTGTGTAGTAAAACTGTTTTAATCTGCCCTTAGTTTCATCGAACGGCAGTACATTCCCAATAACAAAATCTCTGCAGACGATAACTTTCCGTCATAAACCAATCTAAGTGTTCTTCTTTTCCAAAAAACGTTGTTTACCAATATGATCGCTAGTGTCAGTAGTGAATCAGACCCAGCCCTCTCACTAGTTCTGATGTTTGGTGGTCAGATGTACTTGTCGAGTCTTCAGCTCTTTCATCAAAATTCTTTTACGTGCTTATTATCAAACAGCGTTTTGAGTAAAAAAAATATGTCACTCATAAACACACCAGATGTACGAAAACTTCTAAGTAGAGTGGACATAGTCCTCGAAATTAGGCCACCGACGCACTATTTCAAGAATAAGTGTTAACAGTAGTAAAAATGAAATTCATCAGTTTTTAAAAGTTTGCAAATCGTTCAGGTACGTGACTTCATTTAGCTTGCTGGACAGTTGGCTGCTTACGTTCCACACATAGGTTACATCGACTTCACAGATGCAAGACAGATGGCGAATCTCGTGTTCATCGAAAATTACGCTGGCTTTGATATCAGTTCTGTACGCATTATTTGAAACTGGAACGCTTTTTATCGTGATTTGTGTAGTCAGTCTCCATGCTTCTGACACGGAAGCAATTAATAAAAAATATAGTTGGAGCACTGCCCATGGCAAATCAACTTAGCCAAATGAATGTACATAAAATTATTTGGCTGGACCGTCGTCTGTTCACTACTCAGACTGATGACTCTACATGACGATCCAAACCACTCTGAAACACAGTTGGAATGTATTAGGGGATACAATAACACTGCAAGAAATGCGAGTTATTAGATTCTTCACAGTGATCTATGTCATTCACTAGCAATGTCTATTTTGAGGTTACCAACACTGTTATGTAACTTATTCTAACGACTTCTATCTAGTGAGTTCAATTAGAGACAAAACCGGTAATGGGGTGTCCAATTGAGGTTGAACATAAATTCATAATGTGGCAGTTTACTAACCGACATGCATCCCTACATTTATTACTTGGCCTAAGAGAATATACAAGGGCTGTTTATAAATAAGACAACTATGTCCAGTAGAAAGTTGATTAGTATACCCTCCAGTCTTAATAAGAAAAATGTACGCCCTGCTTTGTCTCTAAACAATCAGTGGAGCAAACTCAACATGTACTACATGCCAAATCGATTTGATACATAAGTACACCAACATGGTTGCTTTAATTAAAACTCAACTTTAGATTTTCAAATGTGATACGACCATTATTTTATTGCTCAGTACTAGTTACTTCACTTCGCAAATTATTGATTTTCAGATGAGTAAAAAGTCGAATAATGAAAGAGATTCAAAGATGAGTTCACGTAGATGTTGACAACTGCAATGGCAAAAGCAAATCAGATAACTAACCAAGATTGAAAACATTTTTTTATGCTTGCTGGGAATAGTGAAGGTTAATGGATTAAGTGTGCCGTTATTTGTTGAGCTTGACATTCGGTTTGAAATGTTTTGCCAGTAAACGAAGTGGCATCATAGGTTTACATGTGTTTGACCGTATAGGTTTGTGCTGGGATCTCAACAGCAATGATAACTCGGAAGACATTGACAGCTATGTTTCAACCTTTTGGCAAACAACTGCATCTACTTTGCGCAAAACTCTTGTCCAATTGTTTTCTATTTCTCAAGATCGTCTTAATCAGCTACAACAATCACACTTGCTGCATTTATGGAGCATCTTCTATGAAGGCGATACTACTCGCCCAATACATTTTCGAGCCGGTTCGAAGTATATTCTCAACATATTCTTGTTATTTTTGCGTTTTCGTTAACCGTTTGTTCAAAACAGACGAGCGGAAAGTTCCTACGTTTTGTCCAAAGATAATAACTAGTTCCCTGTGAGTTTTTCTTTCCCCATGGAAAAGTGATAGTGTTTTATTTGCACTTAACAATAATAAGACGATTGGTTGGCCATCCTAAATGAAAATATTGGTCTGTTAGTTTTATTCATTCATGTCATTTCTTTTCATTTTGAACATGATAGTCGCTTTGTTACTTAATTTCTCAGGTGTACATTATCTATACAGTTCCGCTACTAGAAAACCCATTATCTTGGTGTATTGTCTAAGTTTTCTGTGTCCCTGTATCTCTGCTCCTATAAACTCTAGTTGGTAAGAATGGCCCACTGGAAATTTTAAACATAAGCCGTGTTTCAATAGAAATAAGGAAAACTTATTCCAACAACTAAAATGCGCTTACCCGAAAACTATTTTCACGATTTTAATGCCCTAGTGCCTGTGTGATTTGGTTTAAACTATATTGAAACAAGCGTCAGGTCAATTTTTTTCTTGGTCTCTATACTTCGCGAAATCACTCATTGTTTAGCAATTGTATATTAGGTACTAACATTAACTCTACCGGGGAAATATAAAATTTAAGAATTAAAATAGTTATTACTGTAGAAATGCAATTAGCGCTCACAAACAAATCGGGACAGGCACTTTAACAGTAAACGCTATTAGCTAAACGTTAAACACAAGCGATAAAAATATAGGTTTTCCGCTTTCTCCTTGTTTCTTAGGTTATACAACCTTGGTAACTTGAAATGATGACACAAGTCCCAAAGACTATTCAGTGTTGTATAACATGTTCCCAGCTCGTTATCGTGAATGAGTTTCGTCCAGTCGGGATTTTCAGTGTTGCTGTCACTACATCCACGAAGTTACAAACTGACGCCTTCAGTTCGTAATGCCCAGACTCATACCGGTTCAGTTCCGTGCCTGTTTTGACTCATCAGCTACTGCTGGTCAGATGCCGTCATTTGGTCTGGTGTCAGTCTCCGGATACTTGCTTAAGACGATGGTTGATACGTGGCTGATGTATAAATCTTTACCCTTCGTTAATAGGAAAGGAAACAGAAAACCTTGAAGTTCCAGAGTCGAACTCTTCACGGTCACAAGAGCGCAAATCGGTCGTTATATTTTACGGTGCATATTCGTATTGACATGCAAGTTTGGACTGGTTTTTGTTTGAACTTATCGAGTATAGAACTGGTCCGAACGAGATTAGAACCGCTTCTGGGATGTTTATACTCATTAATTCGAACTCTGTGCAGAGCACTATCGGGTACATCGTAGCATGCTGGCAAGTTGTTTTGAACACCCTAACTCATACCAATGTGAATCACAAACTGAGTGGGACGATGACTAGAACTAAGTGAGATTATTTTGCAATAAAATATGTACCCAGCGATCAAGAACGATGACTTCTGAAACAACAACCTCAACGAGTAAGCCACTCTCGTCAAAACCTGACGCGATCAGGTAAGGCAATGTTTACAGCCTATGATATATTAACTATATACCTGTGTTCTGATGGGGATTTTGCCATAAACATTAACTATTACCGCAGTAAATACCACAACTTACCCTTCAGAATTGTATTTTCAGCCGCAAATAAGGTGTTTCTGGTGTGTCTAAAGAGTACTGCTCAGCAAACTCCTTCTAACAGAAATAGACAAAAACTGGAGTTCAACGGTAAACTTTTTACTTGTTCAAGCATGCCAAACAAACTGAAGAATGTCAGTGACAAGACTGTTATTTTGTTGGGTTTGACATTAATTCACTGTGTGGTTACTTTCTCAGCCCCCATCCCCAAACAGCTACTGATTTCTCACGACCCAATGGTAATCTTAGTAGCATTTTCTAACTGGCGACTTAACGATTAAAATTCAGAATGCTAACATAAGTTGATCATTATTAGCAAATTCTTTTAATATACGTTGCAAAACAATAGGCACCGAGTACAATATCAGTCGTAGATTTGATACATAAACACAATTTTCAATGGTTTGTTTGATATCAAAAAAACATATCAGTTGTAAATTTAACTTTTCAGTAGACAAATCAGTGTCATTTATCAGTAAACTGTTCATAGATTCTGACTTATTTGTCGGTTTTGATGTCTTCTTGTAAAACTATACAGGTCCATTACAAAATTTTGCATCTCGTTACCTGTAATGAAAAAAGGCCCAGCACCGTTATACTTATGGTTTCAAAACTATCGAATAAACCCATCTTTACACAAACATCTAATGATCTGTTCGACGTTTCCAAACATAGTGATCTATGCCGATTCACCTATAACAAAATTAGTCGCAACTACAAACACCGTAAACCGTTTTCTGGATTATCTGGCACCGTTTTCACGTAATAATGCTTGTAGTTGTTTATCCTCTGTCTGCAAGTACTGATAAAATTGTTTATAATGGCTGAATTTATTCACGTACAATGTTGACGTAAGTTAATATTTATTTCCTTCGTCACCTAGGTTTTATTTGTTACCAAATTTGTTTGTGCACTCCAAACCCAAGTGCCTATTGTGTAGGGACATTAGTGAGCGAGCCGGATGCGTATGATGGTCACGGAACAATTCACTTTAGTTGACTGATTATGCCCTTGCACGCTTCGGGACAGAACACTGAAGAAGAATATAATTGGTCAGGGTGAGACGTACATCTGGACAGGATACAAACCGTTTCCATATTTTTCTTAAGATATTGTTGATTATTTTTAATTTAATGATGCTATACAGCATGGGTAAATGTGAAGATAATTACCATCTGTCGTGAGGTCGCCAGTGGTTCACATTTACACACATCACTGGTAACGGTGGATATGAGTTGTGTGTGTTGTGTTCGTGTACGTGTGTGTGTGTGTGTATACAAACACACCCTGATTAAAATGTATCCTGTGAGAATGTACTAGCTTTAACATGTCAGTGACCTTATCAGAAAAGCGTTCTTTTATAACATTTAAGAAGGCAGGTGGGAAAATGCACTATACTCAAAAAAATGAAAGTGTTTAATCGCGGTCCATCAATTAGAGCGGAAAATAGGTGAAATTATACGGTCGGTTATAGTTCACAGGTGTAGCCGAAAATTGGTTTCTTTCGTACTGGCAGTTAACGTCATTTCAAAGAGATGAACATGTAATAGATTATCATAAATGTGGTTTGAAAAGGAAGGGTTCAACAAGCAACAAAGTGTACTCAAAGTAGACCTTGATAAAATCAAACACAAAGCTAAACATATCAGTAAGAGTGTATGGTCGTCACCCAAAGATAATCATTCCAAACTGTACAGTAATGCGTATGAACATATGTATCTAAGTAAGAATACATAATGAAGTGTACTCACGTGTTGTATAGCTAAAAAATGCTTTATTTTATCTTAAAACGGCATCTCAGTGATCAAGAAAGTCAACCTCTCACTTGGGTTGCTTGCCAGACTGCTATTTATTGTTTTACTCCAAAGATTTCTTGATATGGTTAAACTCATTGGCCTTCCCTTATTCTGAGTTAACCAGTCAAGTTTGTGTCTAGCGAAAAGCATAACTGTTACCGAGAAAGCAAACAACGTGATAACAGCGCATGTCACAATGCACCATTTACTATCATAACCAGACAGGCCGCTTATATTGGAGCAATTTTTGCTTATTAAGGACCTGTCAAAAGTGACTTACTTGCAGTTCACAGTATGTTCCAACGTTCAAAACATCCGTTTTGAAACCTTTTTATGTCCACCCACGTTTATCACTTCGGAGATACATCGCTAAAGTCACAGCACTGCAAAGCCTTGTTGGCTTGTGCGCAGCACTTGTTCGGTTTAAACGCGTGCATATTTTGGAATACCCCATCCGAGCTTGCCTTGATATTGTCACCACCCGAGTGACCTAAAGTGCAATCTCATCTTACACATTCGGGCCCTCATCATTACGTATGGTCATCAAAACCCTGCGAGTACAGTAAATCTGTATTCATACTCTCACAGTTGCCTCTGGTCAGCCGTTTCGTTCCAGCATGCCGAAGCAGGATTCTTATATACTTGATTAGCTTTGATTAACGTATCGTGTTATTCTATTATTTTCGCATTTTCCTTTCACGAGTAGCCCTTGACCGAACTCTTGCGGCTGCTGAGGCTTCGAATCCAACTCATTGAGGTCGCACTAAACTCTCTCTCTAACAGTTCCTCCGCACAACAAGTTAACGGACCTACATTTTCAGTTTCTTCCGATCTGTAATCTTTCCACGACACTTACCTAATTCATGGTAGGGTTACACCGATCACCAAATAAATTAAGCACCTCATTTCTAGTGTCCAAAAGAAATTTGAGCCCACTCCTATTCGAAGGGGACAAAGCCAATGACTAGGTAAACCGACATTTATATCTATAAAAAAACATACCTTGTTGCTTCATTAAGGAGCTGGCTCACTCCCAGGCTTATGCTCAGAAGCAAACATAAAGAGAGACCACCTGTCCACGACCAGTTGATGTTTGCATATTCTGTCACTTGTTGCTGTTGTACAACAGACTACATCGGTCAAACCACTAGACGCCTGTCTGAACGGATTAAACAGCATCATCCAGTCTGGATCAGAACCGGGGTTACAAAATCTGTCACTTTTGCAATGGTATCACACTTTGTTACGAACAACCATTAAGTGAACGTTTCAACTACATTTTGAATCGTATACAAGATTCCAGTCAATCAATCAAAGGCAATCAAACAGCGAATTTTGGAAGCAATCAAACAGATCGCAATCAGAATACGTGCTCAGTTCACAACAGTCACTCTTACAGGGACTGCAATTCCTTTGTCATCACACACAGATACACAGACAAAGGACCTTGGTAAAGAGACTTTGATCTATTCTATAGCCGAAGTTGTGAGTGATGATAGTTTTGTGCGTACTAACAAATGTGTGACTGCTGTGACTTTGGTTAAACATCTTAGTTTTTTTAATATTGTTTATAATCATACTGGTCAAATAATGAAGCACTGAAAAGTGTTTGTCATGCTATGTGCAACAGTAATTCACGTCGGATGCAAAAATCCAGTAAAAGTAGGTTTACGAGATTTCCCAGAAATGTCATACAAAAGAACATTCCCTTCGAAATACTTAGCATAATCACAAATTGATGAACAATTTCTAGTTTGTTGACTATATTAATTTATAATTACTGGGGTCAATGTTATGAGAAATTTGCCGAAACGTTACTCTGGTGGTCTACATTGATTACTTAAAATATCATGCAAATCTCACGCATAACAGGCCATATGATTGGGTTATAAAAATTTTCCAAGATGATCTTAGAAAGTTGCCATATTTTAATGGCTTAATAATTCAAAACAATAAATGTATATATTTCAATTTCTGGTTTTTGCTGACGGGCGGCAGACTTGGTGCAAAAGATCAAGCATTTCTAAGACGTGGTGGTCTTGATGTTTGAAATCTATCCATCTATCGCGAAATGAATAGTTGAATTTACTGTCAATTATTAAGAATGTTCCATTTCCTGAAATATAGCATCTGTTTTCAACGTAAAAATCAGTATTTATGTGGTGTTGTCCTTGAGTACTATATGTAAACATTTGTCAGTGCACGCTTTCCGTAAATGTTTACTATCGTCCCCTGGACAGTAACTTGACTTTCAACTAGGCCAATGTGAATTTCCGTATGTTCATCAAAATTATATCTGCTACTACTCTGATGAAGCCATGCTAAACGTTTCCACAGGCAGACGAGAACAAAAGACTCGGGTGACAGATAATTTTGTCTGTTGTGCCACCACAAATGATCGAATGACACCAAATAATTGGATTATAACACCAGCATCATAAAACAGATGCACCAAGCAACATTTTTCGGTAATTCTTCATCAGGCCAGTACGACTGCACAGGTTATCTTGTACGCATTTATAGGAGGCAATAAGCGAAACCAAGGACTGGTCGGTTACAATTTTGAAATGAAGGCTCTCGAACATTTTGCTCTAGTCACCACAGAGTGCTTTGAGTTATTCACACGTAGTACATCAACAAATTTGGGTTACTGCTGTGAATTTATGTCCGATAAGGATGATTCGATTGTAATCGTGGAAGTCCGTAGCTGTGCAAGCACTCTTTTTGGTAGCAGAGGACCGGATTATTTAGTCGGTTGTCGACCATTCAAAGTGTGGCTAGTATGTGCTGTTAGATCATCTTTGGCCGATGCAATGAGACCTTGCAAACTATGCGAAGGAAGGTCATAATAATGATTTGATGATTGAAGCCCACCAGCTGTGAGATAATTGCCTTGTTAGTTCAAATCTGTAAGATATTCCTTGATCCGTTTAGATACCTACTTCGTCTTACGGCCTATGTATTCTGGTTCAAGATAGCAGGAAAATAAGTACACCAACACTGGCTGATTGTGTTAATGTATTCACCGTTCGGTTTCAAGCGAAACATTATTTCATTTGTGAACCACCTTCATAACCTGGCTGCTTGAGTGATTGAAATGGCTATTGACTAATTCAGCTACTGGGTGATCTCAGAGTAAAAGTTTCGTGGTCCATTATTTATTCTTGGCAATGTAACTTAGCCGATAGCTGACCGAAATAATCTTAAATTGTTTCATTGTGAAATGATAAGAGTACCCATCTCACCGCTGCACAATAGTGATTGAATGCAACTCATCGTTGAATTTTTTTCTGGAGCAGATTCTCCTTGCTCTGCATGTCATGCAACAAATTTGGTATTGTTTCACTCCAACAGGTACGAGAAAATTAAAGTGTGTATGCTCATCAATTCAAACAGAATTCCGGTATCCACGTCTATTAAGAGAACTGTCTCCAAGTTTTTTCATCGTCATATCTAGAAAATGAAACAATTCACCGTCTCCCGTCTTCAAACGAAGTGTTAGGGAAGGTTTAACGTCATTATACTTCTTCAGTAAATACGCGGCAGCCATGTTATAAAGTCGGACCACCAATAAAACAATGTTAGACTTCAAGCCGATTAACAAACTACCTGTCTATAATAAATTTACTAGTGTGTACTGATTACCGTGCTATTGTACACAAGAATACATAGGTCTTACGCTTCCCCTTTAATTTTTTGCATTTCAACGAAAGTTGTTCCCCGAACAAACCAGATTGGAATGCGTGTGTAATTGCCTTTTTCCCCGTTGCACAAACCTAAATTCACTGATGTCCCAGATCACTTATATTCAGTGTCATTTGTTGTCGCTCAGTACATAATGAAGAAATCAAGCCCAGGCCGATCTGTCAATAATGCGTTTGGTTCAGCAATTACATATCATATATCAACTGTTAAATTGCAATTCACCAAGAAAAACAACTAGATAAAATTGTGTCCATGCGTTTAACTGTAAGTTACTCGTTTTCTTATAAAAAAAACAAGATAGCAAGTGAGCCACGGATACGATTTGGCACCCAACACAATGGTCTATGATCTACCGTTAAATGTCATTGCGTCGACGTGTTCGTTGGGAAATCACAATGAATATGATGAAATCTAAACTTCAGTCTTTGTGTGAATTTTGTTTGTAAGTTTGTTTAGGAAGAAACCGGATGGTTTTAATTAACTGCGCTTGTGATAATCACTATGCAAGGCTAATGAGCATATTACGGCTTGCAGAAAGAGTTTAAGCCAACTTAAGAGAATACTCATGGAACATACTACCCAAGGAAGTGAAAACCGAAATCTGTGTATTGTTTTATTTGGTCTGGACAATTGCGTTAGAAAGCTTATTTTCTGCTTACGGTAGTCTAACTAGCGCACCCAATGTGCCTTCATTCAAACACAGTAGAACTGGATGCGTGTTGTAGTTGACATGACAGATATATTCTTGATTTGATATGTTCGGGTAATCTGTATAATATTCTTCCGTCAGCCTGTCAGAAACCGTAGTTATACTAATGTTACTACATCATTATTACACAATACACCCACCCCCTCGAAGGAAACCCATTTCCACTGGGATCAAAAGTAATTCTTTTGTGAAAGTGTACCGTCTTGATAGGGGGTATTTCAATCTCCTGGAACCTATTCAAAGTGAGTAAAATACAGTGAGTAATTTACTATGTTCTAATGGACAAAATAAATAGGCATCCATGATTGATACTGGGGCACCATCAATGCTGCTGCTTGTCTCGCGAAGTATTTTATGTATTTCCTAAACGGAAGCAAACCATCCAGAAGTCTTCAAATGTAAGTTGTTGTTAGTAAGAAACAACCATCCCACAACAATGTTGAATCACACCTCGGGGTAAACAACATTACAATCTACAACCAATTCAGACTAGAAAGTAAAAACCAGACCACAGGCCAGTCTCAGTTTTGACGTCAAAAATTGCAGCTACCGATAATGTCAACTACCTAACAACATCAACAGGCTTTGCTGCTTCCGGTCAACTAAGCTTTATGCTAATGTTAATATGAATAAACACTTCTTGTGTTTATAGATATGCTACATGCTGTATTGAATTCAGCGCAGTTACACATGCTTCACTCACGTTTAAAATATATAACGGCTAGAAGCATTGTTTACATGTTCCACCGATCAGTTGATGAGCTTTTGTCTAGCATAGATTCCACTAACTCACACAAATTAGTCTACATCAAACCCATTGAGGCCATAGTAGCGCTTGGGAGATATACTAGTTAAACTACGTCACCTTTTAAGGTTATTTAAACCAACTATAGTCTAGGTTCCTGCTTCGGGTATAGTTCCCATGTTGGCTTCCACACCTATGTCAAATTTTTTTCAGGAATGGTTTTATGCTCTCTGGCGCTTTATCTTTAAGCCATTGAATGAACACACTAGGTTTGGACCGATATTACTGCTGTCATTCTGTTATCCTTAGAGTTAAAAATTGCTTCCTATCTGGTTCCAGGATGTATTCTCTTCAAAGGTTGCCCTTGAGACAACATATTTTTCTTGTTCAGTCAAGCTATTTTTTGATTGAGAGTTTACTTACTGGAAGTATACCTTTTCAGTAAACAAACGAGGATAATCGACTTTACACTTACAATCAATTTCTTTGCCTACCAACTGGTGTATATTAATGCTGTTAATCTTTCACCTCCGTGGCTCCGATTATATTTATAACGAGCCAGACAACATAATTATGCACCGCAGATAAAAATTTCATGTATATCAATTACAGAAGTCTCATGAATAGATAAGTTGACATGATAATCCAGTGTATACAATGTTTATACATATTCTACAGAGGTCGTACAATTTACCACTATTGACTTATCTATAGAAGGTTATTTGTTTTGTCGATTGTTAACATTTTAGTTAAAAAACACAAAGAACTATTTGGACATCTTCAAAATGTGAATACTGTGGGTTTTTAAGCAAGTCAATCAATCGTTACTGTTTTGTAGCTCCCATTTTACTTCACAAGCTTACACCGTTTTTTCGTGAACTCAATCCGTTGTCAAGATTCACACATTTCTCAAAACAAATTGGTTATTTTTTTTTGTTTCACGATTGTTTGGCACCGGTGGAACAGACTTTCACATCATCTGAGAGACGAACGTGTAGTTTCATACTCACCCGTTTTACTGTATTATTCATCCCCATTAAACGTTAAGAGAATTATGGATCATAGGTTAAACGTCTCACATGTTTTTGAATGTAATATTCCTAAATAATGCACATTGTGCTGTACTCATTTAGTAAACTATAGCTGTTCGTCAGTGAGAGCATGTTTAGTTGTTTGAGTTCTTCAGCCCGTATATGTGTTTCCGTGCGGCTTTTAGTGAAAAAGAAAAACTGATTTGGCGGCGCTTTTTTTGACTGACCCTTCTGATTGGCAATAAACTACAGGGTGAATTACTGGTACTCCAGATCTTTGTCCCATTCCTACTCTAAATCCCACAGTTCGTCAAATCATCGTTACTAATATATAGTGATCTCACTGAGAGTTTACCCACAGTGATTAGTGTTCAAGAAAGTGAGAGGCTTTACAGTGATATTAGGATTTAACACCATTGTGCGATGGGTCATTCGGCTTCCATCAGGGACAGTCAAGTTTGACGTAACGTATCATCTCTATTAAGGTTATATCATGTAGTTTTTGAAGCAAAGCACTGGGTTCCGCAACTCGTGGCCAGAAACTTGGAGAACTGTTTTAATTTATCCTAGTTTATCTACCAACTGTGTATCAGTAGGCAATAACATGAATTCGGTGTTTCAGTTTTACACTAAATTATTTAAATGAGTCCATACGGTTTGTTTTCGTTTATACCTAACCCGATGGTGTACTCTCTGCTTATGCAAATGTTGATCAGTATCTCCAGAATAGGCAACAAACTGTCATAAAACTGATTGGATATACCAGTCACCATTTTATTTATAGACATTCTGCTTAAACTGTGATAGTTCTTTTATACTGATGAGACCCCAGAGGAGGTTTAATTTTAATACACAGGGTTCTTCTTCAACCTCACCTTGCTCGATTGATTCGAATAACCAATTTTTGGATGACTTTCTGATGTTTTATCTGACTGAACTGCAAAGAATATTCTCTTTGAATTCGAATTTGTTAGACGTGCAGTTCCATAACATAGTCTGTCGTGTAATTTTAACCGATAAGTGAACTCAAATGCTGACATGATGTACGGATTCAAAATCCTCAAAAAGTTTTGGGGGGGAGGTGGTCACCAGACTTGTTGCTGTTTAGTGAGGGTACACCAGACGTTGTCGTAAGACCGTTGTCATCTATTACTTTATGATGCACGCTTGTACTATGCCAATAGGTCGTGGTTATATTAACCACTACTCTGACTATTTTCTGCTTCTCAACTTTACTATCGCTGACCTTTGAAAAAAATGCGTTCATCAACTAATTTCTTTTTTCCTTCTGAATCTTCTAACAACCGTTCAGTTGTGTTCTACTAATCTCAAGTTCTTGCACTCTGTAAACCCCTCTTGAGTCCAAATGAAAACAACACGTATGTTACCTTTGTTAAATTCATACAGTGTGTGATAATTTGTTTTCAACAATGTCCGAAATTACTTGCCGTGCAAACAGGACTTCTAGGCAGCGAGGTTCCACTTACAACAGGATGCACTGACCAACATAATGGTCCTGGCCAAGCCTATCGATCAATTTAAATGTCTTTTCAATCAGCACTTTCAAAAAATGGTAACCCGTAACATAGATTTCCTTGTTGGCCTCTTAAATGACTTCTAGTACCATCAGAATGTTCATCTATTGTTTCCGTGTGCTCTATCGTTCAATGTTGATGTCTGCACCACAACAGTTTTTTCCAAATTCCCCCTTACTCACATCTTTTCCCCCACCTCCTAACAGTTGCACACCGTCCAACGTACTGTAGTCTGGGAAGGCGTACTTGCAAGTAATATTCTTCTTTCCATAAAAATTCAATATCTTACATGCGTAAGATAATAACATAATCAGAATTTGTAACTTAAGCTAGTCAACATGACAAGTGAGTGCGGTAGTATGCAAATATAGGTCGTACTTATCATCAGACACTTGCGGCAACCAAGGTTTGCAATATTTCTTATGGAACTTATTTTCTTTAATCAAAACTAATCTTCTAACTCTTGTTCATCAGTGTACTAGAGCACATTTCATGAGCACTTGTGAACACCTAGGCCAATCAACGAGAGCTAAAACAATGTTAATTAACCAAAAGCAACTAAAGATCAGTTGTCTACTCATAGCCGGTGATTCCTTCAAATGGTACTGTCAACATGAGACTCTTTCTGTGTCCTTGGTTTTATATTGGAGCCGCTTAATTTGTCAACATATTGTATTATGCATGAACGTCATCTAGTCAGTTTTCAGTCCGTTTCCCACAATGCTTATATCCATAAGTATATAAGTCCCAGTGGACTAAGTTGTAACGACAGTTGTTCCGGTTGATAATGCGCTTCCCAGTGAGCTTTTGTATGATCATAAATTATTCACGATGCGTGATCCATAAACCAAATCCTGTCTGTCCAGACAACGTTACACATGACTGCGTATGTACATTCCAAACGCGCACAAGATAGTTCTGTCGTAGAATACCGCTTCCCAAAGGTAGTTTTATGGGGCCAAAACCCAGTCGCAATTTGGGAAACTTGACAAGACTAGCCGACAACCATCTTCGTTCAGCGCTGGACTCCAAGTACCACATACAGAAATGACTCAATTATACCATACTTTATAAGCTGTCTTTATCAGTACATTGTTAACAGCATGTTACACCTTTGTTCTTCACAATGCTTAATTTAAAAATTGACGTCTCATTTCTCACGTCACAATCCTTGATTTTGACCATCTCATCTGAACAAATGATAATTTCAACTCGTTGTAAATAGAATACCTTACTGTCAATATACAACCGCCTATCTCTTGACACAATGCACACTTTATTGAATGTGCTGAGTTATGTTAGCTCGATCTTGATGCCATACGGTCAATAATCTCAACTATCGATATTGCGTGCGTACGCGCCAGTATGTTTGCTCTTGAGTGAATCCAAAGCAGTCCGTGAAGGTTATTAAATTATTCACCGGGTTTAATGATCTGTGGGCAAGAAACATTGATTCAATCTGTTATCCGATATTCAAATAGAAGCATTACAGATATGAAGTATTCATCATATAGGAAGCGTAAGGAAGATAATTTTTGATCTCAACTAGGAGAACACCTGAGGTCTATATACAACTGTGAGCATGGTCAATGAGAGACATAGAAGACAAGATGTGACGAAAAATTGTTTTCCGTCATCCATCTTCAAGTCAACTGAGTTGCGAAAACTGATAAGTACATATTTACAGAAGAAAATAAAAGACTAAGTACAGCTACAATAATCGAAACGTTTGATCACCCGATTTGTTCGAGTTCCATATACATAATGCCAGGGTGAACATGGATCACAATAGTGGCCTTGTATGTGACAAGGATGATCCGATCGTAAGCAAAAGATTCGAAAGCCGTATATTTTATCAACACAGAACGAATGAAATGGCAATTAGTTCGTTTGCTTCTAAATAATTAGAATGTTGTAGGTTAGAGAAAGCCTAAATCAAGTATGCGTTGTTAACTGGTGGTACATGAACACATTGAATCACAACGGAACACAAGATCAAACCTAACGAACAGGGTGATTTGCTTCAGAAACTGTCAGGTCCATACAAACATGAGTCGAAAACAAGCTACGCCTTTTTTTAATATCAAATATATATTGATCAGCCATTGCAGTCAAGCATGAAACAAATGCACTTCAGTGGACAATGACTTGCTAGCACTTACAGCCGCGATCTTATCTCAATTCAAAGTTACCAAAATGGCCAAGTTGACTAAACATACCAGTGAATTTTGTTGTGACCGCAAAAGACAGTTGACCTGAGAACCTGTTTATTGCGCAAACTCCCGTATAGATCATGTCAAAAATCAAACCACAAACGCGTACACTCATTTGCACGTTAGACATGCATTCATATACAACATTGTCATTCGCCTTGGTAGGACTTTTGTCGTAGTGCGTACACACTATCCCGATAGCCTGCTCTTGTCCGTCGTCTTCCTGGCGTTCGGAGCTTGCTCTTTTGTTCCTGAATGTAGCTTGTGGGTAATATATTACTTGTGAGTAGTATACTACTCACAACGAAACTGCCTATCATACAACAGTATTACGAAATTGTACATCAAGCCTTTTCTCGGAACTATCAACCGATGATGTTATCACTACAGATTAATTCATGTTGCTCCAGATGCGACACACCAGAATACTGAAAAGTATCAACCCCAGTCCAGATAATTTGTCTTGTGTTTCGGTTTTGGCGTTTAACCCAGAAAGCGATGATTTGTATTGTGCCTAAAAATACGTCTTCTAAAATTTAGTGGTTGATATAGCATCCTGTAAGTGAGAACACAGAGTACCTTCGAGATGCTGTTAGTACAAGAAAAAGTTACTTGGTTTGTGCAATCCTTTTCAATCAGGAATCGAACAAAAGAATACAATGTCTTTTGTTGGACTGTGTTTGGGTGATATTATGAAACCTTCTAACCAGTATAACATCTATTAGTTGCATCGATTAGATGTTTCAAATTTACTGGGCACTAGGTTGTTTCATTCGCACCTGCTTTTTTATATCAACGACTAGGTCATTGTACTTAATTTTCGTTGATCCATTCAATAATCATTTTATAATAGAACCTAGGTATTTCACTGAAAAGAATAACTTCGAAGTTAAGCTTTTTAATCAACTAGCACACTGTTCTTCAACTTTGACTTTAAAATAGTTTCACTAGGAAACCAGACCGATAAAATGGAAACTCTCAATGCTCGGTTAATGGAGTGGTCAAGGCGGCAGTCGAATGACTCAGCTACCACGTCAACAAGAAATGAATGTTGATTAAACAGTAACTTCTCCTCTACAACATCAAAGAGGACTTAAGGCATTTTTTTAGAAACCATAGCTGGTATCCCTCGTCGGACAGATTAGCAATGAACTACGGCTTTGCCTTTCAGACCACAAAGCAGAAGCTGTTTCGGTCTGGTGAATGTGAAGCTGTGAAAATGTGTACACTGGCTGACCTAAACTGGTTTGTGGTAACAATACCACTTTGTGGATTTGCTTCCGTGCATTTTCCGCGGGAGTGAAAGTCTTCACCTGTCTCCTCCCCTAAGGTAAATCGTGAGCACAAACATCTCCAACTAAACTGATGTCCTGCACGAGTAAGCTCCGCACATTTGGGAGAGATGACTAAAGGCAATAAATATTTCTTGCACAATATTGCCGATTACTCTGTATAGTTATTTTTATAGCTCACCCAAGATTGGGTCTCCAACGATTAGGTCTCATGCCTACCATATGTATTTATGGGTAGAAAACTTTGGTAAAACTGAATGAATTTTTCATTACAAAGTGTAGAGTTAGTTCGTTTGAAAGGAAAACCATCCTCCTAATTTTGCTGCCCAAATGTGAAGCAGCTAAAAGATTGCTAGGTTTTTGAAAGATTGATGTGATCCATAGAACTTGGAGGAAGACAAGTTCTGTCGCATCGTTCCACGCTAAACTGGCGATATTAACTCATCTGAAAAATAACCTGCTTACTGATGCTGCCTCTCTTTTAATTTGATCAACTGACTGTTTGTATGGTTTGACATGTACTACACCACTTCTGTGCGTTCATCCAGCATAATCCCCGTAATCTAATCTGCTTGGTTACGGTACTGAATAACGAAGAGTATTAACGCCTATGCTGATGATTTCAGCTTATGAGGCTTGACAGAGATATGTGAAGGACTTTTGCGGTTTTTGAAATATCCTACCATCTCATTGACAAAGAGTAAATGTTACTTGCTGTCAGTAGCTCGCAAACTGATTGCAATATTCTGAATTATGTTCTCAGAACAGTTCACAAAGACGTTTTATCTATCATGGCCCAACAAGCAAATTCAACAGACCTATGGACCTCTTCCAGCTGATTTCACTCAGTTAGTGGTAATTACCATAAACTCAACCAGTCTATGTTTCTAACCACGATGATGTTGTTTTTGTTAATTACTTACTGGCTCTGTCCTTTGCTCAATTTCTGGTCAGTAACTAGGTCCATCAGTCAAGGGTGGGAATTTCTCGCTTTCAGTTTGTTTTGTAGCAGAGCATGTAAGCACGATGAAAACGTTTGCAAAACACTCAAGGTGCTTGGTGATATTTGCCTTCCTACCAAACTTAGGTAAAAAAAACTGTCAGGCAAACTGCGAGAATGGGGCAGCTGAAGGATGGTGTTTAGTATTTCGACAACCACTGTACTGCATTATCACTGGTGACGTAATATGTATGCGAAACACGCTACTCATTAATAGGTCTGCAGTTGTTAAATAGCTTCTTCTATCACTCCGGGAAATTTTCCCATTACTTCTTCTCATTCGCAGACTCACAGTTGTGATTTACACTTCGTAGATTATGAAAACTAACTCAATCAGTAAGTGTTGTAAATCTGTACGACTTGTAATAAACCAAAGTGGTCAAACGTCTAATGAACAGACTTAAGTTACTCGGATATCCACTGTCTTTAACGTTGCAAGCATACAAATATTTGTTATGAGAATGTCACGAACACTTAGGTTGATGTCCCCAGAATTAATCGCCCACTTTACAGTACATAAACTTTCTGTTGACTAATTCCAAGACAAATTACTTAGAAGTAATTATTCTCATACAAACTTTAGAAAATTACATTCTTAATTGATTGCCTATTATATTTCGAACAAACTTATTTATTAATGCAGCTGACATTTTAATTAACATAATGTTGTTGTCAAAGATAACAAAACTTTAAAAAGATTAGCATAGGACTGCAAACAATTGTTTATGAGATTTATGAGGAGAAAAACAACTTGGTGTTAGCTTATTGTTCCAATCATTTTTTAGAAATCAGTTAACGTGTGCATAATTTTAAATTACTTGCTAGAGTGATTAATGTCAACTAACTTCTGAGTAGTGTCATAAATAAGTTGATGACTAGATATCGCCCGGATTGTTACAATGAACATGGTGACATGCGACCAAAGTTGTATCATCCAAACACTTAGTTAATTGTTAAGATGTGAATGTTCAGTTCATCGGTTCTGATAATCAGTAACATTTAGTTGCTCAAAATCCGTGAAGTGTGGAATGATCGCAACAAATTCGAGTCGCCCTTCAGTTTAAAGGTTGTCAATGTCACGTGACGTTTTTCTAAGTGGTAGGCCATTCAATGTCATTTGGATTTGATTTCTTCCTGTTACTGTATGGTTTTCACGACCACCTACAGACTGCCCATCACTGAATGGGAAATTTTTAAAAAAGTATGGTCTTTATGTTTTGATTGAGACAGAATAGAAAAACCAGCATCAATTTAAGGTATGCCTTAATATTCTGTTGAGACTCTTTCTTAGTTTTTGATAGAAACATCCATTCTGTTTCCCGTAGATTGCGTCCAAAAATGGAAACCTTGTCTGACAATGTTCAAGTTAATTTGCACTCGAAATATGACATATTATTGCTCGTCCAGTGTACTCCAACCATATTGTGATGTTGGACCTAAGCCGGTGTACACATGTCCACATGTACACATGTCCCGCATCGTAAGCAGTTCAGTGGGGATTAAAATAGCTTGAGAAAATGTGTGTGATAATCGATTGTAAATGATGCCGACTATCAAGCAAACGTATTGATAACTTCCGAAACACTCATTCTTTCCGAACTTTTTGAGCAAAGCAATCAGAAGAAACAACTTATAATTTAGAAACTTCTCACACATTCTCATCAGTTGTAAACATGTGACTGGCATTGGAACACACAACAATTCTGAAATGGAATAGTAAAAATGTACAATTCGATCCGGATCGTTAACAATACTTGAAACTGAACTAATGGAAACGTATGATTAATAGTTATATGTTTTACATGTAATACGGAAGATCAAAATTAAGATATCAAACATCTTCCCAAGGTTAATGAAAAATAGAACAACAAACCTACCAAAAGTGTTGGTTACTTTTCCAAAGTTTTGAAGTTTAGTGGATCACAATTATCTCGTGTCATTGTATATAACTCATTTTTACACCAGCTGATTCCAACCTACGTCACTGTGAAGTGCTCAGTATCCTCACTGAAAGTCAACCGACAGCATTTTGTTGTAATATAGGTTCTTTTAACGTCTTGCAACGTTCCAGAATCTCCAGATTCTCTCAGACTGCAAGTCTGTCTGAAACAGAATTCTGCACTGTTAGCAACTTGAAAAACAAAGTTAAAATCATTGTACTATTTCACCCGATAAGAGAATATATTTGTTATGTGTAATGGTTGTTTGTGAACCAGGAGTCACTTTGATGAACACCATTTTAGGGCTCAGCATAGTGCACGTTGAAACATTTGAAGCCATATTCTGTCAGGAAAATATGCGATATATCACGTGACCTTTCACGGAAATTTGGTCTTCAACTGTGAGTAGGCTATCCTCCAGAACTACTTCTGTTTTGGTTCTCAGAGTTAAACCATCCGGTGTTCTTAATTCCATTCGACCTCACTTTGAGAGAATCTGAAACTTGTGAGCCCGCGTTATGAAACTTAGCCAGTTGATACTAACTTATGGTTGCAATAGCTTGCACGACTCAAAGATATTACTGCAGCTACAGTTACAATGACTTAGTCAGCGTATAATTCTGATGGGAGAGGCAAAAGCTCGACTATCAGGCATACTTTGAAAGGTCACTCTAGACGCATAGCTGTTTCCCAGATGATGGTGCGAATCCTGAGTGCAGAAATGGAGTATCTGTCCATCTACTTTGCAATTCTGTATTCTACTTATCCAAAATTCTGATCCCAAACAATGGCGAGACAACCTTAATTGAGTTTTCTTAAAGTGGCATACTATGTCATGCAACTCTGGCATATGCCTTCTCTCCCCGGTGACAACGTTACCTGCCCTGTTTGATGTACTAACGGTTTATCAGTATACTTTTGATACTGCTTTTTTGACAATCCACCATAAAGCAGTCAGGAACCAACTTATCGGCGTATACGGTGTCATAGTACATGCAAGAGATCCGAGTTCCGATGTGTCCCAAGGTAAATGCGTCTGTTGATACCTCTTTCGGGTTGGTCTTACACCAAATTGGTGCAGCTACTGTAAGCGAGGCATCAAGCATGGGACAATTTTGAATCATCTTTTAAAATACTGAGGCAGATAAATCGGAGCACCAAACTGCCAAACTTTCAAATACGTCAGGATCAACTTGGTTCGATTGACAAGACAATATACCACTGTAATTGGTATTGACATTTTGGCGTTACTTTCTGTTGTAAATCACTTTCAGTGATAAGCTAAAGCTTTTGAGAGTCATTCGGTCCCCAAAGCGAGCTTGTCACCAATAAGTCATTAACCTCATATTCTGTATGGCTGGATTATCACGCGGATAACTCACAGACTGACCTAAACTCTCGATATACATTGCAATAAATGTACGGTTAATTTTAATCGATAGCTTCAGTGTAGTAATCCCACAGTCGAACTCACGCCCCCAGGTTAATTAAGTAAACCATAACCTCAGTTTACTCGCCAACCAAATATTATCATCGGTTGATCGTTAGTTGAATTTATCGCTGTGGCTAGAGGAACATCTGACTGAATGTAGATTCAAGGTCATAGTGAATGGGCAGCTGTCAGGGTGGTTCTCAGTCAGCAGACGCTTCCACAAGGATCATCATCACCATTATTCATTTTCTGCTCTAAAACTATCCAATATTGTCAAGCCACTGAGGTTCCTCTACGCTGATGACAAAGCTCCAGCGAGTTCTTGATTACCCAGAAGACGTGGTGATCTCACAAAATGATTTGAACTGCCTAAATCAGCGGTCCATAGAAAATAACTTGCCGTTCAATGTCAACGAGTGTAAAGTCATGCACGCTCGCCATGAAAATTGTACTGACTATCTTGGCGGCACGAAACTGTTCGTGTCAACATGCAAGACAGACCTAGGGACCATAGAGACAGATAGTCTACAAATTGTGCTGCCATGATTAAAAAAGCATAAATAACGCTGAATCATTTGAGGCGAATTAACAGAGCATCCCACCTTGAAATATTTCCTACTGTGATCGTCTCCATAATCCGCTCACACCTGGAAACGAACAAACAGGTTTGTCCTTCTTACTTTGAGAACTATTTGGCACTTATGGAAAGCGTAAAGAGACGGGCCACTAGAAGAACTGTGGGCTTCAGGAATGCTACCCTACCCGGAAAGATTAGTAGAATTAGATCAATTATCCACCTCACGAGAGACCCAATCGTTGCCTACACAATACTTTATACTCCCCAGGTTATCCACTGACGCATCTCATCTCAGTAAACAGGCATGAACGCCAAAAGGGTCACTCATTGACATTGAGCTATGGAATAAGCAGGTTACTCTTCGGACAGAACTGCTTCAAATTAAGGGTTTGTTCACATTTGAAAGCTCTTCTCAACTTTGTGACCACAGATGAATCGATTGAGTGTCTAAACATATTACTCAATCGGCCCATCTATGTGAGACAACCTGCACTGCAATTTTCCTAGCCGTTATTCTAGCCCAGTCTCAAAGGTTACCAACTGCGCATGTTTGACGAATTATTGTTTTAGTGCTTTTCAGTGTGTTTCGTTGCCGAAGTGATTGCAGCCAACAATTTTTTATCTACTTATATTCACTTTGTCTTTGTATCTATAAACCATCTAACGCAATTTTTCACCTATCAACAGAGAGACAGGACCTTACAAACAAAGATCTTTTTACCACTTGTAACAATCCATAAACCTATGGAGCTATAACTGCTTTGTCTTACTGCAAGGTAGCCAAGCCATCTGAGCATTATCTACAGTGGTTTCTATACTTTTACACACAATGACCACTCTTGTCCAGTTCAAGGTGAATAGCATGGTAGTTAGCGCTCTGGTGGCTGCAGCTGGTGATCCAGAAGTCAAACTTCAGTTGAGACCTAATTGTGCACCACTAATGATCGAAAAAGAACTCAAGTTTAGTACTCAGTTTTGAGGAGGTTTTGTAAAAATCCATCCGAGTAATTAGGTGTGCAAGATCACGGTCTGTGAACAACTGAAAACACTGGAAACACTTTTTCCGTCAAAACGTTGAGTGAGGAAAACAATGGGCTGATACTGCACAATATTGACCGATTGTCTTAACAGAAATTCCCGAATACATATTGATAATTAATTTATTAACAAATACCATGGCTGCTCCAAAAGTCTATTGGTTCCCAAACATTTATTTTAAAATATTTATTTGAGAAGGCTATGCTAACAGAAGGTCACATTTACGTCTCTACACAAATAGGCAAGTTCCCATCAACTCTGAGCCAATATCGAGACATGTCATCCATAGCTCGTGAAGTATACGGTTCTTACTGACAGGGTAAAATAAGGAACCATGAAGGCATCAACGGCGTTTCCTGCGTTGCCTAATGTGACTAAGCTGCGTAAGTTGGAACAGTTCACAGTGCACTGGCAACACATACGAGACTTAATCTTAGTAGATGTTATCCCCTTTTAACTTTATTACACATTACGAACCGTATTTCTGAATAGTCCAGTTAGCCATTTCAGGGAAAACTGTCTAGTGATTCGACACCAGCTGAGTGGTCTGACATATAGTGAACACTCCTTCTACGTCCGAATTTGTTCAATGTGGAACAGTTTACCTGGGTTTGTCTTTACAAGTTCATCAGCAAATGAATACAGGTATATGCATGATACACACATGCTACAAACCAAGCCAGTTTTTTAGACAGCATGGTTAATTGATTCACTACGGTAAAGTTAAGATAAACTCAACCATTCTCACTGTTTACTTAAATCAACTATTTAGTGTAGGCTGAAGTGACCCAATAATACGCATACAGTTCATAGTGGAGGTTCTCTTCTGTCCTATCTTTTCCAACTTTTTGTACCTTTCGGAATTTGAAACCAATGACTAATTTCTTTTTTTTTGTATAAACCGTTCATTGAGTAGCTAGTTGTACATCAGCAACTTTGGCTTCATCCAACCTGTAAATTTTATATGAACTCCCCTGACGACGCCGGGGGATTTTTTTAGTTTTGTAAACTTACGATGCCTTCTCGTGACTCGACCAAAGGTAAGACAAATCTCTCTAAACGACACATTTTCAAACACATAAAAGAAACATTTGTATTTGCTCATTCTCGTTGGTAATCCGTAGAAAACCTCAGTGTCATCGTCTATGTCCGATGGTAGCCTTAAAATGACGTTGTTTGCAACTCGCCAACTCTTCGAAAGTTGGGCCTTTCCTCCACATACATGGTAGTATTTAAATACTACAGAATAATTGGTAACTTCGTCTTTTCTACAAGTCCAGTAAACTTTTTCATAATCTGCTTTTGTTTTATTGAATTTGTATTTTAAGTGGAATCCACTCCAAATTGAAAATCTCCAACAATTTACAAAATGTAGTGCGATACCTTTCGACAAAGACCTATGTTTTCTTTTCATTATTTATTGGAAATTTATACCGCCCGCTTCGTCGTCAGAAGCGTCACCTAAAATAAAGACCTAACCAAGAAAACGAATTTGGAAATAATAATCCTAATGTGAAGGTCAAGCTGAGATATCTTCTTGCAAAGATAAAACGTGTATCGTGGTCTGGTCAGTCAACAAAAACGATTTTTGTTTTAACGTTCACTAAAATTGGAGAAGATAATCAGGTTTACCACACAAATTTTGCCCTCTGGAACATTTGGTTGCATTTTATCAGTTACATATCGTAGTATGTCAGTTTCTATATAGCAAACCTAGTTTTTACATTGTTAGGTTTCATGTTCATGCCATTGCCAATTCCATAGGCGGTAGTGCGCGGCAATTCTGCTATTCATCAAAACTGCGCCTCATGTTGGGTAAAATTACCTAAACACAACAATGTAACAATCCCGACAGAATGTTCCTATATGTTGCGAATAGTCTTAACAACATCGATCGGTCGGTAATTGCCTAGGTGCTGTTCTAAATTATGCCTTGGATAAGTGTTTGTTATAATATGCGTGCCAAAATCTCAACTTCCTCTGTTTAACGGAGATAATAAAATTAACAAATATCTATCACACAGTTTCCTACGGCAGAATGTAGTCATCCATACCCGATCACCATAGTAACGGATATGCCTTTGTGTATTGGAGCGAATATGTATTTGTCGCTTTTAACAGTTTGCTCATTCAACTCTACTATAAATGAACACACAAATTACACGATATACAAGAGGCAATAAACAGACACTTTGTCAAGGGCTGGATGTGCACGATAGCAACTTAAATGTCCTTATTTTACATACAGTTTTTCTTATCAGGGTAATAGTTTTCAAGAAAACGCTGTAACACGTGTAACTACCTAAGACGGAGAATTATTGTTAATTTATATGTTTATTATTAGTCCGCCACTTCTAACATACTCCCAAAAAAGATCCACCTTCTAGTTTGTGTCGCAGCGTCTCTCTTTTAGGGATGCTTCTTCAAAGATAGATATCTCTGTCGTGTGAAACTCGATCGATGTTGCTGCAATACACTGAGCAAAATAGCTTCACTCAGTAAATGCGCATAAGTAAACCTAGGCTTATGATGAACAACTCAGTCTTTTCAAAATTGTAATTAACTTCAGGAATTACTGTCTACTTTGCGAAAGAATGTGTTTTATCGATTGATTCTTGCTTGAAAGTTGGTGGGACGATTGCTCATTTCCCATATAAGGTAGAAGATTAATTCCGGTGATAAACAGCACCAATCTATGAACGGTTTAAAGTGAAAGATAGAAAACAGAACAAACGTTTCGGCGCTACACCGCCCAGTATTTGTTGCCGTGTTAACAACTAAGCGCGGTTAATTTTGTGTCGCCTGATATAATCTGTTAGCAATTAACACTAATCATAAAGGCGACGTGAAAATAAAAACATACTTCCGTATACTGACCTATTATACGGGTGCTGACTGAGCATAGATCATTATTAAAAGCACTACCAGTATTTTCTCGCAAGCTTTGCGTGAACTGTGATTTGTTGTTAATTCCAAACACCTAGGTCTACAAAATGATGACTACACAAATCCACACAAACCCACCAGGATTGATTTACTGCTCGTTTACTTCAAGGATAGAAATTTATATAGCTCATTTTTGGACCAGCTTTGGACAAAGTCTTCACTTCAGCCCTAAGTCCGGGTGGTGTATGTTGATAGACTCTGAACTGTTTACACGTTTTAGAGATTCATCCCGCAACCAACATACAAACGAACTGAGTTTCGTCCATCAAGACAGTGGTAGTGCTTCTTCTTTGAAAAGATTACGTTCATCACATTTTCCCGTACGCATTTTCTGTACGACTGTGGGAAATTTATTTCTACAAAGACAATATTTTTACTTCCAGAAGGTTTGTATCTCATAAAAATGTTTACTAGACGGAAGTTTTTCGTCTTAGATGTTTCAATCCTTAAGAAGTGGTGTGCCCTTTTATTATAGGCGTTGGCTTTGCATATAATGCAACCTAAACAAGTGTCTATTTTGGGCCTTCACATCAGGTCACATCTTTGATAGACATAAAAAGCAGAGGAATTTCCTGCCCCGCTGTACGGATTGATTTAAGCATTCGATTGAACTCTTATTTGTAACAAAACGATAACAATCAAAAATAAAACAACGTACACAGAACTCAAGAATTTGTGTTCTTCATTAACAATATTAACAGGTTATCTACCTTAAACCTGATTTGTAGGCAAGTTTTTTAAATGATTCCATCGATTTTTGACTTTCAGTCACATCTTTCTCTAGAACCTTCACTGATAAATTCGAACAGAATGTTGGTGTTGTGAGTTCACTAAGTTGACTACATTCAAGTTGACCGTCAACCCCAGCTATATGAAAGTAAAATAGACGGAACTGTACAATATGGCATTATTTCTGACCAATTCAAAACCTGTTTAAGAAGTATTATTTCCCAAATTTTGTGTGCAATTCTTCCAGATCCTTACTTGAAGTGTCCGTCCTTTTATATTGTAGATTCTTCTAGAGCAGATGAATCACGAGTAACAGTCAAGATATATAAGATAGGAGCCGCTAAATTAAACTAAAGATGAAAGCTTTATGAAGTCATTCCACAGTACTAAATACAAGGGTTCCGTATATTTAAGAGTTTGCTCAGGATTCACGCTCAACTGAATGATTCCAAAAACAGACGCTTTCCTTTCTGCTTATAGAACATCAGTTTTCTTCCGAGAAAAATTGGTATCTTTTCAATTAACATTCTGACATACGTTCAGTGCGTTTTATTGTAAAGGATGACGTACATTTTTGCATGATGGCATGTTTCATCACACATCACATAAAAATGACTATGGCTTCAGAATCTTCAGTCACGAGTTTTGCTTTCAGGAATAAAAAATAATTAGGGAAAACTTTCCGGCTATCCAATGAAATCAAGTAGCTTTGAATGAAAAAACGTGACTCGTTTTCACAATAGTATTTCCATATTCCAACTTGGTTTGTGTACCAAGTAAAAGGTTACAGCTATATCCATGATGTAAACTGAATTCTAGTTTTGAACTTCCTTCTTTCATAAACGAACAGTTCAGCGATTTAAATGCCTACAGAGGAACGTCATCTATGTCTAAGAGCAGTCATTTCTTACGGATAGTCTAATTAAAAGTGACAGCACGAAATTTTCTCTTACTGAAGTCCATCGACAGTATTTTGTTTCTGTTTTTGTTTGGATTATAAACTTTAGCCTTCATTTTTGGTAAGTCAGTCGTGTTATCCATTACTCTATTGTTCTCACCTTAGACGTATCCAAATTATCTCGTTAAAGCCTTCGATTGAAGTAGGTTGTTAGTAGGAATCCTCAGAGTTGATCGCCTTGACTGAAGATGCAGTACTTAATTCATCAGCTCTAGTCAGTAGCCACATAATCAGAACCCTTCATTCAGACTAAAATAAACGACCTTATTAAGAGTGTTAAACGGAGTTGGGATTGCCAATGAAAGGTTATGAATGAGACGTGTTGATATATCGACCAGTTCTTCACTTATCAGTTATATTTGTTATGATTAATGCCCGCCTTTTTACGTCTAATTGATTCCATTCAAAAGACTTAGGCAAGTGCAACAGCTGTTGTCAAGTGTATTCAACATGATAATTTGTTTTGTTTACTGTAGTTTGCATAATTTTCGACGAAACATTACATATATTTCAGTTCCGATGCAGTCATGACGATTACCATAGGACCAAACTGAACAAAAATGCTGTTCTTTGTCCTTCTGATGGTGACAACTAATCTACAGATCGACCGGGAAAGATTTGTCTGAACCGTGTTAGACAGCCTAAACACTTAACCCAAAAAAGTGTACATTTTACAGTGAGAAAAAGTCATTTTATGGGCACTCCTTTACCAAAGTTTAACCCAGTTCCCGGAATTTGTCGGTTTGTTAGGTGCAAACCGAAATCTCTAAAAGGGCCATGCCAAAGGTGATTAAAATGGGATCTATTTTCATGTGTCTGTATGTGTGAATGTGTATCACATATGCAGCCATCCATGTGTTCACGCACTCACAGTGTGTTATTTTAAAAAACCTTGGTTTCTAAGCAAGCACGACGCTAATTAGTCGAGCTTGCTTTAGCAGTCACGGCGCCAATCCGCCATTTTCGACATCGAACATGTTTTCGGGCTCGTGACTTCGGCACATCTTGGGTCAACCATGGGGTTCCTAGATAAACATCAGCTTTGGCAAATCGACCGTTTTAAACTTTACATAAACGGTGTGACTTTTCTGTTGCAAAAAAAGAATTAAATATTCCCGACTGAAAACCCAATAGCTGAAAAACGGAATTACGCAGTTTGGAAATTGGCTCTTACATAACTGCGTAAAAGTGGATCTAACCTGTCAAAAGCAATCAAATTTGAAGTTTCAGTTTTGAAAAATCAGTTTGAGATTGTTGATTCAATCATCGTCTATGGTACTTGATTTGTCAAAACGTCAAAAATATTCTCCAAAGAATAGCTTGATTAAACAATTTATTTTAGATTTGTTAGGTAAAATAAACTGAAACCTATCTTTTACTGCGAAGTTGGTCAAATGATCTCAAAAAATGTCAACCACATGAAATATGAATTGTCATTGTTCGTTCAACTTTGACAGAAAAACGTTACTGGCTTTGTTATCCAAAGCAAACAAATCCTAACGGTTTGGACTATACCATTCATATGCTAACTAATACTACTATGTACCATACTACATAACCATTTTTTTATTAAACAATTTTGCTGTGAGCTAGTGAAGTTTCTTCAAAATTTTCTGGTCATCAGACGTTTGTGGTTTATTTTTTATAAAAAGAAGTAATGGAACATGTCCTTCTTTTTTTGCGTGCAAAATCAAGGTGCCCACTGGTTTACTATATGAGATTAGGTGAATGCTTTTGCTTGAATAGATAACTAAAAACAAAACGATTCGGTATATTACTTAAAGACCCACGCAACAGAATTATTACGGCGGATACATTTATGTATTTTTTATAAGTTGCACAAAATTTGAAAAGCATAAACTGAGCAGCACAGGGTTAGAATAAAGCAGTGTTTTATTTCCACATTGGAAGAAGAAAAGGTTTTCCAAACTAAATAATATCCCATGAGTTCATTCTAAAATAAACGGCATTTATTCAGACAATATACGTAGTCCAGTTTGGAACCAACCATTGAAAATCGTAAAATGAAATCTAACTGGTCTTAAGGTATCATTTCTTTCAAGGTATACGCATCTGTAAATCACACGTAGATAGTCTGAAATTTTATTTTATTGAGACCAACTTTGGTTCTTCGATAGAGTTGTACTCGTCTGTCGCGTCGTTCATTTTATGCCCTTTTGTCTTTAAGTGAAAACTAACAGGGTTTCTAGGCCTGTTTACTCTCATATAGGACCGTTCGTTATCTGGTCTTTAACATCAACACTATTTGTAATATGCTATAATATCCATTGTTATAGTTAAAACAACGCTGAACAATCTTGTGTTTTACCGAAATTTGAATATATTGAGTCTAAAAAAATGCGGTGAACCACTTTGCTTGGAGAAATCACAAAAATTACTATTCGTGCGTTAATTTTCTCAAACCTTACACAATTTTCCTATACACAATCAATAACGTTTTGAAACGATAACTTACTCACTCCATTTTGATTGTATCATCACTGTGGAGTGTGATTCATTTACCTTCTACTAAGCTGTGCCCTATTAACTATCCTATAATTTTCTGGCTGTGTCATTACAAGCGGTTTCCCGTTCGACAATGTTCCTTTGGCTACTTTTGATTCATGTATGACGGGCCGTAGTCTCTATGATTCATCATTTAGAAATCCGGTAATCAGCATCGTCCGTTATCTCAGCAGTAATATCTATGCAATAATGGATTATGAATGTGACTTCATCAGAAAACGTTCTACTCCAGTTAGCATTATGTCAACCAAAAACTGATCATGTATCATGAGTGTTTTTGCAAGGCCTGATGTAATGCTCGATAATAATTTGTTATGTAATTTCATCCAAACAGACTTAAAGACACGGAAGTGAAATCAACATTCAAATATCTTAGTTTCATCAGATAAGTCCCATACGCTCCACTGGCCATTTCCCTAGAAAAAGTGGAGGCATGCACTTTGTACAGTTGTTTGTAGGGGTTGCTTATATGGTTGACTCCACAGGTCTGCTTGGAAAGTACTGGATTTCTGCTGAAGTGATAGGAGACAAATGCGTACGTCATCAGTTTTCATATTATTATAAATATTTTAAGCATTTCTGGTTTTTTTTCGGGTATGCGTTTTAGTATCTATTAATTATGTCGAGGTATTTTAAAGATCAAATGACTGCCAAATTTAAATAAGTTGACTTCAGTTTGGTTTGTTTCCGCTCCGCTAAGACGGGCTAACCAATTCCACTTTAACTATACCCTTTGGGTGCATTTGGTGTTATAGTTGGAGTTGTAGATGACAGTTTAGAGGTACTAGATCAATTAGATAGAATACCCGCTTACTTCAAACGCACTGGGACAGTAGCTGACTCTTGTTCCGAATGAAATATAAATGGGTTCTGGTGAGTAAAACTTAATTCGCGTCAAATGTTGTTGTTTGAAGCTGATCAAGAAAGCATTGATTGGAAGTCAGCAATAGTCGACTTGTGATAAGATGTATAACTAACCCCACAATCTTGATCAAAACTTTTCCTATTGCAGTCACTAACTTTTGCAGCAAAACTTCAAGGTTAAACATATAAAGCCATCAAATCTTACTCGACTAACTCGGCTACATTGTGGCAATTGATGAACGATTTTGTTGCGTTCGAACATTCTGATTTTAATACCAGCTCAAAAAATATTAACACTTACTCAAATCTTCCTCGTCAAATATTCGGTAAACGACCCGTCCTATCTTTTGGGACAAGTGACATTTAGTTCCGTACAGAAGTGAACTGATGTGTAGTCGTCTGCTTAGATGTTTATTTGTTTGCTTGTTTCATTCCCTGCTCATTTGTTGTTAGGTCTTGTGCGTATGTGTGTGCGTGTCCGTCGATTCAATGACCTCCTGTGGCGACCACTCCAAACTTGTTGTTGTTGTCGTTGATGCGACTGCTGCTACTGCTGTCAGAGCAGCCAGTACATCAAACATCCCCTGCTGATTTGTCATACCTAACCGAAATAAGGCGACTTCCCTAATGGGCTAATTTTGCCCGACAACTAAGTGGCCAATCAGCGTGTCGTTTCAGCTAAGTGGTGGTGGACAAGAGAAAGTAGTCGCGGATGGAAATGTAACATCTTGGCCAACCAGATTCACGACGGTGAAATAGGAAGACGTCTAAAAATGAGGCAATCTGTCTCATTAATTTGTTGCGGTCGAAAGACGTGATGTACTATAATAAAGATTCTTCCAAGTTAAAACAAACTGCTCAGGTGGATGTGAGTTTGACTCGGAATAACTACGTTGACATTAGGTAGTCTGCATATGCCAAATTAAAAAGCGACAAATCAACACACGTTAGCGAAAGGTTTCGCTTCGTTGTGCTTTTTCGTTCTAGTAGTGTAGGTGGGCTAATGCTTAAAGGGAATACATCTCCGTTATTACATGCACTATACAAAGAACAGCTGACCACGTGTACAAGAAATTCAGTATGCGGCAAACTATGCAATATTGACAAGCTCCAACAAACAGGGTCATATATGAATGTAGGGTCAGTTCACACCCATTTTCTCTTCTATTAGGGTACACTAATAGGGAGGGATGGACATGCATGAATCAGACTTCGAGTAAAATCAGATCGATTCATTGATCATGATAGGATTAGGGAGCCAGTCAGTCAATATTTTATTGCACCGTCCTTTGGATTAAGCAGGGCGAACAAGAAGTATGCAGTGCAAACATTAAGGATATTATGATGGCGGTGGCCGGAGTATTTATAAACCCCGTCGTGGTCACTTGGTTATAAACTGGACTAAACAAGGCGATTCTATTTTACTCTGTTTTCAGAATGATCAGGCAAGCTGAACATTGTTCACACAATATTGTGATTTGGCATTTGGATTTGAATATTTACTTGTGCATATTGTTAGATTACTGACGTTGCGATAAATACGTTGGTCTGGCAAACACAAGAGCCGGAATGCATATTCCGATCCGGAAGAGAATATGCACTACTGATGAGTATTAATGAGAATGAGACCTGGGTTTAGTGATTCCTTTCAAAGTGGGTTTGCCGAAAGTCTTATCTGAGTGTAAAGGCTGCGATCAAACGTGGATATGATCAATTTGAAAGTTCAATTTCTTTTTTGGTGGCCACTTTGAAAAATCTATTTAGGATTTACTTGTGTTTTCTCTATCTGTATGTATTCTTATTCCAAATTGCCAGTTATCTCAGTCCATTTAGTGTTGATCAAGCCTGCACAGTATTGCGGCATCGGTTAAACCACTAGCGGATTTGCATCTGTGAGGCTTGAACAAGAGGTACCCATTATTTTGCCATTGTGATTGTGTTACTTCAACCAAGTAATTTAACCTAAAACTCATCTTGCAGCTTCATTTCGGAAACTAACAGCAATAATTCAGATTTGTCTATTGCCAGTCCGCTTCTACGAGGTATCTACTTGGTTATGTTGGTCTGAAGTAACTATGTAAATTCACTACATTGAATTAAGTTCAGTGTAGCTGTATTGGCTTTGTCTATTCAACAAATACTCGAGACCAAATTATGGATTAATTCTACTTAACATCTCGAAGTTAACGCATTTCTCTGTTATACCGTAGCTAGGTGACACCACAGTCATAAAACAGACAATACCAATTTTCACTGAGCTTATAATGACTGGTCACCAACTTCCATTCTGAAATTCACTTTGTATAATTTTATTCAAAGGTTTATATTTTCTGTATCCTGAAATTATAAGTTCGCATTCATAGCTAGCAGCTTTTTTGGATCTTGGAGCTCGTCGACATTTTGACAATTAATAAAAATTTCAAGTGTATGATAACGCCACAAATCGTCTCAGATATGTGACTACACTAAACCATGAAGTCTTGTTGTTTGAAAGAATTAAACCTAATTGCTAGTTGTTTTTTGATAATCTTACAGTAATCCTCATAGAAACCGTTCATTATAATTCGAGAAGTTACCTGTCATTTTATCACGCGATGTTTTGATTCAGTCGCACGTTTTGTATAAAGCCATGTGGTTGGCAAATGCTCGTTAGACAAAATCAGATGAGTTCAATTATTCATTCTTCCAAGTTGTATAGATGTGGAGATTGGATCATGCACTACGAACGCTTACTAATCGGCTGCTAGACTGATTGCATTTTATCGGTGATGCAGCCGATTGGAATGAGATGCAAGATGGATAAACGATTATTTGTCGGAGAGAAATCAATGTCTATACCGGTAGTTTAGCTTCCGTTTGTCAGGTTCATTCTCCATATTAGCCCTCCACGATCTACACATTCTGTGATCGAATATGGCGGCCAATCGAACTCAATAGCATTGAGGATGTCGTTGATCAGTTAGATTGATCAAGATGTAGGAAGAGTTTACAAAGCAAGACAATGAAGGTCGCAAGCTGTTTTCCATATATACCGTTGTGCTATCACTTGAATTTTGCTGTTAATTACTTGAGTTTTGGAATTAGGTTTCATTAACTGCCACTCGTGCATTACTGGATTGGGACTGGTCTTGTTTCCCTGGGTTTGAAATGATAGCTTGGCACGAGGGATGACCATTGATCTATTGCTGTTGATTATTATGGCGCTGATCTTATAAAGATTACCTTTGTCTTAACAGCTTGTGGTGACTTGGATAAATTTATTATTGCCTACTATTAGTCAAATATACGGATACTGCCCCATCAAATAACAGACAGTCTGTTTTGATTTCCTCATCTATCATCTTATACGATTTGTGCGAACTGTTCAACTAAACGCAATTGTACTGTCTGCCGATGAACATCTGCAAGCAAATTGATGTTACTGTTTTCCTTCTGGTATTTAGATATTTAAATATTTTACTCCTTACAGGCTGTACTTACTCAGTCAACTTCGGTGGCGGCCTTTATAATTAAAATGGAATCTACGACTAACATTCATCAGTTTTTGTGTTTAGCTCTATTTAGAGCCTAACATTAGTGCGAATCTCTGTCCGGGCAGAGCGCTGAAGAGGAGTGCCACTGTTTGTGAGCTATGATGCAGCAATGACAGTAACACTTTGAACCGGAAACTTAGAAGAAATAAACCGGTTAGCCAAAAAATGATAGACAGGATCACATGATACCCTCTTGGATGGACAACGTGGTTTTAAGTTTCCAACTCATGCAGGTCATATTCGCGACTACACACGCGTGAGCTGAACATACCGCTTGGGTCAATTAACGTAGGTTAACCGGCTCGGAACTAACAGGAAGGAGAGCACAGCTTGCGTTATCGATTCTCTACCGTATTGCATATGCATACCATCTTTCATTTACAGGTGGCTTAAGTGACCCTTGCAGAATAGCACCCACTCTCCTGCTGATAGATTTTCACACAAACCACTCCAAATAATTGGACGTTATATCCCAAGTACTGTACACATATGAACAAAGATTAACAAGGCAGGTAAAATGAACATTTCATGAATAGGGACGTATTTTCCCCCATTGTCTACCGAACAAAGCTGCATTGGTTCACCAGAGCATCACCACAATGAAATTTCTACCACAATGGAAGTATAAGTAGTCATACTGTAAGTTCCAGTAGATCAAACCTATTGGTGCCAGGTGGTAGCCCATGTATGGACAAATCACAAACACCTTACATTAGAAATGTCCATGCGACTGTATAATCACTCACCGTTAAGAATCTGTGCGCGCACTGTTCATGTCAGCTTCTTGTGATAAACTCTCGACTTATCACCCCGTCTTGTGCACTCTAATCAACTATCAGCTATTTTGTCTAGATAACCCAAAGGCATTCAGCAAAGGTCACGCAATCGATCGATACCAACACATGGGTAATAATAACAATAGCCATTTGTTTTCCACATTTTGGTTGAGTAGATATTCACCCCGTGTGTCTGCAAAAGTGTGGCGACTTGTGACTGAAAACTGTGTACATTTACTATCAGGTCCAAACCGGGTGAATAATACTAACCGCTCCCGTCTATTTTCATGTCTAACTAACTCTCTTGATGAGAATATGCATTGAGTAGCACTAAAACAAACAAAATATAGGCCATTTTCCACTTCGGGGTTGTTCATCAGAAATTTTTCGGAAGGTGAAAGCATTTATCAAATATTAGCGATGTTCCACTTATGAAGTATAAATGATAGGAAACCGCCAACATTGAGACCTACACTTGTGCACCATGATAGTGAAAACTATCTAACGATTAAACTGAAGCACTTTAAATTCAAAGCCACGTCATGATAACAATAAGTTCCAACCTCTGCTTGCACTAGGTGACCAAATTAGTGCAAACTTAGGTAACGTCTTTTGGGCACAGCAATGTCTTACGACAGCTAACTGTTCGTGATCAGATGACAAACGAGTTAATAGGCTACAACGTCTATGTAACTGAGACCTGTGACCTGTGCACGTCTACGACAAAGATGGATGGAGTCAAAGCGAAGTCGGGGTACATTGCTTTCTGTTCTCGTTGCACCACCGAGCCTAAGCAGGCAGACTTTGTCCCACTTTAGTTGTTTTCGGCAATTTAATTGATATCTGAATACAGCTAGAAGGGTGAGCATTTAGCGATCGGTTTCGTTGCTTTTTCTTTACCGGTGTGACACCGAAGCAAGATATGGTTATAAGTTATTCGTGTTTTCAACAGGTAGTCAGTCGCGACTGAATAGGATCAACTTTCCTAGCAGTGGACTGTCATCAAAATAGCTGAGGAGGTGTCACCCAATAATGTCCGAATTATGGTACCACCTTTTGAACAACCACCTTACTACTGAATATGCACATAGTAGGAAGAGTGAAAATATGATTCGCAACTGTTAACATGACTGAATGTAAGGTCGAGCAGTACACCTGCAACCCAAAGCGGCATTGTTCTCAGTGTACACTATGTTGGCCCATATGATAGGTTGTAATTGTCTTTTCATACAACTATTATCTACATCAGAATTACCAATAACTTATATGTGTATATGTGCCTCACATGTCAGAAGTAGCGCACACGGCTTGCTAATTGTGATATGCACATATGTTCTCCTTTGTGACATCCGGTAGATTTACCTTTTAAATACTTTTGTGGGTTATTTTAAGTGGCTTTCACTTTTAGCTAAGCCGTTAAAGTAGTTATCACGCTAAAATCGAAATCCTCGTAAACATTTTTTGGATTGTATCCCCGGTCATTATTGCGTGTCCGAAGCCAACTTGCTACTCCAAGTAGCATTCCAGTTCATTTCCCTTTTCTCGATTCGGATTGTTTGGAAACTGAATAACTGAGGGACTGGACATTCGTTTGTTTATACTTTGTCCTGACGACTATCCGTTTCAATCCAACTGGCTCGTCCATGTTAATCCATCCCGAAATACTTCGGCCAAAACAATTGTCTCTCGTGGACAATTTCCCCTGGACATATTTATCTCAAAACAAGTGAGTTCGGTTGAAATCAACCTGATATACTGAACTCCTTCGCCCATCAACCTGAGGAGGGTAATCGTTGTTACATCTGAAGTTGTAATTGTGTACAACCGCGGTTATGAAGTCAATGGATGTCACTGAATAAATCTTAACCAAAGGTAATACAGTGGCTTTCTCGACCTGTCCTCCCCATTTATTCTGGCCCCTTAAACATGTGACAAACCATCACTGGAATCTATGGAAAGAATTGGGTTATATGAACTTTCGAACGCAGTATCGAGAAACTCCTAGTGAAACTAATCTGTTTAGAAGAAATTACAGGAAATTCAGACTGAAGTTCACTTAATTATATCCTCTCTGTGTACTTTTGTGCGCAGTGTCAGTGTTGCAGGGTCAGAAATGGTCCTCGGTCGCATCTAGGGTCCACATCACTCCATAGTTAGCCACTGTCACTGTAACTCATTGGATAAATTGCCTTGGAACGAACTGGCCGTGAAAAATTGGTCAAGGCAAGTTGCCGAGGAACCCCCGATCCAACAGTTAATGTACTTTACACACCCATCATACACTTGCCCGACAATTATGCCATGTAAATAAATCACTATTTGATCTACTGTTGCTCACTGTACACAACACTCAGTCAATTTATCATAAACAGTGGATTAAATTCAGCGTGTGTGTCAGTTTTTGATACCAACAGAAGATGTGCGTTTGTCCAGAGCTAGATACTCACCTGAGTATCCATTATTTGACATCATTTGAAGCCATAAATTAATAAATTTTCATTGTGAACTAGCCAGTATGGAATAGGTTCGGAAGACTGACAAAGTCAATCGACACGCTAACCGAGTTTCTCTATGTTTCCACCGTTGAAACACAAAGTGTTCGGGATGAATGAGTGTAGTGAGTCAACACACAGAAACAGGACCTTCCGGGTGGCACAGTGACAAACTGTGTAAATATCACTAAGAGACTTCTTGTATCAAGTCTGAACACTTCATCTTTGATCATAGCCTGAGATGAATACCACCAGATAGTTGGTTCGGTTGGCTGGAGTCATTTTAACAGAGCCCAAGACGATGAATGTCAAGCTTGTATAAAAACCAGATATCTTCGAAAAGAGAAACTTACAAAGTTCTCCCCTGTAAACGACAACTCAACGATAAATCCTCTGTATCTTCACAAATGGTGAATAAATTGTAAAAATAACTATCTTCCTGTGCGTAGTAAGAGGGCGAAAAACAGAAAAACGATCATTTATTTGTTGGTACATCACCAAACCAGATACAACACAAATAAGATTAACGTGACTGAATGATCGAAACTGGATAGATCACTGGTTTGAAGCTTACGGTGGAATGGTGTAAGACAAATATTACAATCCGAAACATCATTTTTATAATTACGCTTACGTGAGGTGGACATAGAATGAAATTATTGGCAAAAAAGTATTACAAAAGTTTACTTAACGAGCGTGGTTGATCCAAACTTCATCAGATGGCCGTAGTCAGCTAAGCGCTTTCCTGTTTTAATTGTGTACACAAGAAGAGAGAGGGACTGATTAGATTGTTATGGTTTCAACTGCAACCATGATTTGATTGTTATTAACAAAATGCGTAAACTCGATCGGAACAGGTGAACCGACCCGGAGAGATTGGTGGTATATCTTGTCTCGGACAAGATTAAGAGTATATGATCTTCCATCATACAGTGTGCAAATCACCTCATTCCTTGTCCCTCTAAAATGAACGCTAATATGTAACTGAGGTTTCAATTTGTTCAGTTTGTTTTACACAGTCCTATCTCTAATAAACAGTCAATACGCGCATACATATACATATATATGTATATTTGGGTTATATTTAGCTTGATGAGTAAATACTGAATCCAACTCCATTTTTAATGTGCTTTCATATGAAAGAACACAGGATAAAACAACACTTTTGCTGTTCAACATAAATTTCCCAGATTGACTATTTAGATATTGTCGTAATTATCTGCTAGTCACATTTCCATTTCTTTTTCATAACAATCGAAAAAAAATGTTAGAAAACTGTTGTCATGCTATATTGTTTTGGACTGCTTCCTCAGTTAGTTGGTTCGTGTGATTGTTAAGAATAACCACCTAACTCGGTAGTTGCACATGAGTACGCCTCAATCAATGACAGCTAAGGATTTGCAGCAAAAAAATAGGCGCGACAAGAGATCAATACGTCCTGTCTGTTTCGTTATCCACTGAGCAAACCATATTCAACGCATATACTATAAAGTGTAGTAATAATACCTGTACAACAGGAATGGGAGCTAAAAGAATATAACCTGGGAACAGTGATCTCACGATCTAACGGTTCTTGAAGACGAAACGCTTGCCGTTGTTGCTTGTTTACCATAGTTTCATTGAGTTCCAAGAAGTTGGATTTTGCAAACAAGTGGCTAGAGGTTTGCTTGGTAAAAATTGGAAATAATTCACACTTGTTCGCGGTTTTCGCGTTCACACCTACTTCCAGTCATCACACTCCGAAAACACGCGGGTAATCACATCGACTGATATGTCAAAGACATCTCATTGACATAAGCGTACTGTCACATGTAAATTGTCAATTACACTTACTTGTGAATAATTCACAGGCTGTCCGATTATTTTTTATGAAAACGCGGATTAAAGTCTCAGTCCACGTCATAAAGGAATGGAGATTATTGACGAGTTCTAACAAAATCAAAACTCCTGACTAGTGCTTCTTTTCAAATAGAGCCAGCTGAAGGTCATTCTGTAAGAGACAGCCAAGATCAAGTGCAGATGGTGTTCAAGATATATGTTGGGGTTGATATTAAGTGACAATACTGCGAAGGAATTGATCTGGTTGGTATTGTGAAATGTTGCCAGAATGTGGTTCGCAATCGAGGACCTTGGGTTTCTTTTGTGTTGACCAACAGACCACTCGTTTGTGCCATTCATTACATCTGCCATGTGAGGACATAGATACTGGTCCGTTCTGTCATTGCAAGCGTCATTAAAACCGTATGTGCACCAACAGATAGTGTGTTTATCACACCCACTAACTGGATAGAAGGTAATAAACACAATTCAACAACGGGGTGTATAATTCACAGCGACTTACGTGGTCTCTGGGACTTACCAACTGAATTGAATTTTGTCTAATACCTGTTACGTTTAATCGATCCGTGATTTGAGTACATTTAACTAGAGTCTCGTATACACCAAGGTTGTATATTCACTTCCCGATTCGGTAAACGTTCACTGACATCAGATGCAATACTGTGTGATTATACGTCTCTGCCATTTTTTTACTCACGTTTACAAGAATGTGGTCAATGTTGTTTTGTTTATGAAAAATTCATGTGGTACGCACAAATTTGGAGTATTACGAGGAGTCGAATTACTAGGAAGCTTAAATTTCATCAAGACATAATATTACTAACAGGTGGAATTAAAAAAGAAGTTACTCAGTCCCTTCTGCAGCTTATCGGATAATGTAAGCATTACGAACAGATGAAAGTGGTTGAACGTTTGCATACAAGAGTTTAGTCGTGCCTAATGTGAGGTCAATGGTATAGTTATCAACACGGTTGCCTTGTAAAGGAGTGGTCGGATTTCTAGTCCCGGCCATGACAAGGATATATAGTAATGACGAGAGATGAAAAGTGTGAAACTGAAGTATAGGGCTTCTTTCGAAAGATGCCAATAGAAACGCTCATGGACGTGCGAGGGCTGCTAACAAATGTCATTGATGATCAATTTCTACCAGCCGAAATCGTGTGACAACAGTAGTACGTACATACTTTAAAAAATTACAAAGTGACGAGTTATAATGTGGATTTGGTTTAACAGAGTTACACTTCAGATGAATAAATTGACAACTATCAAAAATACAAGTTTAACTTGTCGATTGTCATTCGGTAACTGAACTACGCACGGAAATGCTAGTAAAAGTCTGTTATCTGGAATTTTACAGTTATATATACATATACCCCGGAGCACGTATTTCTGGCTGATTGTTAGAATTGAGCAACCAACTGTAATTTCATACTAGATAAGTTATCTGGGCACGTTTTGATAAGGGCTTAACTACATCAAACGAGTACAAGTCTCCAGAGAAGATTAAAGCTGAAAATTATCGATGCGCAAACTTTCAAGGTATCCTTGCATTTTCCATCTGCTTCAACATGATTCTTTTCATCCCAGTCAACTAACATTCTATCAGCCTCAAACCACTGTTTACAAAAGTGTTTGAATAATGAGAAGGCATACGTTTATCAAAGAAATAAGCAATACAATAAGTGTGTTACTGGTTGAATCAAGATCATTAAGACCAAGACGTCAAAACCATCTACAGTCATGCTATCCACCACACGCCACCTGTAAAACTTTTGCAGTTAGCTCTGTGTTTATTTCTGGTTGCGCTTTGAGTGCCTTTTCTGAAGAATTAAACAGTCCGAATGCCTCACGTGGTCACCACAGTTTGCTGAGTAAGTGCAAGTCACTCATCACTAGTTTTCAGTATGTATGTTCACGCTAGTCTGAGTTCAAAAGAATATTCAAGTCGTTTGGTGCTCGTTTACAAAGTTACATTGTCTCACGACCATTTGCGTCATTGTTATGGATAGACAGAATAGATGATTGTGGTCATTAATGACCACAATCGTCTTACCAGTCAATGTTGATTATGAAACTGAGGCTTTTAGGTTTTAGTTGTAAGTAGTTTAATTAATTTGACGAAATTCGTGGTGGCTTAAAAGGACAGACTACCTGTGTTTTCTATCAGCTGAATGCTAAGCTTATTGTCTGGTTCCGTAAAGATCTATCCTTGAGCTTCCTGCTCAGACCTGCAGCAGTGTGGCAAGGAATGAGCTATATGTCAACTACTACGCAGACTATGCAGTGATTACTTGAATCACTTTGTCCATCTATCTTTTGTTCAGACATAACTTTTGCGTCGCATTGTATACATGTATTTCTTACAAATATAGCGTCTAAGGTCTTTAAAAATTGTACAATAAACTTGATCAGCTAGCAGCAAAAGATCTAACAAACACAACTTGGTGTATGTAGTGTTTCCGTTTAAAGTCTTTCACATCGATTACACAACCAGTGAACGTAAATAAATTAGCAACTGTTATAGAATGATTCAAGACCAATATATCCTTTAAAGTGAATTGACTTGTATTTTACTATACTAATCCACAGGAAACCCATAAACTGTTCAACAATAAAGTTGGCCAATCATTTAACCGAGTAATTAGTAAACATATTCTGCCAGCATTTACTGTAAAACGTGATAATAATGTAGTGTCTGGCCTAACAAAACGTCTGATATATGTCACTTTTCATCTGTTTCAACTGTGATGAGAGGTTTCTAACATGATTAGCATTTTTTGTACTGTTGCTGTTTATTCACACTTTAAGAGGAACAACTTCATTCGGGTTATTATGTAACAGTTCGTCTGGTAGTTGCGAACGAAGCAAAACTGGAAGGCAAAATATGTAGGTCATAATAACGAGCTCAATTTGCGATAACTCGAATCACATGGGCACGTTAAATATTGAGTCTAGGACCACATTCAAATTAAAGCTATCTATGGCAGGTTTTTAAAACACAAGAATAATTACTCATGATAAACCAGTCCAAATTAACTAATCAAACTCTTGATATTGTCAAGTTACCAAATGATTCTTATATTTTAATGATCAACTTACAAAAACTGTGTCCAATCACTACATTTTTTGAAACTCGCATCAAATCTTGTAAATGATAAGCGGTAGCTTGTCCATAATATCTATACCGAAATCACTACGGCATACCAGCTGAATACTTGTCACTGTATCCAAGCTGCTTTCGTCGATGTGTGCTGTTTTCAAGTTGATCCGAATTTGTCTAAACATTCATCTGTTATCCAATCTAATTTGAACTAACAGAAACATCGTGATTGTGATTGACGGACAAACAGTTGAACTTCCATAACAAAACAAAAGTCCCATAGTGAGAACGTTTCCTCCGGAGTGACAATAGTGTTGCAGAATCCCCACAGCCAATTCAGAATGTATATAGACTAGTTCCAAGGTCCCAGGTACAGACCAGACGTGACCAGGCGCAACGCAAATTAGGTATAATCTAATGATGAAGTTTATGTTTTTCGTAAGGTAGAATGGGTTTCGAATAAAGTCAGTCAACATGCAGTGACTACGATAAATAATATTTTTGACAGTCGTATTCATTTGTACATTTTTGAGGATTTTGGTTTTATACTTAATTTTGTTTTAGTCAAACTATCCATTTTGGAATATCCTTCTCGAGACTAAAATCACAACTCTCTCCGTGCCTCGCTAGCTTGATTTGTTTCTTTATACACTGTATTTTCCAGGGTCAATATCAATACACGGGTGTCAACGAGCTGAGTGCTTGTTTTTCACTATCGATCGGTTTTTGATAGTGAGTATTGATCGAGTATTATTCTGTTGGACTGATTTCAGCAAACGACGGCATTAGAGGTACGTTAGGAAGAACAAGATATCCGTCTTCATTTGTCTTGCTAAACTGGAGTTTCGGGTTTTGTGTACCATTATTCACATAAATCAACGAACAAGTGAACAACCAACGTCATGCAGTCGATCAGCGAACGTTCTTTATGATGCATGTGGAATGTAGATTAGTATTTTGTGTGGCACACGGTAGACGACCCAAGAATATCTTCAAATCCTTACAGTGTCCAATTAAGTCAGGCAGGTTATTATTATATGACACGTTAATTACCAATGAAGCGACAGTACACAATACATACATATATAGCAGAGTGATTGGGGGCGACTTTCAAAATTCCAAGTAAGAGATTTAACCCCCATTGGCAACAGAAAGGTTGGAAAAATATGGAAAAAGTTCCAATTTTCTATCAGATAGATTTAAGGGCATACCTGCCTCCCCTTCTAAAGTTTATTTATCAAACAGAAGCCGCAAATAAACCATTTCTCTGTTCTGTAACCTAGATTACCTTACATTCAATCTGGCTAAAGTAAAGAACACAATCTCATGAAATGCCGCATTGTACGAGTCTTATACGATGCAGGTTCAAAAAGATCGGTACAATTTTATCTTCGTCCTCTGCTGATGTTGGTAAAAAGCAATCAATGTCGATGAACCGTTGAAATATGGTGTTAAAGATAGAAACGAAACTGAATCCAAAAGAAGCTAACTGCTGACAAGAATACCATAATTTCGAGGATGATACGTTTAGATATTCATAATGGTTTCAAATATCCTCATAGATGTCATTTCCTTAAAATGACCATTATCTGCGAACACCAATGTTTTCTGACGACAATCAAACAGGAACCTTTTTACATGCCGCTTATCAAACACAAACACTTACCAAACACGTTTCTCCTAAGAAGCGTGCACGTTGTGATCTTTCTGATTTAAATCGCCCGATAAACTCTCTCTGAAATGATCAAAACGTTGCGAAACCCAGAACTCTTTTTTAAAGATTCGCTGTGGCTCATCTATTGAATTACTTAACATGCAGAAATAGTTTGATTTAGGTCATACTTCGGGTGAGCTCCATGACATTTTGGTGTTATTTAAGCCTAATGTGACGGCACTTAATTAGCAAAGATATTCCACCAAACATCCAATACTTATCTCCATTCTAATGCAAATGTACTGATAAAAATGGACTGAGGTGAGGCAACGTATGTGGCATGATGTTACGTGAAGTTTAATCACTTAAACAAACAAATAATATAATAATACTTCATCGTGAGGAATAATGTAGTGAGTATAGAAAAATCGGTCAGAGATCTGTTATGTACCTTTTATATACATTCATCTAAAGTAACGCCATGATCAAAATATGATTATTCATGTCGTGTTTGCATGATGGCTTGACTACGGTAGTCTGGAAGCTAACAACAGTGGTAGTGACCGATAATTCATACTTCTTATTCGTGTACCTTGGTTTAGATGCCAAGTCGGGAAATTATTTTCACCTTATGTATAAGTGTGAATAGAATGCTATTCGTATTTGTCAGCTACAAATTGGTAACCAAATAAATAAACCATCCAGTTGGCACAGGTGAGGGATCTGTACAATTAACAGAAACAACCGTTCAGTTTTAGACGCCAGTATGGTGCACGTTTGACAATCCAGAAGTCAATTATCAAGAAACGAAGGGTAGAATTCAAACAGATGAGTGAACTGTTAATGAATAAACAGTGATATAATAAAACTCTTGGTTCTTTTCATACAGTCGAACACAGCAGTATTAGGAGGAACATTGGTAAAAGTTAACACTTCCTGTTGCTCTGGACTTATCAAGCAACAACATCAAGGTGTTCGTTTGTGCGTCGAACATGACATCTCGACTGTAAATGTTTAATCACCACACCAGTTGACAGCATTCGTACTTGGGGGCTTAAGCGCGTACATTTGTGCAATGTTATTTGAAGGATTCCTAGTCAGTATGAGTGCAATTTGAATGTGGCTTGAATGTAGTTTGAGTGTAGTTTGAGTGTAGCTTACGTTTAATTTGAGTGTAACGGGGGGACAAATTGTGATGCTCATGTGACACACAAAAAGCCACACCCAAACTACACTCACGATTACGCACTTTGCACATCCAGCTAGATTTACCACGTCCAACCCTTGGTTCTACAGTGAACAACAAACATGGGCGTTCACTGTCGTCGTGGAAGGTATAATACCGCGAGCAGAAGATTCAGATTTACTGCAAAGTATATATATTGGACAATTACAGTAAGGAGCATGAAGAGTTTTCTTTATCGTGTATTGCTGGTAGCAGGGCCTCCAGTGGTTTGCACCTGCGATGGACATTCTGTCTCATTTTTTGGATCCACCACAGAATGCGTTCCCTGACTTGTTGGTGTGTAACTCCGGCGGAACACTTCATTGCTGCATCTAGAAGTTACTACACAAGAAACATTGGGTTTTACCGACGAGAGCCTTCGCCAAAAATGTACCGGAGAAAGACTTCTTCCTATTCACATCCCGCCAGTTGATGTTTTTCACTAGTTCGTGGTGTATTAGAAACCCCGTGACGTAAGCAATACAGGCCTTGCAGTTGCTCCCACCAGTAAGCATTGGATACGTAACCTGAAAATTAACCATGATATTTGCAATCCTGTTCACCAATTTGTTGTACAGTTATTCATCCTCCAGCCCACACTGGAATAGAGCCAGATCGTCAACTGACTCGATTGGCAGACGAACAGGGCAGTCTATTTCTTCTGTACAATTGCACCGGTTCATTTTACGCTACATAGACTTGTTAAAGCGTCGTAGAACCCGTGCATCTTCCTCCGGTTGTTTCAGTCTGGCAATCATGTTCTCACACAAACCTACAGTTAGACCTTCTTGAATCGCGCTTACAAAGGATGCGTGTAAGAGTTCCCTCCTTCTTGGAGTTCTCCAACATAGAAGCCTGACGTTCCATGATTGGCATGAGAGAAGTGAAGTATGTAGTCATTAAAAAGTCGCAATTACCCAGACATAATTGGTGATAAACCTGTTGCATTAGTGGAAGCTGATGTGGTTTCATAGGAAAGGGCCCGCGTCAAAGCCTTCCTTGCTGGGGGTTCCATATACTGCACTGGTGCAGTGAATGTAGTTTTTAAACGCGGAACGTTACGTCCCAGCTCAAAATCGGGCACGACTGTCGGTTTTCTGTGGTGATCACAAAAACTTACAATTTTCGACGACTGCCATCCACATGCGGCAACGTTGCATCAGATGACGGCAGTTCCGACAGTTCTTCGAGAAGTGTCTCTAATTGAAAAGCAGCCGCGATGAAAGCACGCCGAATTGAAGACTTTTAGACATATCATCTTTGTATCACTTTGTACAGCTTGCAAGCTTTCGGTGCCGGACACTCATGTACCAACGAAAAGTTGTGCTGCTTGCCAGACAAGCCAGGTCATCGCACCTTCCTTATGTCCGGGTACCACGTGGTATGCGCAATACTTACTGAATTGTCAGCAAACTCTACTACCTGATACATCTGGAAGTTATTACTAATTTTACCCAGCATAAGCCGAATGAGTAAAACGAAGACATTGTTTGAAATATTATTTTATCACAACAGAATGTAAAATGTGGTAAACGATGACAAAACCCTCAGTGCATTTGCAATCAATATCAGAATTTTTGTATCACTTAGTACGACTCGACAGGTCAGCACACTTGGAAATGGAACTGTCTGTCGAAGGTATACATTTACTGAACCAGTTTTCCATTCCACCGTATAGTTGGACAAGAACGGAACCTCCATCGATAGGCGTTATCAATCTCGGTTTTCCTTTGATAAGCACTTGTACCGCAGATCATTCAGAAACCCCTTCATGGCCATTGGTCCTCGATAAAATAGAAACCGACAAAACTCGGAGGTCTTCCACCACTCACTCACACCACTCTCGGTACTTACGGGGGAAATCAACGGTCGGGGGGATTTTAGCGCATGAATACGATCATTAACCACCTTTAGTGACGTTTGCGACATACGGCCCACGGAGGCAATCGGAGCAGCGCACCACGAATAGATTAGCCGCTTAGTGATGCCAAGACACAACGTGTGTACATAATTTAAGGAAAACCCATAGATCATATCAGTGGTCAATGACTAAAATGCTGATTGTCCTATATGATGTTCAAATTGACGGCAAGATCTGAAATCATCGTCATCCTAGAGAGCAGCCGACAGATCCGGATTGATCATCCTACTGTTGTTATGCACGCCATAAGTGGTGCAGCGATCACAGGAATAGTATCTCCAATGTAGTTTTACCTGTTTCACATAAACTGTTGCAGCGGCGTCACAACTAAAACAGTCGATCTGAATGCAAACCAGCCGCGTACTCAATGGAAATGTCCACCCGACGATTATTCACTTTTCCAGCTCTGACATTAATGCATTGAGATATTCATGTGCATTTGATGGTCTAGCCCTTTTGCAGAAAACACCGATTACGAAGACCGCAGAATTTGGCTAAACCCAACGGCCCAAAATAGGCCATAATTGCAAACTGTAGCTCTATAACAACATCAGTTCGTTAATATTTAAGGGCAGAGAAGCTATTGCGATATTCCCGAAGACCACTGAATTATGCATAGTATATTCGAGGTATTCATGGATGCTGAAAAGGAAGTACTCACCGCCACCCACTTTCCCATATTCACAATGTTGCAGCGTTTGCATCAGTATTCTAGGGTCTAGGCCCAACTCAGGATGCAATGGTCACAGTTCAACCATAAATATACGCAGGGTTGCTCCGGACACCTTCGTTCTTAAAGCAGGTCTGTGAAGTGCCTCTGTCGCTGTAGGTGTACTTGATGACTCTGCCTTAGCATCATTCATAATAAGTGATGGACATACTAGCGCAAAGAAACGCTGTCGAGTGTAGGGCAGATCTGTCGTTAGTATCAATCGAACAGCTGATGTCAGTGACAACCTCGGTGTCAATGACAGCATTGAACTTCTCATCACGAAGGGTGACAGGCGAATGAATGATGGACTCATCGCAAACATGCAATCATCACTACCGTCATATTTTTAAATTGGAACTAACCGTTTACGGTAGGACCGGGTGAAGCCACATTATTTTTAAAGAACAGCGGACAGTCAGGCGTGAGTGCTTCGTTAACACGTTTGGATAATATTGATTTTGAACAAACACGAGTAAGCGTAGAAAGGCACACACCGATCACTCGCGCGCAATGGATAAAGCAACTTTTTACTTTTCGCCGTAAGACGTTAAAACAACGAAATATTGTCACAATGAAATGGACTACACCGATCCCCCTCATAGAAACAAACAAGTGAACGCACCACGAACATCAAGGAAGTGCTCCAGTAACAAATTATTGCCTATCCCAGCGACCGTCACAACGACTACACTCATGTGACACTCGTGTGACACTTGAATATAACTGTGTGGTGACTGGGCTTTTGTGAGTTCATTTATCTCTGTAATCCGAACCTACTAATGATCCCTTAATTATTTGGTTGTTGGTGGGCTCATGGATACTTGTAAAATTTCAACTTTGTTTTACTTGAACCATGTAACCAGGGGCAATGGTTGCGTTAGTGCAACCCTAGGAAAACATATCTACCATCGTCTACCATCAGACACTGAATAACTTGGTAAGTGGTAAACTCACGCTTAAATTATAAAAGTAAATAACCGTTTGCTCTTAGTTGGTACTGTAACGTGCAAGCCGGCTGTTTCTACTCAGGTTGTCCGTTACACTTACGGACCAACTGTGAGACAACGGGGAGACGCCGGGGGCCAGCGTTTTTCCGAAGTGGGGGGTCCCAACAACAGTCCTGTAAAAGGAAACAACAAGAAACAAGCATGAACCAAAGACTCAGTAAGCCATGCACACGACTTACACAAACGAAAACTAAAACGGCGTCGACAACACAGCAGCACGCCCCGATACACAATTCAAATTCAACCTGTGCGCGCTCGCTGGTTTCGACCGCACGTTACAGTACTCTAAATCAAATGGACAACCTTCACTGACGTATTCCCGGTCCGAGAGCAGAGATAGTTTATAACAAAGAATTTGTAGTGGGATCACCTTCGATGTCCCCAAAATCCTGAACTCCCTGCGACGTGAGAGTTGTCTTGCCAGTACCACCGCCCTGGTTCACATTACCTTGTGAATGTAAATTTACTATAAACCACTAGCATCAAAGTTAGTGTGTTGGCGTAAGTATCACAGTTTTACTCGTAGCTGTATAAGAAATCCATGCCATCTCTACCATTGTAGGCTACACTCACTAGGATAGCAATATTTTAGCTACTATCGTTGGGAACACCGTCCAGCCAAGCTAACCCTCGTTTGGATCCTGAAGGTCAACTGGAATTTCCGTCGACATTCGTCCTCTCTGGCGGCTTCCGTGTAGTTGTGCTGAAGGTTCTCTTACGTCCGGCTCCCGAGCGCCCCTAATCGTTGCGTTGAAGTCCGCTTGTGAATGGTGAGTAAATAAATAAATAAAGTTTGTTTGTAGATCCACCGTCTTCTCACTATGACTTCCGATCCACGTTAATATACGGCTGGGGAATCCTTGGGTGTACGAACCTCGGAACTAGAATCACGATAAATTCCCCAAAACTTTTAAGCAATAATTGGCACGTAGTAGACGATCTGTATCTACTTCACAGATTTTGAAAACCAGTCAGGCATAATTTCTGTTTAAGTGTTGTAAGTCCTCCGGCCATTTTTAAAACTGGAAAACAATCCTAGGCAAAACCAACGATGCTGCAGTGAACGTTATGTACTCGCTTGACCCTCGTCCACTAACTATTTGAAATATATTTTCTGAGGAGCAGTCGAAATGTAGTCCCAACAAGCTTCGAACTAAAAAGCGCGTCAGGGTTTGGGAACAAACCGTACATTTCCAGCGGCATTTGGAAATGTGATAAGTAGTTGGTTCTGGTCTACTCTGAGACCAATGACAACAACCAACAGAAGAAAGATGAGGAACGCGATGGTGGCCACAGCCTACCCCATGGCACTCAAAAACGTGCCAAACAAAAAGTGCGTAAAACCTTCAAGTGCGTCAAACAAAGCTCGAAAAGGTACAGGGTAAACGACCTAAAGGAATGGAGTGGCAGACGAGTTGTTAGGAATGTAGCAAACATTCGCTGTGTAGAATCATTTGCACGAATGGAGCAGGTGGCACTGAGTCCGTCTCAGACCTTCTATAGCAAACTTACACAGAATCATGCGTATGGAACAGAAAAGCGAGAAGACATACTTGCAGCAGGGGTCTTGTAGTGACCGCGAGATAACCCCGGTCTGCCTGCTGTACGATGTGTAAAATCCTTCCCAAAATCCCAGCTCACATTGTATATAGGTTCTTAAGGATCTTCGTTTGTCGTCCGCTTGGTGCATGCGATTGCGTTTGTTTGTTTGCATGCTTGTTGGCCTATACGCGCCAATCGCGCCAGATATATTCTTCCGGCTTGCTCCCACGCTCAACGGACAGATCCCCAACCTCCCTAGCTACTTCTGCATATTGGTGTCGTTTAGCGCTGATTGAGACCTATTGTAATTATCGTGTAATATGTTTTCGGTCTCCCGCAATTATTGGTATTTTTATTTTGTATTGCGTAAGAAAGCGTTAATTTAGTGCATGTACGAACTAAATTATGACGTCGGCGTCGACATATTAGGAGCATACAAATCTAAAATGTAAGTTCTCAATGTATACAGCTGCACACATCTCTCACTATCATATAATGTACAACTATTCATTCAGTATGCTTCTGCACCTATTGGCTTGTTATGTCAGGTAGTAGATTAGCCTCATGCCAAAGGTCGTTTCTCATTACCCTCTTGTGTTGGTGAATGTCTACCCTTTTTTGAACATCCGTTTTTCAGTATTTCCAGATTATTTTTAAATAATTCCTTTTCTATTGAACTTCTTTCCCGATCTTCTCAGTCAGAAGATTAATGAATTCAGGCAGTTGTCCAACATTTTTAAGTTTAACTGGTATTTATTCTGCTTTTTGAAACTGTCTTGATTTAGTGTTAACTTGAGGACCTTTTGCAGTGTGACGGATGCTTTTATATATTCATCTATTTTGTCTGCATGTGCAAATGTCGTGTCAGATCGCGTCGTGCATATTTGTTCGAGTTGATAAAAGCTAGATGAAACACACTTAAATAAATCCAAATACGCAAGTGTTGGTTTTTCCTACAACGTCGGTTATCGATCATCTGATAAAACATTTCGTCGCTGGATTGCACCTCAGCTACAACTATGCTCGGTGTATTTGGACCACTTCTCAATATCATCTGACACTTCATAAACGAGTTTAGCTCTTGATATCAGTCGTTAGTTCATCCTGAGGTTAAATGTGGTTTATTCATCACTCTAAAATTTGATCAGCCTGATGTGGTTGTTTCTACTTGCCTCACTTTGTACACCCTTTTTTTAATTTGAAACAGCTGGTTTCCTTGAACACTTTGAACGAAGCGGCTAGAACACGGAAACTGGTAGATGCAAGTATTTCGTTTTGATTGGTTGGCACCAAATTTGCAATATCATGGATGGTATTTTTGATAAACAACTAGAGGGGTGGCTAATTGATAATTGGTTCAAAACAGATCATTCAGTCCAAAGAAACATTAAGTTCGCGAACAACTGCTTCTGAACACAATCAGCTGGCTTGAGTCGACTGATTGCGATCACCTCAGCAATCCTCAGGAATCTTAGAGTAAAATGACGTAACATGATTTTGAGTATACAAGATGGATCAATAACGTGACCAGTGATCAGGAAGTTTCAAGTGACTGAGGAAATTGCCGTTTACGTGGTTCCGCAACATTGACGTTCTTCGGTAACGCGGACTTCTGCATCCATTTAGGTTAATGTTCCTTCATTCTGGAGATCAAGCATCTCTCGGTTCTGCCTGTGCAACTTTCTCCACAATTGCCTGAAAATTAGTGAACTGGCAGTGACAGGCTGACATTTGGGAAATTGTGCAGTTCGTCGGTATGGTGCTTCAAGGCCGAAACGAGTTGAAAACGGCCATTTAAGCACAAAAAGAGATTTTTCAAATGTTTTATGAAGCATAAAAATGCATATTACGGGTCAAATATATAGATTTCATTGAGTATACTAATGATGTTACAATGAGAAAAATCAGCTACATCTAAAAATTGCCCATATTCGCACCTTTGTTAAATAAAATGTGCCCCCATTTGTTTCCGATAAAAGCATAATGTTGGCTTTCCTAATCGGTTTTACGTTCTGAAAATGCATCCATCGGAATTTTCGTGGTGGAATACATCTTCCCACTTTACAGAAACGCTCAGTTTCGCGTGGTTTTGGAGATATAATAGAATTTGTAATTTTTGACCACGTTGTGTTCACATTGCATTGTATAGGAAATATCAAAGCAATTCGTAGTGAAAGTTATGTTGCCACGGTTGTTGCTTAGTTACACATCAGAATTATATCTTCAGCCTGTTTCCCTGATAGTTTTTCTGGTTGAAAACGGTCTACGTCATCACCTGGTTGTTTCTACACGACGTCTGTGGAATACATCGGCTTCGTTGATGAGGCTAGCGCTCAGCTGGCATTGAATACAACAACTCCGTAATCTGCGGCCGGCTTGCGTTGATCGGCTTTGAAACAGCCTTCTTGTTTACACACCTGAAGACTTACGTCGAGTTTTGCAAAATGCAGAACAGTTAAAAGAAATTACCTTTCGACAGGACCCATAGCATCACATCCAGATGTTGAGCCCAACGCAGTTACTACGACAACTCCATCATCGCACGCACCTTTAGCACCAAGGTTGCAACTCCGTATTCTAAACATGAAATACAAACACGTTGAACAACATACCTTCCTTAGATAGTGCACTCATCCGGCGCTGAAATATCAATGACATCAGGCCACGCTGGTGGCCCGTGGTCTGACAGCCGTGGAGCTTCTGGGATGGCACGCTGGGTTCTAAAAGAGAGCATATGGACGTGCAAAAAATAAGATAATATACTGGCAGCCGTCAGTGAAGTCTGCAGCTGGCGAAAACATAGACCAACAGTCATCAGAATCATAAGCATCCATGTTCCGAATATAGAAGGGTTGTAGCTGAAACGGTAGAAGTGGGAATCAATGTTTTCGTCGGATAAATAACGAGCGTCAAAATTGGCCATTATCCGTCGGATAAAAGAGCATTGACTCGCGTACATATGGCCAGCTACATTAAAGCATGATCAATAAGAAATAAACAAAATAATACGCACGTTTTTAAAGATAGGGTGGGACGTGTTACGCATGTTTACACCTCACCGTAGGAGGAAACAACCAGGTGATGACGTAGACCGTGTTCCACCGGAAATACTATCAGGGAAACAGGCTGAAGATATAATTCTGATGTGTAACTAAGCAACAACCGTGGCAACATAACTTTCACTACGAATTGCTTTGATATTTCCTATACAATGCAATGTGAACACAACGTGGTCAAAAATTACAAATTCTATTATATCTCCAAAACCACGCGAAACTGAGCGTTTCTGTAAAGTGGGAAGATGTATTCCACCACGAAAATTCCGATGGATGCATTTTCAGAACGTAAAACCGATTAGGAAAGCCAACATTATGCTTTTATCGGAAACAAATGGGGGCACATTTTATTTAACAAAGGTGCGAATATGGGCAATTTTTAGATGTAGCTGATTTTTCTCATTGTAACATCATTAGTATACTCAATGAAATCTATATATTTGACCCGTAATATGCATTTTTATGCTTCATAAAACATTTGAAAAATCTCTTTTTGTGCTTAAATGGCCGTTTTCAACTCGTTTCGGCCTTGAAGCACCATACCGGCGAACTACACAATTGCCGATCTTTGTTGGAAAGCACTGGTAGCTTCTGGGTCCGAACGATTACACGGAGTTCAGCTGCCCTGAACGTTCGTTTAACTGACTTTCATTATGGCTGTGTTGTTTTATGCATGATGTAATCACTCTTGGAATGCAGCTCCATGTTGATTCTCTTTTTCTCTGCAGTAACCACCTCTTCGGACTGTACATTTTGTCTACTGTGCCTATCTGTGAACCTTCTGGGATAACCAATTAATTGCAGAGCAAAAGTAATCAGGTCCAATTCTTCAGCATGACCATCGTACGTACGGACCCGCCTTGTTCGTGTGAACAGGGTACTCACTAGTTTGCTTTTATGTTGAACCGGTGTGACGCTGCTGATTTTTACGTGTTGACCAGACCACGTGGGTTTCTCATGTTTTAAATGTTGCAACCTGCTTCTGAAGTTGCTTATGATTTTATTTGGGCATCCATAAGTATCTGATTATCCAGATTTTGGATTTCTAATCCCCAAACGCGAATTGGACAAGTCAAACGCTATATTCAAACCTCATGGGCTTATATCCTAACCTGATATATAGTTGTACATAGTTTGGCCCGTCCCCATGGATACTGTGAGAGAGGTCTGCAATCGCATCCATGGAATCTTTTTCAAGTATCCATACGACAGCCGATCTGTCGGAGGCGAAAAATTGTATCAACGTTCTTTACAAAATCCAGATGGGGAATTGTAACCCGTCGCAGCTGCTTCGACGTACAAGACGTTCGCTTGGACCCTATAAGATGTGTGACTTCATTTTGCCTCAGCCCCAGCTGAATTGTATCCTTCTATCTACAAGGGAAATGCTAGCCTGTTTCTATTCCCGCCTTCCTTTGGGCATTTAGCTGACGCTTCTGACGAGATGTTGAAGGATGCTCCATCTTTCCAATTAGTGCTTGCCCATCCTACCCCAACAACTAAATGGCACGTTTGCCGGAAAACTGGCTACACTCACAAAGCGGATATAACAAATAATGGATCATCTTTTGTGTAAGAGTCGGTTGTCATCCATCATGGGTTCAATAAATCATCGGTGATTTTATATGACGACTATGAATGAATTATTTTGCCAGTACCACCAAACTTTCGATCGTCATGAAAGAACTTGTAGTCAGCCGTACTCTTACGAATCCCTCCCATCCTAGAAACGTACCAAACAGTCAGCAGCACTAACGACCATCATCGACTCACTTTTAACATATCGACTATTTTTACTTCACATACGCATACTGGTAGAAAAGCTCTCATATATATCGGAGCCAAAATCGTTGGCATACCAGAGCACTTGAACGGCTTTCTCACCTACATTAAAGGCAGTTGATGGAAATCAAGGCTGAGCGCAACCTGCAAGCTTACTTATATGTGTTCCAAGCCACCGGTGGAAAGTCTGCCGGATACTCATCAATGTAGGCTGTATGGACCTGGAAATAACTTCCATAAGCCTCCTAAACGATACGCAAAATACTTTCAAAAATGATATTTCACATTATACACAGGATTCTGAGGACTTTGCCTGCTGTCCGTTTGATATATGCAATCGCGTTCGATAGTTCGCATGTTTGTATACTTAAGCGTGTCAGTGACATCGTATACACTCTTGCCTTGCTCACGAGCTTGGCGGCTGGAACTTTAGCCCACCCAGTATGTATATTGCATGTTGGTGTCATGTCGTTCCATGAGATTTGCTACAACTTTTACACACTGCACACTGGATCTTCTGTTTGTTCTTACTCTCATTCCGCTTCTTGTTCCGATTGTGTGTACCTGTGACCTGATAAGTTGATATAGGCACCACTTAACACTCTCCACAATTCAATCAGCGGTGATGTTTTCTTGTCCGTTTTTGGACCCAAGATTGATGTCTGCATTTATTATTCGTCATCTTTCTCTTGATTTTAGGGAGGGCTTATAGTCAGTTACCCTTGTTACTAACATTCAAACCACATCACCGTGATATAGAACATCCGTTTACTCACGTCTGTTACAAGTTGCTTGCTCTACTGTCGACAAAATCGTTCAGAGCCGGGTTAGTTTCTTTAACTGTAAAATTACTGGTCTGAGTGAAGCGGGTTGTTGACGGCCGATTTGTTGGCCTATCGACTTACTAACAAGAACAAGGGGACTGTGTATGACTCGTTTGTGTTTGGATTTACATGCCTACAAACAACAAAAATTTGCGCTTTATTCTACGTTTGTTTGAAATTGAAGGGTGTACTAATTACAGGTCACAGCACAAAGCTATTTGCACTGATGTGACACTTCGAAATCTATTGTATGTGTCATTCACTAGACAACCTCGTTGTCTCTTGCAAACTCCAGCCAATAGTTATCATAAACCTATGTTCAGTGAGTTTTCCTGCACGAATTTCTGATATACCTTATCTCCAAGATTCATTTAGTAATAAGGGTTTGTCTGTTGACTGCAGTCTATGAAGCCCAAAGTTTGGCAAGGTTGTCTCAAAACATCAAATAGATCTATCCGATACAATGCTGATATCTGGAGCTACTTCATACTGTTAGCAGCAAGCAAAAGTCAATGTTGTATCGCCACATTCAGTTTATCAACTGGTTAGTTATTTGCTTTGTTGACGTTTGTTGTTGCTTATTGCTCGAAGATATTTACAGTGCTTGATGACGCTTCGGATAGTGAGTGCATCATAGAACACAGCCGTGCTTGAATTGTTTCAGTGTTCTATCCCTAATCTTAGGCTGTTGTTATGTCAACTGAAAGCTGTTTTTACTACCTGATTAGTAACATCGGAGATAGTCAGTTCCAAGAACCGTACAATCTCGTCATTTTAGCATCAAAACAGAAGTCGTTAATTTACAGGTTCTAATATTGCAACGTGTTCTTTCTGATCCTTCTTATACTTTTGTGAAGCCAGCAATCATACAGCACATGGGGAAGCTAAAACCAAAGTTGGTGCATGAATCAATCAACCCCGTTGAACTGGATGGTCTCCCCGCCTCAATTGATACAATGTATGAGAGGTTCTCTGTGTCCGCGCATGCTAAATGAGGTTATCACTGCGCAGCTACGTGGGAGGGGATTGTCATCAGTGGTGTAAAATCTTTCAGCTTCCATATATGGTAATCCAACCGACAGTTGGTGGTCCCTTATTGCCAACTTTTCCGTCATATCCAGTTTGTATATTAGCCACAACCATTCCCTTGTCCTCCACATCATCATTTTTAGTTGATCATTGTCTAAACATTCTGATACAGAACGTATATCGTAGGGTGGGTGTATGTGACAGGCACGTCAGACGTTCTGGCTTCCTGTGCCCGTTACACTAGTAGACAAACTTTGAGCTCCTTGGAGACACCGGGGGACAGCGTTCTTCTGGAGCAAGGGTTTCAACGATAGCCCTATGAAAGGGGAAACTAGAAAAAAGCGTGAGCCAAAGGCCCGGTAAGACATGCACATGACTTACACAAACGAGAACAAAAGTGGCGCTAACAACACGCCGCACGATGCGTTACATGTAACTCCGCTGACTAACGCGCTTAAAAGATGTAGCATGCAAGCCGGCTGTTTCTACTCGGGTTGTCCGTTACACTTTCGGACCAACT
>JTDE01000374.1:222256-245327 GCA_014338405.1 Paragonimus skrjabini miyazakii
CAGACGACCTAAAACAGATAAAAAGGAGGTGACTAACAGCGGAAAACCCAAATTGCATGCGCAGTTGTTTCTGTACTGTCACACTGCTCCCCCTGAGTGAGGCACTGACCTCAGTGCCTCGGTACGGCTGATGTTGCTGCAGTCACCTTAAGCTTGGATTTTAACTATCTGCTCCAAAATTGGAACACTGCCCGATGGTATTGGCAGGGGCCACAACTGGGCTTCCTCCGGCGTTTGGGCTGGCTTTATTTGATTACGATGTACCATAAGTACAACCGCCGTTGGGTTTGTAGTATCCCGAATTACTTATAAAGTGGGTGACAACACGGGCACAGTTACGCACGGACCTTGCCACAAGCGATGGAAGTTGTGGGCAGCTCTCAATGGTAGTTTTGGCCTACACAACCAGACGTGATCCCCGGTGCGACAGACCGGTCTGTTTGCCTGGCGGTCATAACAGCTTTTCTGATGGTGTTGCGACTTCGACTGATGCTAGGCGGCAATTTTGCAGGTAACATTCAACCATTCGCTAAGCTCCTTGGCATATTGTGATAACCTTGTGCATTCGGCTGACACCAGCAGTGCCAGTACTTTGATTGGCAAGCGTAGTTCATGAACTAGGGTCAAGGGTGAAGGCGTGTACCCTGTGCTCAAATAGACTGCAGCCCTATAGGCTAAGAGATACTGTGGCATGATTTCGTCCCCACGATATGGCTAGTGTTGTTTGAGAAAAGTACGCAGAATTGTCATTAGAGTACGATTCGTTCGTTCGACTGGGCCTTTACCCTGAGGGCGATAAGAAGTTATTCGGGTTTTGCATGCAACATACGACATACTTCCTCTAGGAGACGACTATCAAACGCAACGCCTTGGTCAGGTGCAACTCAACGGGCATATCGAAACGGGCACTCCATTCGTCATTGAACAACGACGTTATGGTAGAAGCTTCTTGGTTTGGCATCGGAAAGGCTTCACACCTTTTGGTAAAATAGTCAACAATCACAAGAATATATTTATTCCCTCTCTTCGACGTCGGCAGTGGTCCCATCACATCAGTTCCCACATGGTTGTTTGGGTCAGTTGTCACAAGCGTTTGAAGCGGGGCCCCGGGAACTTCAGTAGGGGTTTGTTTGCGCACATATGTTATAGTTGGCGCCGGTCTATCGCAAAAGGTTCCACGCTAGGCGCCAGCAACCGCCGGAGTCGTTACATTCGTCCGTACGTGGCCTGCGGGAGCTAAGTTCGAAAACACTCCCATAATCATCAGACCTGCGACTGTTTTGTTTTGGGTTATCTAATCAGGAATTACGCGGAAAATTCCCACGCAAACCGGAGTCGTCGCTGTTAGAAGCGGGTGAAAAGGCTCGGGCACTCGAGGCGGTACAGGATTCGACGCATGACACCTCTTCAGTGAGAGAACCGATTCGTTTTGCCGCTCGAAATTGTTACAGTAGTTCGTTCTCAAATTACTGCGATTCCTTAACGTCATTGATAGAAATCTTTTGCACATCAAACCAAAGTTACTTCCTCCAGCAAAACAGGCATATCTTACGCCTTCCCTACAATTCCGTCAATCACCATTCAGAAGATACTACAAGTTCATATATTAATGGTCTACCCATGTGGGATTTACTCCCTGCGGATAGTTTTCGGCTCATAAAACCAACAGGTGTACTTAGTGGTTGGGTCGCGTGCTTTCCGGACTTGTTGGGAAACTTTCCCGGATGATTCTGATGTTTAAATTCTTTATTTGGCCCCCTTGTATATGACTCCTCAAGTCTGTAGCTTAACCATGCTTACTCACCCGAACATGTTGTTCTACTCATTTGAATGTCATTGTGTAACCTGTTCGCTTCTATTAGGCGTACTTCGGCCTTTTCTGTTATGTTTGCATTACTGAAGGGACGTGTGAGCAGTCGGTTTGATTTTAGACACATTTTTACTATTTATGCTGACCGACACAATTGAGATGTGCACCCGGTTGTTTTGCACATTTTACTGTCTACAAAACAGTACCGTAGGACCCTCGATCGAAGTTTTGTTCCAAATTCGGCGGTCGTTATTTATCTGCATTTTACTTGGGGACGGTTCCGTCGTGATAGTGGTGAGCTTTCGGGAGCTATCAACTATTTTCGTCAAGTGGTTAGGCCACCCAGTACCCCTCATAGGAGCGACTGAGTGTGTTCAGTACGCGACTACTTTTTACGTAACACAGAAGGTCGTTGGCCATTCTTTTTGATTTCGACTACTGTTTAATCGTTAGGTTTCCTTCTACATTGAAAACCCCTTCTACAGAATGTGATTCTCACTGGAGAGACTGGCGAGAACGTTTTATGTATGCATATTATGATGTTATTCCTGTGAGTAACAATTCCTGTACAGACATACATTGGTTCCTATGCAGTCAATCCGATCTTAGCTTTCACTGATGAACCGTTGAGTGAAGGATACTAGCTACAGCGGCGAAGGCTAAATATCGACAACTATTACGTTAGCATTAACCTCAGAAAACTTTCATCACGTTAACTTTGGTGGCCGATTTATAATCACTTTCAAACTGGGCGGACCATATAATCCGTCTCCGTTACCCTTCAGCGATTAGTTTACTCAACAGGGTCGCACTTATTTGGTTAGACAACAGATTTTAGCATATGGCAGTGGCCTATTCTATGTGAACGATCGCTCAACCGAGTTGTATTTGCAACAGTCCTTCTTCCTGTCGAATGCTCGATCTCAGTCTGGACGGTATATTCTGATAACCGCGAGTTGACCTTGCATCAGACATTTTGAAAAGCGCTCACTTCTTGTCTGCTGATTCTGTTAGAGTCCGTTGCATTATTTTTAAAGCTGCTAAGTTCTGTATGATTAGTGTTGAAAAGTGGCCCTATGTTTTATTATTTCCCTTGAAAATAAACTACATTAATCATCTATTTTCAAGTCGGATGCCGCTACCGTTTCCTTTACTTTTTTTACTGTGAGCCCTGTAAATTTCTAAACGTCAAAAGCAAACATTTTTTCGTTAATACCCCAAAAATCCTATAATTCCTCGATGCGCGAACAGTCATTTAGCTCCGACTTAACCAATGACGACTTGTTTGAGTGAGCTGAATTCCGTTTTATTACCTCCCATTACTGAGAGGTGCCTAGTTATCGGAGTTGTTGTACAGGCATATCAATTATTCAATTTCTGAGGATTTTTCACATTCGAGGTGAGATATTTAACTTTCATGTACATTGATTCAAGTAGTACCGTATTAAATCCAGTTTTCACGAGCGCCTTCTCGTTAACCGTTTCGAAGATAGATTATCTTCCTTGCGGTTGGATATTGAGATAGGCATTTTTGGATCATCAGATTACGCGTAACTCGTGATCTTGAATTGTTAGCGAACGATTTAATGATGATAGCTTATGGTTGCTCCGAGTGACTGGAGTTAGTCTATCCCACTTTTATTCGTGTTGATCTATACGTGGATTCTGACTGGACGCTCGTTCCAAAATGAGGAAACCGTTTCAGTCCAAGTTGATCGTACTCCTCACACTACTTCCAATAGCCTACAGATGACTAAGGAGCGGGGGGGTATCTAACCTATCAAAACCATGACCAAATGTGATCAGTTTGCCATCCCTCCGACCTGTTAACCTGTCAATACTAATTTTTCAAGTAGGTACTTGATTGCAATGTGTCACTGAACTGGCTACCCTGTCAACCACCTGTTTCCCGTTTACCTCCTCAGTGATGCATTTAGCCTGGAGATCATTAATTGAAAACGAGTGTGTCCGCTGCTCGGTATTTCCCATGAATACGCGGGGAAGTTTCATGCAACGGTCAACGTAATCCAGATCTCGTCCAAACGACGGAGGCTAACGACCCAACAAAATGTAAATCTAAATTACGCATAGCCTGTTTTGACGGCTGAAGCTGCTCATGCGGTGAGTCAAACTCTGAAATGTCTGGTATAATAATTCACATGAGTAAAATTTGTGAACATAGTGACATAGCTCTTTCACTTCGTCAGTTTCGTTTGCGCACTGGGTTCTGGAAGCCAAAGAAATCCGGTGGGATCAATGTCATTGCGATTGTTCGAAGTGGAACGAGTAACCTGTAAGTTGATCAGGCTTGTTCAAGAAAATTGTTTTTCAATTGAACTGAAATACTTCAAGGCTAAATCCGTTGACAGGAGACGTACAGGCAACATGTTTCAGTTGCTACCTGTACCAACAGGTAGTTTAGTGTGTCTGTGAGGGAGAGCGAGTGGTATTTCGGACAAGAATGACATAAGACCTATTGAATCGTTAGCAAACGATCCAAGTTCACAATGAGTGACGCGTAATCTGTTGATCCAAATATGCCTATCTCAACATCCAACGGCAAGGAAGATAATTTATCTTCGAAACGGTTAATGAGAAGGCGCTCGTAGAAACTGGATTTAATACGGTACTAATTGAATCAATATACATGAAAACTAAATATCTCACCTCGAATGTGAAATATCCTCAGAAATTGAATAAAGAATGTGCATGTACAACAAATCTGACAACTAGGCACCGCTCAGTAATGGAGGACGATGAAACGGAATCGAGTTCACTCAAACAAATGGTAATTGGTTGGGTTGGAGCAAAATGACTGTTCACGCATCGAGAAATGATAAGAATGATAAGCTGTTCAAGAAAGAATATGGAAGAAGAATGTCCTATTTTGACATTTAAAATACACAAGGCTCTGACTGAATGAGAGTAAGGGAAGCGGTTACAGTAGCCGGTGTAAGAAGGAAAATGGTCAATACTGTTTGTTCTTAAAGAAAATTAAGGAAAGATAGGGCCACCCTTCAACACTGATCAAGCAAAGCACAGCAATCTCAAAATAATGCAACAGACCTTAACAAAATCAACAGACGTGTTATTTTACCGTAATTTGTTTTTTCGTGCCTTAAATCCCTAGTGAACAAAGTCCATTCTCGCTGCTGGTTGCTGTGTACCTACCGTTGGTTGAGTAGAATTACAATGTACTCCCGAGCGAGATTTGGGGGGAAACTTCTTGAATTCTCTTTAAAACATGTTGGAAGCAACTTGTTATGCATGCATTCCGGCTTGCGTCAATACAGTAAAGCATTTTTTCGACATTCTAGTAATTGACAATGGCAGTCAGATTCTTGTAGTTGAACTATGTGCTGCACTATGGAAAGGTGATCGTGCGGCCCAACTACCGCAACACCGCGTTAAATGACAGCGACTTCCGGAAAAAATGATCAAAAACAGTAGGAGAACAACGATGAATTACTGACCCTCCAGGGAACCATTAGGATCCTTCTAGCAGCAACGCCACCCTGAAGGTTTATTTGCGTTGCTAAAACTTAATATGATTGCGCTTACTGACAAGCATGTGCCATGGTCGGCAATCATAACAACGATATACAGTTTGGGGGCAATGCTGCCAAAAAGACACACAAGAGGAAGGCATCACACCGAGACCGTCTGAACTCACTGGTGACTTCAGGGATAGAATTCTTTTACGAAGGGCACAAAATCGGGCCTCAGTGATTCGGAAAATTCAAAGAAAATGAATACTGGAATGCAGAGCACAACCAATGCACATGTCTAAATCCGTCCTCGGGTTATTCTCTAATTATGTGTGATCAAACCCAGCATTCGTATGGATGTCAGTACTGTCATTTCAACTGAGGCGGAACAAACGGTCAACTACCAGAAAGAGGCATGCCAGTCGGAACAGCATTTTGCTAACGTAAGTCGCAGAGACAATCACTGAAGCTCAATGACAGTAAAAATCAAAGTCTCAGTAAGCAACATGCTAAACTGCACAACAGCAACCTTTGGAGCAAAGGTTATTCTTCAATTCATGTTTATTTCTAACCCCCTGAGACCGGGCAGCATTTCCGCCCACCTGACGCGTTCCACGATCAAGGTTCTGACGTACCCACTGGTTAAGCTAATCATTCCATCCCTCAAACAAGGGGACGCTAAAAGTCACCACTGTGGCGGCTGTTTACAAAGTTGGTTCGCAGGGTAAAGCTACAAACTGCTGCCCAATCAACCCGACTTACTTCCCATTAAAGGTACGCGAGTGGGATCGTTTAGCTAACTTTACCCTTAATAGCAGTTTTCCAAATGAAGATCATGGGGTATCGTGATAAAGGGTTATACCTGACGAATCCTAATTGTTTCATGACTTAAATATCGAAGTCGGAAGTTTGCCACTTTGTGTTACATAACACAAGTGTCCCCGTAACTCACCGACTACTTCTTGCTAAATTCAAATACTATTCCAAATGACCAAAAGTTCTAATTTATAAAAGAATCTCCTTGTTCGATAGGGTATTTAAAGCCCTCGATGAGAGCGTCTTACCGAGCAAACGGAGAACGATTTACCCGGAATTCCACATGGCGCTGCACTGAGACCGTTTTAGTATGATAATTCGATCAACTAACTTGTCGCTACCAGAATCCCGTCATTATCTTCCGGATAGGAAATGGCCTCGTGGAGATCTAACTTCTTCATGGTATGTTGAATATAGCAACAAGGAGTCACTCATTTGGTATAATTTGGCCGCGTGCAGATATATCAATTGGAACTGGTATCTCCATGAACATGACCATTAGTTAATGAAACAAACTATCCAAGTCTATGGACCAAGTTGCTTGGTTGATCCACTTAAGGGTGGCTTGGAACCAGGATGGGAACACTTTCTCTCTGGTATAAAATAATCGTTGCGCATCTGTAGGTGGGTGCTTTTGAAGTATGTGTGGCATTGTGAACCTCACCACCCGTATTTAGGCCAGAAATAACAATAAGTACGCATAAAATCCCGTGTGCTGGCACATGCACGAAATTTTCGTGTGCGCGTGTGCATAATCATCTGTTATCTTGGGTAGTTAGTAGTTAAGTGTGGGTAAAAGTAATGCAACGAGGTCACTGCACTATGCCAACATAGATGTAAACAATGACTCAAGACCAACTGTAAGCAACTAACTCCAACAACACTACCTATGAATAGTGCCTGCCTGTGTACCAACGTCATTCTCCATAAATCTGACGGTATTTTCTCGCTTCACTTTTCTGACCGCGCTATTGTGGTTGATTCCGCATGCGGATTAGCGATGACTTTCCAGACAAATGAGTGGGCGCTCGACCTTGGTCCACTAACAGTGTAAAACGCTTTTCCTGAACAGCAGTCAGCATGTAGTCCCGACGGGCATCTAACCAAAAGTGCGTTAGGATTTGAAAGCAAACTGTATAAGTCCAACGATGTTTAGAAATATGATAAGTAATTATCCCCCAGCCCGTAGCAACCACAAAAATGAAGAAAAGGAACGCAAAGTGGGTTCCGACCCAGGAATGTGTCAAACATGAAGTTCATAAAGCCATCGAGTACGTTAAATAACTCCCTGAAGGGTACACGTCAAACGACCTTGAAGAATGGAACAACAGAGCAGTCGTTAAGAAAATTGCAGGCATTCGCTGCGGGCGGTTGGTTGCACCACTAAAAACGGGCACTGAGTTCGCACAAGCCCTCTTATCACAGATATATACATAGTCATGCCTACAGAACATGCAGGCAGTAAAACGCGATTGTAGCTGGCATCCTTGGATAAGCCACACGGTAGCTAATCACTATAAGTACTCCACTCCCGGAGGAGAGACTCACGTGTGGGTAAAACGTACTGAAACCTAAGTTGTATTTGATAGTTTTTTCTGTAGTAACCAGTAGGTTTGCGCTCTCGATATCCGGGTCGTTGAGCTTAACAGACGAAGTAGACTAGGCAGTTACCATTCACACTCTCACTATGTAGCCCAAAATGTTTGGGACAAGCGAAGTATCCTAACTGAAACATTGCTATTCTGTGGAACATAGCGGACAGTGCTGAAAATGACGTGGATTCGTTACACAACTGCGAGTGAAGCTGCCATTTTCACTCCAACATATTGACTCTGAGGTTAATGGTTTTTGGTACATTTACACGCATAAGGTAACATGGGCAGGTGCGACGGTACTAGGACGGCACTTCTCAAATCACAGGGAGTCTAGAATTTCAGGAGCTCCAAAGATAACCTCACTACACCCGATAAGCGCAATAGATTGCCTCATATTTTGTGTTCTCCAAAGTGGACTCAGTGGACACTGACTTTTCTTCTTAAAATTTTCAGACTGTTCGCATCTCGTTAGTATTTCTAGCGATTGTCAAGGAGCTAAGAGCAATATGCACGGAAACATTCGGATTACCCAGCCGTGTCTAGTTTGTCAACACAGAATAAAGCGGAAGAATGTTGTTATATCTAACACAAGCGATAGACAAAGAGTATCAATATCCACCCAACGTCAACCAGGGTTGACTGAATATGTGCAAGTTTAATTTGAGCCAAACGTAGCAAAGAACGACGACCCGTACATGTGAATCCAAACTGTTATACACGTTTGCACAATAGTGTGCACGATGGTACTAATGCACGTGTTAGTATGTACGATTGGGCATTGGTGAGATTGGATACTTATCATCGGGAAACAATTTTTGCTTGCGCGCATGCGTCATCAAGTGTTTACAGCAGATTCCGCGAGGTGTGTTACGCCATTTGTAAGTCGTCTTAATGAGGCGAGTCTATATAGGGTTACTGAGTATTTAAAACGAAGTTTTTGAAATCCAAGCATTAAATACCGCGAGCTTATCGATAGGAGGTTACAGACATCGTGGCTCCTGGTTATCATTTGTCCTGCACAGTGAATTGAATTGAGGTGACTCATAATTGAAGTCAGGTTTTTGTCTAAACATAACGTCACCGAACTCCCAATTTTCAAGGAAACATGCCCTCCCAGAAAACTATTTGGAGAAAGGGGTAAACAGTTTTCCGTCAGTCCGTGGTCAAAATAGCTTTGGCAGCGTATGCTCGACAAAGTGACTTGAACATTCTATGTTATACAAAAGAGCTGGCAACAAAGCAACGGAAGGAGAACGATATACTCGTTCAGTAAACTAGCCCAATTTGGCAGATGATTCCAGACAATATCCAAAACGGCTTAACGATGTCCTGGAACCAAATTCTTCTACGGAAAAGGAAAGGCTTACATTTTTCCGTAATACAGTGAACATACTGACCGACTGAGGATGAACAAAAGCGTGCAGTTCCCGCCTGTGAATTGGTTTTTATTCGGTCGATGAAGTTTCGGAGCCTCATTATAGCCCCAGAGTCATAACCTTGTGAGGCGAAGATGCTAGCCTCAGAAACTAAGCAAGTGATAATAATATTACGGAACACGAAGCCATCAGAACATGACAGTGTGAATACCGTCAACTCTAAATATGTGTGCAAAATACAGGCTACCTTTTGCTTATGTCATCAGAAGTCAAAACGCCAAAAGCATGCTTGTTTTTGGCTTCATCTTTAGGCAAGGTACAACATCGTATATACTATAATAGTTATCAAGCCAGGATGGCTTGAAAACTAGTACAGCGTGGACCCAATATTGTTTTAAAGTTACGAGAATGGTTTTTTGTTGCCGCGCCCAACGATGGTAGGTCATGGTAGAATCAGTTCCTGAATAGCTGCACAAATAGATTAGTGTTTTGCAGCAAGATCACGATAACTTCAGCAGCAACCATGATACGAAATTATACACTTCTGGTGGAACACGTCCGACCATAAATATCCGTGTAACTGTGACATTAGTCGACCTTGGGACTCGATTCGACTGGGTGGGTCTGAACCGCTACGAACATTTTTCGTTGCTGTCCGGTCATCATCCAATCAGAATAATTGTTGCGTACCCTATCCGACAAACACCCTGTTGTGCGGCCAACATAACCTGTTCCACAGGGAAAATAAAATGCGTAAATACGAGATGGGGTGGCAATATTGGTCACTGTAACTTAAAGGCGAAGGCGTACGATTTGCTTGGAGGTGAACTATAGTCTTAGTTGTGCAACGTGAAATGTTATCTTCGGGGCTGTGTCGTGTCTCCTGATCAGCAGTACGTTTGGTGACTCGTCCTTGTGCGGCAATTTCCAATAGCATGGTCTTACGCCCAACCAAAAAATAAAGATCCTATGTTGCAGCTGGTTGCATGTTGCGGGTTAAGAATTCATCTGGACAGCCAGTAGCAAGATATTTCACAAAGGAACTCAAACTCTGCGCCCAACGCGTCATCAGTTTAAACTTTGTGGACGCGGTTCGATACAGAGTGTATCGCGTTCCGTTTGTTTCCCATTGGAGCGAAGCTGTGGAAGTGGATGTACTGACCACTCTAAGTCCGCTTCCTTTATATGCCCCCTTGAATAGAACCATTCGGACGGTTTAGTGGCGCAACCCCAAAAACGCCGGTCTTTCGTTCCGTCCTACCTCGGTCAAAAACTTTGGCTTCTAGGGAGCCAGGTTAGTTCTGTAATAAGTTTCACGCACTCCTGGTTTGGCAACTATTATCACGATCATTGTATTGTATTCGGCCTGAAGATGACAACAAAAGAGGAATTATTTGTCACTTTTTGTCTCTTGAAGAGACATTCGGGTACATTCGAACAGTTGAAACATACAGATGTATTCAGGGTGGATTGAAAGAAGGCCTGTAAAAGTTCCCTTCTTAGAGTTATTAAGTGATCGACTGTTTTGAATTACAGACCAGTAATCTTGGCAAGGATCTCCTTACTACTCTTTGAACGTGCACGTCGAAAAGAAACACGCGGATCTATTTGCTTGTGGGAAGGTTAATAATCCAAGAACATGAAAAAACATGGTTTGGTCGATCTACAGACTATTTTAAACAATATCACCGAAGAAATTATTAAAAATGAAGCGATTGAGGTGCATTGCCCGGACTTCTTTAAGGCTTTCAATTCTCTCATTCATGGGCCGTTCCGTTGGAATCTAGGAAAGCCCGGAATGTTACCTACAGCCTATAAATGAGTACATACTCCTATCGCTAAGAAATAGTGTCAGATGAGTATACAGAAAGAAATTTTTGCTAAAGGCACCACTTTAACCGGTGCATCACAGGAATCCATCTTTGCCCTTCTGATTCTTCTGGTGTACACAAACGAGTTGATTGACGACTTTTTCAGACTACGTTACCTATGTACGGACAATGTAAACTAAATAGAATTACACTGAACTCCGTTTACCATTAGAAAGATATCTTAAAAACATGTAGCAGGACATTACAGTTGAAATTACCAACAGAAGTTTCCAAGGGCCTAATTCTGTTTAATACAATCCGGTGGGCAATCCAATTGGCCGGAAAACAACAAGACTAAGGTATGATTATACAACTGTGACATGTTTAGCCCGTCTGATCAACTTAGGTGGGGTAGACGGGTTAAACATGCTGTTAGGATTGTAACAACCCTGACTAACACATGGTCATCTCTTCGCTCATTTGAATCCGCGACCGCTATACCATGTCCAGCAATGTTGGTGTTGTTATGTTCGGTTATGGTTCGCCGTCACTAAAAATATTTGCCCGAGCTTGGTCACCGAGTTCTAAGAGGGATTTGGCTTTATTGAAAAGGCAGAGCAACCTTCCAAAAGCACTTCAGAGAGTACGGAGGGTACAGGCTACCGGGACCATCCGAGCTATTTGCGTTCTAACGAACAGTGGTGCTGGACCACATAACACACTGGTACGGACTCCCTAGCCCATTCGATCGTGATGCGATACAACCTAGGTTTGGTGGTTCAAAGATCCGCAAGTGACAAAGCACGAATTAGGTTAATAGATCGATTTAACGCTTTCTAACACACCTGGAAATCAGCTCATGAAATACAACACCCGGACTTACGGCGTGTACATCAACCGTGGGGTTAGTCAAGCGAAAACTAGACAGAGTCCGGAAAGGTGTATCCCATTTTGTGTTAAATTGGAGTACAGCTTTCGTTGCGATCTTCGGGGTGGTCCGGTATTAGTTCACTTCAGTTCAACTCAAACAAATTCAGCCAAGATCAGATCACTTCGGTTTAAATCACAGGGCCTGACGTTTCAAGTCAAACAATGTGCGGTTTCTTCAACACTAGGCTCGTTTGATCTAAAAAATAATGCAGCAGCCTGAGAATGCAGAAGCTCCGGTTTTACCATAGGTGAGGCAAAAACTTTGATCGGGATGAAGCTTGAAAATACATGTGGTTGATACGGTACCCTATAATTATGTGGAAACAAAGTTGCCATTACCCTTAACACCATGGCAAACATTTTTCTGGCAAATATATATGTCAAGAAGGCACGCCGTCTACGAGAGTTAGTAATTCAAAAGTTTATTGGAAAGAAAACGAAGACGTAATAGACACCGATGAAAGAAAGAAAATTTTCTTACTAAAAAGACCAGTTAATCTATTTGGGAAAACGATCAAACAGAATGCAGACACTACAGCAAACACCTAGATATACTAGTGGTCTGCCAGCTGTACGATTTGTAAAATTCTTTATAAACTCCCAGTTCATACTGTATATAGGACCGTCAAGATCTTTGCCCGACGTCTGCTCGCTGCGTGCGGCTAGGTTTGTTTGTCCGCACGCCCACCGGCTTACGCGCACCCATGACGCCGCACATACCTCCAGCTTGCTTGACCGCTCCAAGGCTGGATACTAAACCTCCCTAGCTAGTTTCGCGTCTCGGTATCGCTTAGTGTTGGTTGAAACCTATTTTAACTTTTTCACATTATACGTCGTGTTTCACAATTATTCGTATTTTTATTTCGCGTCTGGTAGCTGCTACGTATATCTCGGAACCCTTAATTCAGTGCGTCTTCGTACTTAAGTCTTGATAAGAATGGTATTAATCTTCATTATTCTATCTCAGCTGGTAGAAGACGGGGCTGGTCGGCCTAAAGCACCAGCACTTATTAACGTCCTCCGGGCAAAACACAATCCTGATTTCGAAACACACTACGAACCAACGGAAATCTGATAATCCTGCGACCAGACAAAGGCGTTGTAGTCGTGGGTTAGGCTGACTATATACCACAGGTGCAGCTGCTGTTAAATGACATAACAAAATTCAGCCGAGGTAATTTAGCGAATAATGCTGTTAAAATTGGACGACGTGTTAACAAGGAAGTGCAAGCGTTACTGGAGGGACACTTCATGTACAAATCAGCGGTGAAGCAACTACATCTATAGGATCGCGTACTCCACAGCTGTATGACATGTTCAAACTCTAAAACGTTGGGGCTCCACTGAGGCCAATACTGTCCACTTTCAATCCACCACAAAACAAGTTCGGCCATTCCTTGTGCCAACCCATAGCTGATCCAAATTCTTTAGCCCATAAAGCAAATAACGGTTAGGAAACCTGTGACAGACTGTTTCGGGCTAATCGGCTTACTCAGTAGTCTGGACTGTAGCAACAAATATAAGGCCACTGTGGACATGGCTTTTATGTTTACGAGTGTTTTCATGATGCAGACCGTTGACTTAATTTGCCAACATAATGACTCACATCAACTGAATTTAGGATTGCTTACATCTGGGTTAGAACGCCTTTTGCTACCATGCAAAACGAACACGAGGTTCTGCTTCCAAGGAACTGGGCACAAGAAAATCGACGGTGTTGCTATATGCAGTCCACTCGGCACGCTACCAGCCGATATTACCTTTGCCCACCTGGAGCAGAATGCAGACGTTGCTATTAGTCGGGCTCACTTCTACCAGCGTTATGCTGAAGACATTTCGATAATTACTTATACCAAGCAAACGGCAACGAACACACTGGAGTCGATGAACAGGCTTCATTCCCCCGGGCACGATCGAGATGAAACCTTTGAGCACGATCAAGATAAAGCGTTGGTGTTTTTGGATGTTCCTGCTAAGTATCGGAACAACCACTCCGTACTGCGGTCCGTTTACAGGAAACACGCTTGGATTGGGCAGGACCCGAACTTCCACAGTTTTGTGCCCATCCAGTACAAGCGTGGTCTGGTAAAACTGTTCTGTCATGCAGAACGAACCTGTTCTAGAGGAACACTGACCAAAGAGGCGTCACTGTTGAGAACAACGCTCAAAGGAGATGACTATCCATCGGTATTTGTGTAGAAATTTGGCAAACAAAAGCCGGCTGTTACGATGGCTTCATTAGCTCTCAATCCGAGTGCCTACTTCCGTCTGTCCTGCAAGAACGATTACGTGAATACTGTGCTGAAAACCCGTCTTACGGCGGCTATGGGGTGCATGCTCTATGCAGCCCAATTGGTCGTGTTGTTCACCGTCACTCGCGTACGAACATCACCGCTGAAAACAACGCAACCACTTGTCGCCAAATCTTGCATCATTTACTAATTCTCATGTAAGTGCCGGTTCATTTACATGGGCAAAACGGAGTGATGGTTAAACAATGAGGTCAACGAACACGCTACAGTTTAGGTTTGCAAAACTGTTATGGATGCCACAATGTCAGATTCAATTCAGAATGTGCCAAGTTACGAGGAACCGACGCCATCCGTCTCTCGACACTCGTTGAAACGTCGACCCAAACTGAACCTGGAGGAGGCGATCCTGAAATGTCACTCAACAAAAATCAAGGACTTCTCCGGTTCACGGGGGCAGTAAAAATCACCAAACGGGGCCCACCCTTCTGCATATAGAAAGACGTGATCGTTAGTACCAGATTGCTCTGGTAAGCAATGTGCATTGATGTGCGCTTGTGTAGCTGTGGATTCTGTTGTTTTTGCTTCACAACATTCGTTAAACTAAAAAATTTGAACCCGCAGACTGCAGAGTGTTACAGAGGAGATGCAGCGAAATGCGTTCGATGGATACATTGTGCAAAAAGTTGCTTCTAACTTCGGTGTTTATACTCAGCAGCACTACATTAAAAACCGATGGCCTGAAAATCTAGAACACCATTTATCCCAAAGCGCTACACATGGATCCGGACGCGATTAAGCGCTGGTCAGAGGGCTGAAGCTTCCCATTAAATGGCAATACATGCACTTACGTGTTTGATGGAGATTCTGGCAATGCCTTCTTGATTCATAGTGTGCTCAGCATAGCGGATATCAAGGAAATCGATCTGAAGAATGATCCAGGTGTCTGGTTTTCGTTCAACTTAACCTTCGCGTATAATCGCGAAGTGATAGTAAAAAGAAAACGTTTTGAACGCTTTACTGAGTTTATATGGGGCCACTCCTCAAGTTGGCTAATCTGGTCGTGCATACCGGCCTGTAGATAGACATACTCGCTGTTGAATATATTTGGCGTGCAGCTACCAAACTAGTCACCGGTTTGAGAAATGTCGCGTACGAGTCTCGGCTTGAAATTCTGGATTTGTGACCACTCGTGCGTCAACGTCTGCGGTGGTGGTTCACTTCTCACACATATAATAGCATGCGGTGTGCGGCCACTTTGTTTCCCACAAATACTGTCTTCCGCTTCCTCTCGGGTCCTCGAATATGCAGACCATACGTGCCTGCACACCGAGTTGAGGAAGACGAATAATCAGAGTCCAAGGTTAGCGATCAGTGTAAATGCGACCATTTCTGACTGGCGATTTATCTCTTGACCGTGAGACTCCCTGTATATAGGGGCAAGGACGAGATGTGAATTAAGTCTCCTTCGGTAGCTGTGTTATGCCAATGTATGTTTCTCGTTGACTTGTGGCTTTTCTCTCTTGTGATGTAAACCTTATTGCGCTCCGATTGCAATCGTTGAACATTGTGTGTGCTGTCACCTGTGGTTGACTCACTGGAATATTACAGGCAATCCTAAAGATTAGGTCTCCTTGGACAGTTCTTTATCATGGTGAATGATGACGGCCGGCGAGAAAATAACAAGAAGTTTCGTCCCTGGACATTCCTTAGACAGCAGCTCTTTTTTTATAGGGTTACTAAAAATTGGAACAGCCTTCTTTCCAATGCTGTTAGCCACGCTTCTAGAGATTGCCTTAAAACATTGCTTGTTTCTCACTTGCTTAAAACGTCTTCATGTGAATGGTCTTACTCTGTTCTTAGTATTTGCTGTGACCCCCACCAGTAGTGTACACCCTGTGTTCGGTGTCTGATTTTCAGGTCAGCAGACGCCTGCATGCTATTGAGCAAGAAAAACCAACTAGATCCGAGTATTCGGACTTCTGTCTCGAACCTGTGTATCAATCGTTTTTTGACGTGGGAAAGATACGCAACATTTCGCCATAAGTTGTGGATTTGAAATGACATTTTTCTAACGAAAGAGCTCAGGCTTAATTCGATTTCTTTGGCAGTTCTAAGTCCACCGGAAACTCCGCCAACCTTGAGCCCTCCTTCCTGATATTTTATTGGTCTTTGCTGTTCCAGATTTCAATTCAAAGTAACATCGGAAAAGGATGTCTCCTAACTCAAATAAGCACCTGCTGTTATCCATTTTCAGCTTTACTGATCAACATGCTTGCTGAAATTGCGATTTCAATTTACTTTTAATCTTTTACACGATCACACTACGCTATTTGCAAGCTATTCAGTCTTCACTTCCGCCGCTATATTCTCAACGACGCAGTAAGCCACTGTAGTCTCTCTTTCATTTCATTAGAGCGCCTTTCACGGTACTCGGTCTTCGTTACAGTCTGGTGCTCAGTAACTAGTTTAGGATTGTTGGTTTTGCTTGCTTACTAACGTAGACCGTAAGCGTTTCAGTTTGTTCTCTGGTATATGGCTCCCAGAAACAGCAAATCTCGGGTAGCCATCAAAAGTGGGGTGATTCTGTGCATTAAGTACACTGAATTTGTGTACTCCAACCGATAGGATTTATGTTGTCACCGTTGCCTACGCTGGACTCACAGGGTGTACGAAGCCCAAGTTACGGCTGCGCTCCATAAAACGTTACCACACGACATTGGTTATTGTCTCGTTTTTCTTTGTAATAGATGCGGACCAGGATTTAACGTGCTTCTTTCTGAAGAACGTTTAACTAATGGAGCCGCCCACACTTCCAGCTATCCTGTTACAACTTGTGACGCCCGCTCACAAACCGAACACTTGACGAATAACTTCCACTGCCAGATAAATGGCCTGCCAAACATCGCCAAAACGATTCCTAGACTTTCTCTTTTGTGTGAAAGGTTAAGGGCTCCAGTCGGAACCACTGAGTATTAGCAACCAACTAAAGAGACCCAGTTGATTACCTCCTTCAATGGTCATTATCCTAGTAGCACTGTTGAGGTTTCCACTATCAGCCAAGGCGTATGGGTAACAGGTGCTAGCAAACGAACGGATGGAGTTAACCCTTCCGATGTGAATGACTTGTTAGCCAGAAGACCAGAAGCTCTTAGTAAAGCAAATGGAAGAGGCAAGGCAAATTATATTAGGAGCCGCCTCGAAGACTGGTATTAACTCAAACCCTCTGGTACCCCATGCAGCGTAATCGTTTCTAACCTTGCAGAATCGCTGGCGACATCATTGACTGATCGTGAATACCATGATGGTCAATTATGGTCCGAGATATATGCCGTAACAAGATTGGAGGAATGCTGTAGGTCAGCCAGACTCCAACGGTTTTTGCGGCCTCAGTCGATTGCTCAAACGCAGTTTCCCCGCCTACTGGAGGCAATCTACGAAACCTCATATTGCACTGAGGTGGTGGCCACAAGAGCACACCTATTTCGAGGTTCTAGTAAGGCGCATGTGCGCCTGAAACCTGACCTTCCGTACCTAGAATGAACCAGGGATGAGAGTTGGAGGATCCCCTTGACAATTCATACTGAAGTCTAATCATACATGAAGTGTCAGAGTCGTCCAGCTAGATGGCATCGCCAGATGGTGATCTCTCCTGATGACGATTCAGTAGAAGTAAGCTTTTTCTAGGGGATATTATCTGTACTAGAGTAACGAGACTGCCGAGACCTAGCCACACTATCCACTTAGACACGTCAAAATTGCTGAGAGTTGAATTTCTTACGGTCGACATACTCAATATGGTTCTGAACGCATGGCAGCATCACAAGTCGAACGCGCACGGAGATGCTTGCGTTCACAGAACGCTTCCTAGAAGAAGGAGGCAACTTGGGAGCTCGTTGCTTTCAACTTTAACCCTCGAACAGATAGTTAACGTCCCAGCAGATAATCACCTCCATGAACAAGTTCTCTCAAAAACTTACTGTCGCCGACTCCTTGCGAGTCGGCCTCAGCCCATTTGTAATTAAACCTTCAGCTGCAATAACAGTAGCCACCTGTTCACAGGTCACGATACCAGACAGTAGAAGTGTAACATCTGGGGAGTTCGTAATTAACCAGATTGACGCCAATAATTCATGTCTGGCGAATAAGCTTCCGGAGCCAAAGCTGCTCCACGTTGAAAGGTAATTCGACATCATGGCACTTATACATACATAGTTCCGGTCAAATATAAAGGACCTAAAAGTAAACCTATCGAACATGAATGTTTTAGGAAAGAATATGAACAATAAGCGGATTGACTAGCAGCGCTGTACCTGTCCAATTATTAGACTACGTGGAACTAGATGACCCAATAATTCGTCCAGTAGCCGAGTCCATTTGGGTACATAACCGTCTCTGTCCTTATAAGCCCCTTACTTTAGTCCTTATATGACGCCCGCCCACAAATGAGAAAGTGTACGTCATCAACCTGGCCCTGCTTTACACAAAGCCGTCAAAGTGAATTCATGTAGTATTTTAATGTTAGGCGGTCTTAGTCACCCCGATATTTCAAAGTTCTAAACGCGCACTCCGGCCGGCGCTTTTCTTCCGCGTCGTCTCCACAGGCCACTATTGAATTAGAGTTAATTGAAAATGTACTAAGACCTACCAGATGGCACCAGGGTTTTGCGCAGTCCGGTTTAGACGTAGTCTTCAATAACGAGCCTGTTTTGGTCGAGAACCTCAGCACTGAAATACATGTAAGTTGCGGCGATCTCTCTTTAATTTTGTTCCCATTTATTTATGCCTCTTCTGAGGTTCTAGTTCATCTTTCAATACTGCGCAACCGACTTCAGGAAGATTACGTAAGTAAGAGTGGTTACTTTTCAATGGACTTTCAGAACCTACCACATTTACCCTCTGTGGAAGTGTTTTGGCACTACATTAGGGTCACTTTTGTCAGGGCGACTAACTTATTCATTCCACTAAGAATCAGTAATAGTAATAAGTTATCCTATGGTATTCGTGTGTACAAGAAATCTTGATTTTTGGCAAACGTTGTGTTTAGATACAATTCAAGCTAACCTTAAAGTCAATATAAGCTCATGAGAAACAAATGCAACGAGGCTGTTTGTAGTGACAAGCTTTAATTGCTACCCTTTGCGGTAGCCAAATTAGAACAGGACCCCAAGTGGCTTTATGAATAATTGTCCAAAACGCTAAAGTAAAGCCGCGTGTTCCCAGTCAGCTTACAGATCCTGGCGTGACCAAAAACATCAAGAAGGCAGCGGAAATCATTGATGATACGCCTGAAAAGGGGTTCCTGAAAAATGCCACCGAAGCCACTTTGGAGGTCAATTGTGGAACCCCTACGTCCAGTGTTCTCTTCTTCCTCAATGACGTAGACTTTAGTCTTATCATTGTTCTTGCGGAGCTTAAAAAACGGAATCCTGATTAGTCTCAGGGTTTTCACAACATACCACCGGGACTGTGAAAAAATTGTGCAGAAAGCCCATCTGCGGTCGTAAGTGACTTGTTTCGAAAGTCATTCGAGGAAAGCGAACTACCTGCTGACTGGAAGCATTATGAAGTAATGCCGCTCCACAAGGGTGGTGCGCTCAATTTAGATTCCAACTACAGACACATTTCCCTCCTCAGTATTTGTTCAAAGGTAATGGATAACGGCGTCAATGATGCCATTCGACAACACTTTCATTTACATGGATTGATAACCTCTCTACAGCAGGGTTTCAGAGAGAGGACGTGGCAGTATACCATTTTTCTAAACTTTGCCCCACTAAAGTAGAAGCGAAATTTGATTGTCTGTCTGACCGATAGACTAAGAAGGATATGCACGACAGATACCATAGACAACGAATTTCAACAGTTTCGAGAGATATTGAGCCAGAATGGGTATCCAGAAAGATTTATGGTAAAGAATATGAAATGCAAAGATACTCAGCTAGCAATGGAAACAGTAGAGAACAAGCCGATTTCTATCAGTCTGACATTTAAAGATGATGCAGCTAGTGAACTGAACAGTCGCAGGCTGATAAATGCACTGGCCAAGACATACAATGCCGCACGAATGATCATCTCATTCCAGAGCCGACCGGTGTGGGTGTCATAACTCAAAGATAGTTTGCCTAAGTTTTCTTCGTCATTTTGTATTTACTCTCTCGCCTGCTGTTGCCAAGCAGGTTACGTTGGGAAAACTACTCGGTGACTATCAGACAGGGTCCGTGAGCACCTTCCCAAATGGCTACGGAACGGCATAACGAAACCAATTTCAAGTGCCATCGGGTCGCATCTGATCGACACAGGTCACCAAATCACGCCCGACAGAGCGTTCGGAATTATCTACAGAGTGCCCCACGTTCCTCCCCGAGTTGTCATGGCGAGACTCCTGTCTACAACAGAGGCAATAGCTATCAAACTCTACAATCCCCAAATGTGCGCCCAAAAGAAATTCGTCCAGTCCCTACACCCCCCGTGGCCAACCATGTGTAAACCGTCTGAAATCCCGTGTCCCAGTAACCCGATTAACACGTTATCACACACCGGTCACATGATTCTTGTAAACACAACACACACAAACAAACAAACCCGCCACCACCAGGGTAGACAGCCATCCACAGTTTCTATTAACGTTGCGTATAACCATATTCCTGTTTTACATATAAGTCTAAGTAATCGCTTGTAATTGTATATGCCTGATGAGAATTACCGAAAACAGCTGTTTGCAACCTTGACTTTTAAGAATACTCTGGGTATAATAACAAAAGAGCCACATGTGCGTTACGAACCTGATAACTGCACACGAGCAGTGGACTAAAATGGTTGATTTCGGGGACCGAGTGAACATCATCCTGCTAGACTTCTCAAAAGCCTTCGACAGGGTAGACCACGGCATATTGCTTTCAAAACTGTAACGATATGGAATTTGAGGGAAACTGCGATGGTTGCCGGAAGCGTACCTGAGTGGATGCGCCTTCTCTGTCCAAGTTAATAGCACTTATTCAACAATCCGGGAAGCCCCGTGTGGGGTGTAGTAAGGGTTAATTTTAGTTCCGCTGCTGTTCAACCTACACGGTGATGAAATGTCGATGCTTTTATCTTCGAGCCTTCCGTTGTACGCAGACGATACGAAGCTTTGGAGAGACATTTTTGCCCCTCCCGAAGAATCCAACCTACAATCAGATCTCGACGCGTTGTGTAACTAGTGTAGGTTTAACAAAATACCACCGGATGCGGCAAAGTGTAGTCCTGAGGCTTCGTCATAACAGTGCGACCTTGTATCATCTTTATAATGTTAGACTGTGTGCCTCGAAAAGAGAAAGGATTAGGATCGATTGTCACCTGGGATCTAAGTCTCTCTGTTAACTGAAAGATATCGACACACAAGGCTACTAACGTCTCTAAATTCATCAACCGTAGGCTGCACTGCCTAGCCCCGACATACTTAGTTCCCGCTTATTCTAACCTAGTCCGACCTTTAATAGAAGTTAATATTCAAGCCTGTTCCCCTAAATCACCATAAGAACGTCTTATTGCTTGGACAAGTTCAGCGCAGGGCTACAAAACAAGTAAGGGTCCTGCGGTATCTGAGTTATCAGAGGAGACCCCAAAGTTTGAACCCGTTTATGCCAGAGTTTCGAAGGATGGAAGAAGATACCATACTAGCCCACAAAGTGTTAACCGATTCCAATCACCCTTGCTCATCCACCCTACTCAGAATTAAACGTGCAGATTCCAGAAGGAACGGTTTCCTTCTTCAGCGTCAACGCTGCCGTTTGCTTTGCGGCGTCGTTCGTTTGCACCCCGAGTGGTCATCTTTCCGGAGAAAGCCGCCAGGATAGCTCGATTTAGCTCTGACCCTTGCGAAGAAGCCTCTGATACTTTCAGTTTGCTTGCTCTACCAAACAGTTTCCGATAGAAAGGGCAATCACCGAGAAAATAACTAAAGCAGTCAGTATGGGTAGCATGTTGTGGTGTGTCTGCTTTGTATACTGCACCTGATAAATGTCTGATGTCCCGTTGCACGCCTGTTGAAAAGTGCGTGTGTGGCGCGTACTTAAGATTACCTGACGTAGACAACTAGATTCTTCCTCCATATCATTTCCCCCTTACATCTGTCCAATTACCAACTATGCGCTTATGCTCCTGATGGACGTCTTCACAACGAAACTCCTCAACTCAAGGTTGTCCGTTGCCAAAGTCCTCTCTCCCTGCCACCCAGAAGCCGGTCAGTAACAAGTCGGAGACATCTGGATCTTCCAAAAACCGGTGAAACTGGTAGGTGGCCATCGGCTGTAGGAGTGAACGTGATTGGCCGATAACGCTGTTGGCGCTCATGTGAAATGCGGTTACAGATTGTTATTGTGAAGTGATGGCTTTCTTACGGGTTCGCATGTGTTTGTAACTGAGTGGCGTGAGTGAATAGGAAATACGACGCACGTGTTACACAAATTCTCCCAACGTGACTCCAGTTGAAACATTCGCAGCTGATTATCGAATTCCGTGAATGCATCACAATGGACACCCTCTGAAAATTAGATTCGAAAGACTTCGTTAAGGTCCTCCTGTTCCGAAATCTTGCATGAAAACCGGTTATCTACCGATCAACGCACTTACGATCAAACTTATACGATACACCAGCCAGTAAATAGCCACCAAATCCACATCAGCCTATCCACACTCCAGTCTAGAGTTCACTGTTCGCTCCAGTTTCCTACTTCCGTTTACAATCAAAAGCACGAAGAGCGTTATACCGACTAAAATCTGCGATCGCCAACCCATGTCCAGCAGTATTCATTCCACTATACTCGGCCATAGTTCGACCCCACCTGGAATATTGTGCCCAGGCTTGGTCCCCGTATCTAAAAAAGGACATCGCTGTCCTCGAAAAAGCACAAAAGCTTACCACACGTATGGTGTGGGGTTTGAAGTGTTTAAGTTACCAAGACCGATTAAGCTCGTTGAACCTATTCTCGCTCGAACGCCGGCGAGTAAGAGGA
>JTDE01000375.1:1408-16564 GCA_014338405.1 Paragonimus skrjabini miyazakii
CGCGGGGTAGTGAATGCCGTAAGAGCTGATGACGTCTTACTTTCACCTACAGCTTGATTGTTTGTTTGCAAGGTGTAGGCACCTTGATGTTGAATGCTTGAATATAGACGTGGCTATTTTTAGTAGTTAGATCCCTTCCCTTCCCCTCCCTTTTTTATTATAGACGAGAGTGTTGCTCAAGTATGTGAAGGCGTCCACAGTCTCAACTGGATTGCCTGCAATACAGAAAGTAGGATTGGGAATGCCGCGCTCTTGAAGCAGCACTTTGCATTCCGAAGATGTGAAGCGCATTCTATACGAACCGGTCAGGTCGCTCACCTTGTTCAGCACGGTCTACATGTCTTCGGCAGAATGGCCAAATAAGACTGTCGTCTGCATACTCCATGTCAGCCTAACGTCTGGAAGAAGCTCAACACCATGGTCGCTGGATCTCTCAGGCGCACCTTCCAGAATGTCACCCATGGCGAAATTGAGTAGGGAGGGGGAGGTCGGACACTAGAAGTGATGAGCGCCCGAGACAGTTGTCCATAAACCGTCACCCTGCTTGCAGAGTGAGCATACAGTAGTCTTAACAGATTCACGTAATCCTGTGGAACTCCTTCGTGAAGAAGACAGTTTCAGAGAACTTTACGAACAGCCGAATCGAGGACAGCCTTTAAGTCTAAGAAGACCGTGACGGTCGGTCGCCTATAACAGTGCCGATGCTTCAAGATCCGTCGCAGGGTAAAAATATGATCAACGCAACCCTCCCCCTCCGGCTGGACCGGAGTTGTGCCTGTTCTTTACATATCTAACTCTTTAGGCTTAATGGGCTGACTTAAAATGAAGTTAGTGAGTAACCTGGACGCAACGGTCATTAGATTGATGCATTTGTGTTTGTCACAGATTTCAGATGTCTTATTTGAAAACAGGAACTACTGTTGATGTGCAGTAATCACGAGGTGCCTTTTCATGTTCTCAAACCTCGTGAAGGAGTTTTGTTAGTTCTGCTGTCATCCTCTACCCACCACCCCTGAAAAGAGATGGACAAAAGAGATGTCGTCCAGGAGCCTTGTTACGGTTTAGTAACCTAAGTTCGAGAGCCATTTTTGCTTGCGACGGATCACCGTCTGGAACGGAATGGCTGACCATTCGGACCCCTTCGTCTACCTGGTCTGGTTGAGACCAGCTGAACTGTCCCTCTAAATGTTCAACCTATCTGTCACATCGACGTGATTGACAGGTGGCAAGTAAGCCATCCTTTTCACGTCTGGTTTCACTGAGTTGACGGGCAGTGCAACCACGGACCACGGAAAAAGCTTCCTGCTATTTACAGATAAAAAGGTTCGTTCCATCTCTTCTGATTGCTCGACCAAGTGGTGTTCACGTTTTGTATGCAAGCTTTCGGTCAAGTTGCGTTTAAGTTTCCGACGGTTATTATCACTTGACTGTGAGAGACTTGCCTAATCTGATGGCACGGTGCAGATGTTTATGTTCGATTCGGATCTCTGCTGCATGCAGTAGAAGTATTCGAAGCTGAATCAGGCTTTTGAATGATATCGAATGTTTTTCGACCGTATTGGATAATGTGTCTTCGACCAAGGTCAACCGTTGGCTGATCGAAGTGCTCTTTTGTTTAAGGGAACTTTTTCTCACCCCTCCAAAATCAGAACTATGAAATAATTCCGCTGTGTGTCAGTAGGATTGTGGCTCACTACCTAAACACACTTACGCTGTTAGTAGAGAGACATACAAACTTGTGATTGTAACTGCGAGTCGACATTTACATGCACTGTGATATACTTACGTTTGTTTATTCCAGACCGCCAAACACAACTGTTGCATTGAATCTGACTGCGAAACCAAAGGTTTGGTTGTTGACAACTCGTTTTAATACTGTTCTTTCCGTAACCATTCCTTTCACGTGCGGACAACTGGTGGCGGGTTAGTATGGGCTAACAAATAGATCTGAGGTACATTTGGTGAAGGGTGTTGGAGAATTCCATGAATACGCCTAAACCCCATGTTGTAGAGTTGTCTCGATTGGATTTTCAGCTTCGAAGATAGTGATCAACTTAGTCCCAATCTGGCCAGTGACAAGTCTTGCAAATATCACAACATTGAACGGCCCATTTCTTGCTGTATTAAGATGCTGATAGCAGGGTACCAGTCGAGGACTATTTGGGCAAATATATCACCAAGATTAACGTTATCCTTGTACAGTGCGCTTTCATACTTGTTCCTCTATCTTTTTATTGTATCCATCTAGAGTGGCGTGATCAGATAGCAACTCATATCTCATTTGTTTTCTACCATTTCTCAGGTCCTTTTACGGATATTGTAACGTCCTATATTCAATTGCACAATCCCCAAGATCACGCAGTATGTTTCAAAGTCAAGACCACTGTTCCCAAGCGTTATTGCGTCCGACCAAGCAGTGGTGTTCTTCAAGCCAAAGAACGTTTGACTGTAGCTGGTAGGTCCTTCTGCGGTTTCCGTTTGATTTGTTGATATTTCAGTAATGCTGCAACCATTCAACTACGATCCGTTAGAGAAAACTAAACACAAGTTCATGATTCAAAGCATGCTTCTTCCGGATGGTGATCATCCTAGCTTAGATTTATTGGTATGTGTTCCAAATTTATCTCGCCCTTCTAAATGTTTGCTCGATTACAGTGGAAAGAAGCGGATTCAGATAAGATGATTGATTTAAAGCTTATTTGCGTTCTCCGGATGCCTGGAGAACTTGCAGTTGAACCCAGTCATGATCTGGTGTTCGAAGGTAGATCATTCTAGATTCTTGTTGTCACGATACTATTTGTTGCCAGGTCCATTAACTAAACCTGTATCTTCCACTGTCACTCTGACAAATCCCTCTCGGGACCCGATATTTTTCAAAATCCAAGCCTCGTCGCCAAAATTCAGTGCTACACCCGATTCCGGTATAGTTCGCCCGAACGAAACCACCGAAGTGCTGGGTAAGTGTGATCTATATTCGTTCTGCCTGCTCACTGTCCGTCTGTGTTCACAGTCAAAGTCAAACCGTTGGATCAGAACGATCAAGTCAAAACTCGAGAGCGTCTCCTGATTCAGTCACTTGTCCTAAAGGATTCAGAAACACAATCTCCAGAGGAACTTGTACGCTGTGAATTTTACCACTATATCTCTGACTTTGTAGTTAGAAACCAGTCCAACCACTGAAACAATACTGAAGTGTGTTTTCCGCATACCCGGAATGGCACAGGTGGTAAGCATATTTTTACCCATACATTTAACGGAAAACCTTAATTTTATTGCCGAATAGGAGGACAAGATTAAACCCGTTAAACAAACCCACTCTATGGCTTCGGTAAGTGTTTTTACGTTCATTTGGGATCATCGAGCCAATCTCTAGGCTGCCGATTCCGGTTACAATACGAAAGGAGGAACTTCAATGGAAACACTTCTCAACGAGATTCAAGCTTTGCGTGTTGAAAACAAGGCGTTGAAGGTAATCGGTTAATCTTGAATTGTTTCTCCCATATAATATATCTTTAACACGACATGGTTGGCGACATCCGAAACGGATTAGCCTGTCAAAGTGACCGAAATCAAAGGACGCCTGCGCTTAAAACTATCACCCCAAGTGGCTTGCGCTGCACCACTTGCGGTTCCATTCACGTGTCCGTTGTAAACCCGAAGGAATAAGACCAGTAGATGTGTGGGTGAGGCCTTTGTGTCCAGCCGGCCACTACTGGATAGTCAATTGATTGGCCAGCACGAAAAGGAAATACTTATCTCGGGAAATAAACACAGAGAGAGAGACTGTATTGACAAGATCTAAACTGAGAAGAAAGATATTTAAAATGCAATACAAAAAGCATTGCATTATAGGAGTGCATGTTAATACAGTTAGACTGTAGTACGCAACCTCATACTAACACAGAGATAGATGGCAGTTTAGTCAGTTCGGCTGTATTCTAGCAAATATGAATATATCCTTTTAAATGTTCTTCGGATTTTTGAACTTAGTACAATAATCTAGTCGTCGTCCATAAAATCTATGGTACTGTGCCAACTACATGTATCGATGTGTGTGTGCGTGTGTGGTTTCGACCACTGGACCACCATTCTGGTGTACATTCAACAATGACCACTGGGCTAAGTGGTCCCTTTCTGGGTGGCCACCGCCATTGTCTGATCATTTATTTTAGTTTGGCTTTCAATCATGGAGACCGACCTAACAATCTGTCGTGGTAGCGCTTACATATTGCGCGCATGTTGTTTTTAGGTGGCTGCCTGATTTCTACTTGGTTTTGGCAGTTAGCTACCTCCTACAGTTCCCTCCGTCATTTAATTCGTGAACGACATTCAGTTGGGCTGCTGTTTAGTGTAAAAGAAGTAGATGTTGGAATCTGGTGGAAAAGTGTTTTCGTAATACTTGCTTCTTCGCTGATGCTTCTGGTTGTGGTGTGATACCTGTTCGTTCATATTATTCAACCCTGTTCGCAAAACACTATATGGGGCCGACTGAACGCCATCACTGTTGTTGCCACTATGTCGTCCACAGCCAGTCGCAATTTCTACCAAGCTGGACGAACATCCGAAGGAATTATTTCGCCTGTCATCGTATCTGCTTTCAGGATTTATATGAACTTTACCATCCTTGTCTGTTTTTGATTTCTTCCCGTGGAATTGCTGCCCCGATAATCACTTCATAGTTGGTACGTTTTGTCAACTTGATTCGAAGTTTCGCCAGTGGCTTCAAATGTTGTTCGGCTTGATAAATTTTTTGAATTGGACAGATGAATCAAAAGGTTGTTCAGCTAAATGCATTCATTGGAGGTGGTTTTCATAGCAAAACAACGTGTTTACTTATGTTGCATACATATTGTATGTAATCATTTGGTGAATTCTCACGTTCACGAAAGTAGTTTCCATTAACGCTAGTTATACCGTCTTTTTCTTTCCCAGGGATGGAATCACAAGTGATTCCCGTGAATCAAGTGTTTAGTACATCCATCTGTTCAGTCATCAAAATAACCTCGGTCATGTCACACCTATTGCTGTGCGTTTGAGTTTGTTTATTTATCCTTCATGTGCGTTCGGTGTAGTTCTCAGTTTCAAATGTGATGTCTGTTTTGCTTCCTAGGAAGCGGATATCCAGCATCGACGAGCCGCGTTGTCTGATACCTGTCTCCATTCGGCCGTTGGTGGTGGTGCGGCTATCGGACGTCAAGGAGCCTTGGGAGCGATTGCCAGTGTCCCACCGATTCTTTATCTAATTCTCGCCCTTCTTATTGGTTTGTTTCTTGGAAAGTTTGCTCTGTAGGGTGTGCGTTTTGCTCGCGTGCGTTCAAGCGCGCGCACACACACACGCATACTGACGTCGTATTCAGGCCATCAATGTTATACTTTCATTTCCTGAGGTGTGTAGCAGGCATAATCTTCCAATTTTCACTCTTTCTTTCTGCTTATTTTTGACTGTGACTCCGCCGCCTTCCTCATTACATTTGGGTGAACATATCACCGTCACGTTTAGCCATGACTTGCACTCTTCCGCCTTATTTCTGTGTGGACAGTGGCGACTGCATTCGACTGAGCAGATTATGAAACCGTCGCGTAAGCCCCTTCGCGTATCACTTCCCTCACGATTCACTCAGCCCGTTTGGTATGTTTTTCTCGACGCGAAGTTGTATAGAAATTTTGGGATGCTCGAGTCTGAGCTATATATGTGTGACGAACATAAACGGTTAATAAACTGCTCACGGGAATCCCGGAACTCCAAACCCCTTCTGCATTCCCACTAACGCCTGGCTACTGGGCGCATGTGCACGCCGTAGATTTAGTCTGCTGTCTACCCTAAATGCAATATTTGTGTACGTTGATCGAGTTAAGTGGTGCCAAGATCTACCCTTCTACTAAGAGCTTTTCCCGTTGATTGTTTCTTCATCCTACATACTCATGTGAACTGTGACTCCCGGCCTATTTCCCATCTGTTCTCCTTTCGCCTACAAATCTGTTTTTCTGTTCTGTTTATGTAATCTTGGCATTCCCTCTTACTCATTTTGTGTCATACTCCTGTATTTTCTTATTTTAACCACTACCTCCTCTCCGGTTTGGTTTCAGCCACTTTTGCTCCTCTTTCCACATTTGGTCACGCCCTTCCTTCGCCTAATTTCTATCGTTGTTTCTATACGCTTACGTGTGTGTGTATGTGTACGCTTGCACCGGTACATCCGTTAAGGGACCCACATTTTGAGTACTAAATCCTGTCCAATACCTACACTCATTCACGCCTACAGGAAATCGTATCAGCCCACATCTATCCAGGACGAGGCCTACTGAAGGCTCTGGAGTTTATGTTAGTGAATAAACTTATTTTCTTCCGTTCTTATCTTGTTCGATTGCAGCGAAGGGAAGTTCCGGTAGCTTGTCCAATGTGGTTCAATTGGTTTGGTGGTAATTAGGTGTATTTTTGAGGCTTTTGAAAAAAATGTAAACGTCTAAGCCGGCACAAAAAAAAACTTGGTTGGGTTCACTGAGTGTACCTTATGGCTGGTATCTCACACCCGATTTTGTCTTATATCTTTTATAGGTTGGTTTTCCCGTCAATAGGTTTACGTTCAACGTAAGCCCTTGATCGGCTGTGTTGGTCACCTACTGCAAGTAAAGGTCCCATTGAATACTCGTCAATAAAAATCAGGAGTTTTGCCTCACTTATGTGAGCTTGGTAAACTAACGAACCGGGTATTCAGGTGAACGCTATAACAGAGGTTGAGAGGAATTGGTTGCATCTAACCCTAGTGACAAAAGATTCATCATACCAATTATCCACAATGTACGAGTTCTACCTTACTGGCATTGAAACTGTTTATGGTCGCCGGTTACGAGTGTCTAGATGATAAGTGGAGAGTCTTGACCACAACTTCCGAAGGCGTACAGAACTGCTTATAGCGATCTGACTCACACGGGTTAGAACATCCATGATCGATTGGCTTTTACGCGTGAGCAAATGGGTTGGTCAAACTTAGACACTGTGCAACCTACCATATATTATCACATGTTCCGCAGAGGTTACAACGTTTCTTCTTTCAAGGAGATAACCAATCTGACTAATAACATAGCGGTCAAAAATACCTACACTTTAAACACATTTTGAACCCCCCCCCCCCCAAAAAAAAAATCAGAACACAAATAAGAAAGACGTGAAAAACATACGGTTTCTATTGTTGAACTCTATTGGGTGGGTTAGTGTTAGTTCGTGATATCGATCAGACCAGTAACATTTAAGCTAGACCATTGATTAGTCGATTACTGATAATTTGTTTAATATGCCCAGTTTCGCCTGTTCCCGTCGGCTGTGCCATGAAGATTGTTATATGGAACCTATTTTTTTCATCTAATTACTGTACTTTTGATGATCACCCTTTTTTTGTAAATGCGAAATTAGAGTTTCGCATTAATTGCAGGAGCGTGGTGTGAATCCTCCTAAGGGTTAAGATTATTTCGTCCCAGTTCTGAGGTGAATAATAGTTTGGGTTTGGGTAACTAACAATTGGTGATATGCTGTCCAATATTTGCTGTTTTGTAACAATCTTTGTACACGAGTACTTTCAAGCTAGTGCGGTCTAAACATGAGCTAAATAACGATTATTCCAACCCATGAACTCTTGGCTGGCAGGTCAACGTTATTAACCGCGATGTTGTTTGTGAGTTCAAGAATAACTTTGGAAGTGTGGTGTCGAGGAGGGTCATATTTGGAGGATGTTCAATTATACAGCTTCTTACTCGTGCCGTTGAAATTTCGGGCTTGGCTTTGCCTTGTATGATCTACGTCGATATGCTTTCAGTTTCCGCACAATTTTATCAGGATTCGTAATGTGTGATGTCAATCTGTGCTCTGCATTTGTTGCATGCGTCATTTTTTGAATGGACGTCTTAGCAACTCTTAATTCCCGAGGTGTCGAACTTGACGCAATATGGTGCATAGACAACGCTACTAAAATACGATGATTAGGCAGGCTGTTTCCTCTTTAGTTGTGTCATCAGCTGTCTTTCTGGCATAACTCTGCATATTCCGAACTTTGCCGTCACTTGCTACTCACAGTTCGCAGCTTGTTAGATATATGTTGTTGGAAGTGACGAGGGTATCTTAAGGAGATCAGTCGCCCGTCATCGGTGATCTTAAAATCAGGTTATCCTAGCGCCAGCACCGCTTGTCCTTCGCATACCGAGTGATAGAGATTTTGTTTTCGGTATGCGGAACATGTGTCATTGTTCTGGAAGCGGATTCTTCTGGAGAATGGGTCAAATGGCAGTTACCAAGACATTGGCACCTTGTGTCTTCGTCCCCTAAATTATGCAGTGGTTCGTTGTTGAAACCCCACACACGAGCATGAATCGGCAGCCTCAGGCGAGTATGCAGTTGCGTAAAGTTCGAGGCTCCGAATGCCAATTTCCTTAAAGTTTGATATTGGCAGGTATACCATTCAATATGGACTCCGAAAAGTATCTCTCCACTTCGGATTTGTCATCTTAGATATGTGTTACCGCAATCCTTGTGAGGCTTAATGTCACTGACCATGTTTCCCACTTGACCATTTTGGAATTGTGTCAGCAGCAACAGTTTGCTAGCTATTCGGTACACCTATGGTTTCGGGCAGCCCTTCTTTCTCATGTTTTCTGCCTCTGGAATTGACTCTCTTAAAGATTATTCACATCGTCGTTCCATAACGATATGCGTCAGTGGACAAGCTAATTGCCATCACTACCACGTTACGCGATGGACTGAAGTTGATCACGTGATCATCACTCCAATTCGCGTCGTGTTTTATCTGCCGATTGCATGGCTGTTTCGATCTAGACGAATGTTGACCTGCGCTTCCAGTTTTTCTTTCGGGCTGAATTTTATTTTATTTCTATTGATCAAATGTCGAGGATATCAACGTTCCGTGCGAAGACATATTCAAAGTAAGTTTTGAAACGCGCGGACATAGCTGAAGAATTGAAGATCCAGGATAACCACAGACTCGCGAATGGATCACCTTTCGCGCATTACTTATCCCGTGTTGCCACGAGTGCCTAATTTCTTCTTTCAGCTGCATTATCTGTTAAGCCTAGCGTGAATAACATTAGCCATTGAGGCAAATTGACATGGATCGCCGAGGTAAGAAGGCATTCTCTTCTCGAGCGGCCTTGATGCATGGCGTAACTGTGACCGCTTGAGACGTTTGCAACAGATAGTGACTACAGATAATCATCATGCGATCATGTCCTTACCGTTGATGTGGCCTTGATTTGCCAGAACGGTATGTGATCATTGCCCGCAAACTGATTTGCGTACTTTCGGGAACCACCTCGAGGCGTAAAGAAGTCAGGTTTTGTCCATCATGCCTACCGTTTGTTCTTTTGAGGGAATCGGACTCGACCCTCAAAATCTGTCCAATGTGTAATTCTCAGAGGTTTATTTCTTCAGAGGAAGTGCCCGATGCAAAACATTCTCGTACCTAACAAAAATGTCTCTTAAACGGAATTGTTTCTTCCTGCGAGAAAACATTGTGTAGCGAAAAGGCGTTCAATAAAGCACAATCTTCACTGTCCAACACGCTAGTTCCCATGCTACGCGCGCGCTTGCGTTTATGAGTCAGCATTCCAGTCCACAACACCCCCAGGTTTCCGTTCACGCGTCGTGTGCACTTCTACCCGGTTTAGGTGTGTGATTGGCGCCTTCTACTCGGGGATTTTCTGCCTGCTATTCCTCGTCCGTTGATCCGATTTCATTGAGCGATAGCTTGTCCGGTCGCTCGTGCTGTCCTCCGTCTATCTATTGTAGGCTTTGAACGTACTTCACAACCGTGTCGAGATATTTCTGAGTGTTGGAATAATCGAGTCTCCGATTTGGTCTTCCATTCTATTTTGTCTGCCATGTCTCGCATGTTGGTCCGATCCGGTCGAGCGATGACTCATCCGACTGCCCCCGTTGTCCGCCATCCGATCGTTGAGGGTTTGTGGACGTGCCTACCTTCCGCGTTGACGTACTCCGCCGAGTGTTTGAATATTCGCACCTCCGGCCTGGCAATCCACCACAATTGTATTGAAAAGCAATTATCAGGGCTCTCATTTCATTCTGTTCACCTGAAAATCCACATGAAACTCGTAATGAAATATGGGGAAGTCTTGATGATCATCCGCTGTGCTAAACTCTGCTGAATCTGGCAAACCCAGTTAAGAGAAGAAAGTATTTATCAATATGCTCCCCTAGTAGAATGTTTGTATGAATGCGCACAGCCTTCGCACATTGCGATAAGAATTGTCAGCGAACTTTGAGAGAGAAAAAAGCCATGCATTCCAATGGCTTATACACGGAAACGTTTAACTCAAACCTAATCTGGAACCAGTGGTAGCAACAAGAGAAGGAAGATGAAACCACTAGAAGCGAATTATTGGCTATTCGGTATGCCTTGAAAACATAAGCGCACTTCCAACAAAGTCGAAAACTGCGGATATAGCAATTTCAAATGAAAGAAATATAACTTAAGGAAAAACCACAGGCTTGCTACAGGAGTGGTTAAAAAAAAACTGAGACATACGAATATGTGTTCTTTCATTCTGTGTACAACTTGCCCGCCGTGTGTGGGCGGCGTCATACTGATAAATCGACGTGCCATTTGCCTCTAGGTGAGATAAAATCCAAAGCACGACACTAACCTAATTTTAGTGCAAACATTCTGGATGTAATTAACACTTCAACGGCAATGCTATTTTTAAGGCTGTCTTTGACTTTAAACGATAGACACCTAAAAGACACAAGCTTAGGTGATGAGTTTAAACTAACATTGAGGAAATATCTCTGTAACTATGAGTTGTCTCACTGAGTAAGTACGTAATGTAAAGCAATTTCACGGTAACATGCGTCTACGTACTTATTTGAGTTTCCCAATGTAATGGGAATTGAACAAAACGTACTAGGTCACATTTCTTACCTGCGGGAAGGTGTGCCTTCTAATGCAGATGTATCGTTTATTCCTAACGGAATAACCTTTGAAGGTAAGAGTGTGCCAGTACTTGCGTTTTTGTGGCACGAACGGGTGCCTGTATACCTTGTCCCAATGTATTCCCACACACTCAACAATATCCGACCGATTGGTACTTTCTCTCGAGGTAGATGATCAAATTTGTCAGATTGTGTCGTGGTTACCAGTGGTCGATCATTGATTGATTTACTCGACTAGTCTTATTTACCTTAGTTAGCTTAAATAGTTTTCCGGACAGGCACACGGTTGCTTCACGAACAGTGAACGATATGGCTGGATGACAATATTTCTTCTGGCTGAACAGATAAACACTTCTATCTAGTGGCTGTTTGGGTAGTATCAAGATGATCGGATCATTCCGACGTGACGATGATACTTCTTCACACTAACTAAACGAACGAGTCGAAGTAGATTTGTGTTTGCCCCTAATGCTTCTCGATCATATTCTTAAATTTCCACAACCGTTTGTTTTGTTGTCCACTCGGTCTCCCTCCGTTGAATCTGTGAACTACACCTTGGCAACGAATCCGGAGTAATTGGATACAATTATGGCATCCCTCCATTTAAAATTTGCCGACCAAAGCGGACACTCGGCTAGAGAATGTAGTTGATCGATCACCGAAATCGTTGTCAATGTTCGGGATAACTGGCAGCCAGCCGATCGAGAACGCATAAAATGGCATCTCATTTGGAGTCGCACTGCGACACCTATGTAATCCATGTTCAGTAGAGTCAAAGTAGATCTGGGTTTCGGTACACTTTTATCTGCGTATTGGTGACAATGATAGACCACAATCAAATTTTTCCAAACTGTTGGCGTATGGTATGCAGGAAAGAGGCTGAGTTGGATTAAAAAACTGTCCTCCTGAATAAAACGATTCAGGAAGCATAGCAAGTCCAAATGTCTCCTCAAAATATATCGACCTAATCTACTTCGTACGTGAATTCGCCAGAGAAAATTTTTGGCTTGATATTTATCGATGCCGGGACTCTCATCCATGAATTTCTCTGTGTTCGCTAAGCTTTACAACGGGAACTTGAAGCACAGACTCCTCCCACGAACTCATGCTTTAGCGAAGTGACAAGCGAGTTACATTTCCCTAGTTCTCCGGTTTAGCTTTAGGACTAATGCCGGTCCGGTTCAACGACAAAACGACAGTAGTTCTAGTCCACTTCCATCCAATGGACTCCTCCTAGTGCAGGTCTTTTACAGCCATAGACCTTGATTGAAAACGCCATTTGTTCTCATGTCTGGGTCTGGGCATCTTGTCAGTATCTCAGCCTACATATAATAATGAGTACTCACAACATCGGACGTCCGCCACCGTAAAACGGATCGTTCTCCCTGATATACCCAACATGGTGGGCAGACGAAATGTGCTGCTGCTAACCTGTCTCTCGTCGTCTTATTCAGTTTAACTTCTAGAGCCCTGTCAGTCCTAATCCTAAGTCCTTTCTCTACCAATCCCATAGCAGAGATGGTTAATTAAGGTAACCCTGCCGGTGAGTCTCATCTTTTGCCGTCAAATCTAGCTTTTGTCGCCTCCTTACCTAGGCTTAGTGTCCAAGGTAATGTGGCTGCTCACAACGGTCACACTGAAAGACATGGGTCAACAGGCACCTTGACTTGTACGCTAGACTTCTTGAAAGTCGACGTCTACTGCATTTCAAAAGCTAGAATCCTGGACAACAGTCGACCCATTGAACTGAGTGATCCCACACTGTCTTCTCCAGACAAGTTGTGCACTTCAGGCGACTCCGCGGCCACCGCTATTTATCATGCTGGAGCAGGTGTAGTTCTTAACATATCAGCCACATTGACAAATCGGATTCCCGTTAGAAACTAGGCTTTGTGACATCCGTTAGACAGGTTCTGTTAAGACCAGTTCTAAACGCCAAATCATAAAGTTTACCCGATATCTGTTTATGCCCCCAAATGATTACAGTGACAACACTGTCAAGGGTGCCTTTTACTCGAGTCTGTCTTCCCTCTTCAGGTCGTCACGCTGTACTGATCTTTCATTTTGGCTAGAAGTATGAGCTTCCAGATCGGTCGACAGTGGTGCTGGGTCTCGTTTAGGTGACAACTTCGGACTTGTTTTAGATCGCTCCTAAAGTGATGGTTGGTTAGTCCAAAAGTACGCCAAACGTAGACTATTTTACTCGTCAGTAGTTTTATATATCGTGTACGTCACTCATTCACTTGGCGTCCTCTTACGACTCACAGCTGGTCTCATGGAATTGTCCGCATAGATGTTACACGTGATGTAGTTCCATCCACGACTATCGGTCTGGTTGGAATGCACACCTAGAATCGGATCGTTCGCTGTTGTATCGTCGCTTAGTTCTTAGCTTCCACGGGTAACACCTGACTGTTGAGAACTTGACCAATTTGGTGTTAAAGCGTGTATACCAAGCAAGCCTAGAATGCAAGATCAACACTTATATCCTAGAAAATCGCAATTGTTACAAATCAATCAGAGAGCAGGTGCTACAATGTACAATACAATAGTTCGTGGGTTAGACGAACATTAAATCTCAGAAACTCCCCTGGGATTGTTAACCACCATATGGGATGAATCTGTTGGAGGTTCGCACAACAAGTTTAACAGTGGATTTACCTGAAAAGCTTAAGTGTTTCTTGACCATAAGTCGTAAAGGATGACTGGCCGAAGAAATTAATGAATTTGAGGCCGCCTCTGGAATATTAGTAGACTCTTGAAGTCCGTCCGTATCACTGTTACAGAGCATCCATGTGTCTGTGAAACTATGAACGAGGCAGATGCTCTGTTCCTACACGATAGGTCCAGAAGGTTTGATCACCGTGTTGAACATTCTAATATCCGTTTTAACAGGCTACCTGCTTCTTTTGTTTTACTGTTACAGACTTGCAGTATAGCGTCCTGATTGATAGATTTAGAACCATCTTCAAATGCTGAGGCCTACCATTGCATTTCACCGACCATACACGATAGGACTTCTTGTTCCGATTACCTCGTGCTGACACTTTCCAAAGAATGTATGTTGGGCGTTAATAGAGACTTTGATTCAACTGTTTCAACTAGCGTGGACCACTGGGAACATTTCTGTATGCTGGATTCACTCGATAATGGTTCCTATTTTTCATGGGGGGGGGGCAGGTTAGGAGCTCTTACAAAAATTACAGAAGAATTATCTTGGCCTCGGTTTTAACTAGGGTTCTCACACTTATATTCGGACGATCTACTGTAGTCCCTAAAGCAGACATCAGGGAAGAGCATGCGGGTTTTTTCTTAAACGAGGCTGTACACGTCAACTTTGCACTCAACTAAATCTTAAAGCGATGTCCCATGTGTCACCCACCAACAATTATTATTTGTATCTGCTTTATACGATTGTTCAATTGAATGGATTCGTTTTGACTTTTGGTTTCTCTCAAACGTGAGAATGTATAGGCAATTTATTCCTATACTTCAGTTCAGGTTAGCATTGGCGGCGAAGTGTTTAACTGTTTTAACATCAAAAATAGAATCTGTCAAAAACTATCCAATTTCGCTAATGATGTCATTCCAAACAATACAAACTAAGGTAGACACTATCCCACGCTCTGCTAGATATTTCAAAATGTACTTTGCAACCTCAAAGTAAAAAACGTCTCTGCAAGACTCCTGTGCTTACGTAGATTTAATGTTGTTGAGTAATTTGTATCAGCACTGGCAAGGATACAGAAAAATGAAACAGAATCTCGCATCACCAAGACTAGGTCGGTGTCCACCAAACTAAGACAATCTCTGAAGCTTAACGATCGTGTGTATGAGGCTGTGAGGGTCGTGTTACTCTGTCTCCACAAACCTGACCACTCTGGGTGGAAGATGTGAACCGTCATCACATACCTGACTGTCGATATTCAGGTTCGATCGGTCGCACTGTGTAGCATCAATGAGTGAGTATTCATGAGGTTGCAAAATCGATATTTGGTAGCCAGTATCGAGCGAGTTCACTCATATAGGTTAGGCTAGATACTGAGGACGCTAGGTAGTTTGCTACTCTAGGTAGTTTTTGCCAATATCGCAGACGACTCTCTTAAGATGCGTGTTGGACAAGCGATGACCTGGTGTAATGAAACGAGAAGGCTATCATTTGGTTTTAGCTCGCAGTCTAGGGTCTTTGCAACCCACAAATT
>JTDE01000375.1:18741-29802 GCA_014338405.1 Paragonimus skrjabini miyazakii
TCCTTCTCGCTTGTTTGACTGTCCATTGACTCAGGATCCTTGTGCACGAAGTAGTGGTCTGAAAAGTGAACAAAGCAACCATGTAGTAATTACCATTTGAAATTCAATCCGTGCACGTTAACTAGTTTCGATCGCGCTTTAAACAAGTCGCGTTCTTATTTGACTTCGTGGATCATATTTGCTGCATCACGGTGTGCATGTCTCCACCCTCACTCCATCTGCAAAGATTGGGTTTTAAAGCTCCGCATACTGTTAATTTCAAGCTGTATTCTTAAGCATTGTAATTCAGTTTTACTCATCAAAAAGTGAATACGGTTAACTCTCACCAAAGTTTACATTTTCTCAGTACGCAATGAGATGTGTTAAACTGATACTAGCGAACATTGTTACTGTTTGACAGGATATAAGTCTTCCTATATTTTATTTGAATAGACTACTGTGAGACACTTGATATTTTTTCGGATTACCAGTTTGTACATTACGATCACATACGGATCTGTGACTGATTTCAGAAATCAAGTTAACGATGTACGGGAACCTCCCTTAACTAGTGTTGTACAAATGCTATGTGGACAACATCTTGATCTTTATTCTTAATATCCGTGTGGTACCAGCACTTTAGATTTGAATTAAGCATTTTGGAGCTTAATTTTCTTAGCGAATGCATTTCTTTTTCTCATGGACTGAGATTAAATCATTTGTGTCTGTCCGAAAAACTAGCCGACATCTACCACCATCAGAATATTCAGAGAGGTTGTTGTATGCATTTGACCCCAAATATCATCATTAAAGTGGTGTACAACTGCTTCGACCTAGTTAAATCTCATCATCAACATCACGCGCGTCAAAGAATCGATCTCATGATCATTGAACAGGTGTCAGAATGATAATCTGACTCTTATCCGGTAGGTCACTGGATCGCGATCACTGGAATTGAAGGAAAGTATGTGGGTCTGATTTCTTCACCCAGTGATCTCTATTTTTATAGGCCGAAAGTGACAAGTTTGTTGTCGGCCTACAAGCTAGTGTGCGTTTACCACGACACCATAAAGGTTTCGAAAATGATTTTTACAGTCAGTTATTGAAGTTAACAATCAGCATACGTTGTGTTGCGTCGGGCTATCTCTGCACCAGCTCACTAGTGGTCAATGAACCAACTGTTTGCATGCACCATCACTTTCAACGATACAATGACGGGTTACCAATGCTGTAGAGTGGGTGTGTACAGGCAGACCCGGTGCATTTTAAGATGTAACTCATTAAACCGGATTGGCTCGTGTTAATGTTCATCGTGAGCGTTGTTAAGATACTTTTATGTCGCACTTATACAACCCAGCAATGAGGATGTTGGAAAATTATCAACAGTGCGAGGCTACTGTGTATCAACCAGAACGTTATGCAGTTTGTATTAACACAAGTCATTTTTAATTGAAAACATTTCACGGAAGCCACTTATTTTACAGCGAGTTCACCGTGAATTTTGAATAGTTGAGAACTGATTTTGGGTAACGATTAATAGGATATTCTAAGATATGTCGAACCGTAGCGCTTGTTTGCGTTTCGGAATCTCAGGATTGTTAGTCACGTTAGCCAACAACACTATGTGTTACCCATCTGTGCTGATCATTTTGTTCCCTAGTACCACTGAATCGATAGTTCAAGGGCAGTGCATTACAAATATTTCCTTCCCTGGTTTTGATTTGTAAGAGATAGATGTGCTATGTCTGTCAGCTTCAAATTCACTTGTAACATCAACACGAGCTATTCGTGAAACCGAATAGTCAAGCCCAACCGTCAACAGCTTTTAACCAACATGTATGTGTCCATTTGGTCAACGAGTCTTGGTTGCAGGGCGTCCACAAAAACGTTCACATAGTATACTGAGCCCTATTCACATTTACACTTTCCGAGCTGTCTTGCCTCATCTCATTATCTTATAGGCTTGTATGATTACACAGGGGATGTCCATAAAAATAACAAAGATGAGTGGTATATACAAAAACCTACATCATACACCGTAGAATTTCGCATACACTCGCTTGTAATGTAAGAGTAGGTTTTATCATTCGTTTACGTACATGTGTGTGTGTGTGTGTGCAATCCGTGTTGCTCTACTGATCGTTAGCATCAATATTCACAGTCCATCGTTGTGTCTTTGAACGCTGTTAGGTTCACATTAAAGCTCCATTGTAGTTAGGCCGCACACCAGTACCGCATCCAACGCACTGCACTTTGTTCAATGTGATTGGTCATGATTGTACGACTTCACAACTCAACTAGATGATGTTGCGGTTGTATTTTGTGTAAATCTTGATCGTAACGCTGAGCGAGATTTGGAGATGATCTCTGTCAGGCTAGAAATACCGTGTAACTATTCACATCGCCGGCTATAACTACTTTCTCACATGACAGCATCTTACCAATAAGCATTACCGACTGCATCTTTTCACTTCCTACGATTTTTAGCCAGTCTCTTTCGAAGAGGTTTACGAGTTTTGCTGTTGTTAGGAGTTGTCACCATCCATGTACGTATTTTAAACACCGTCCAAGCCAGAACTCCGACCCAGGTTCTCATGAGGAAACGGTGTTAACCATTAACCTCATTCTAGGCATTACCGAATTAGTGTGTGTGAACGGTCAGTCACGTTCACTTATGCTTAGTACTCAGGGGTGAACAGATCCTCAGTAAAAATCGCCAGCCTAGTCATCAAAAATACTGTGTAGCGAACAAACTCGTTTTCAGTGATTCATCGTCAGGCTAAATACATCACATTTATATAACATTTTACAGGGAAATCATTAAAGGTGTAAACAGGGAACGGGTGGTTAATGAGGTCAGTCAATTCAATGTCACATTGCATCAGTTACCCACTTGAACACTGGTTCTCGACAGGCTAACAGGGTGGGGGATGGCTAAGGCAGAATCAAAGTCTGAACAAAACGTTTCTGGGCGCACGGGTGTGGGTTAAACAGGTGAATTCCTCAGTAGTCAACGCTCTCCACCAAGAACGAAATTTCGGTATGGTAGTTCTTTTCGAATGAGGCTGGTTGAAAATCTTATGGAAATGTAACACTAATAGGTAGTTTGGCAGATCTATGATTTTAAATGAGACCCAATTGTGAAAAGTCGGGGTTTCGGCTGGATTCGAACCAGTGACAGAAGCCCCGTGCCGAAACGCGGCAGGCGCTCAACAAGCTGAGGTACGAAGCCATGTCAGGAGTTAGGAAACTTCACATTTGGACTCGGTTACCCACCCGTCCCACTGTCTCATATAGAATCCACCAAATGATCCAGGGGATCAATTGCCCTGGCAGGATTTCTCGTACAGTTCATGCTGGAATTCACCAACGGCACTGTTGAGCACAGAAATGTAAAAATTGCAATAATTTAGAAATTGCTTGACTTACATTACAACAGTCAGTGTTGTATTCGTATTGATGATTCACTACAACGTCTTTATAACCAAAGCTGTGGATCATAGAAAAAGGATAAATGGTACAGATAACTTCATTGCAACGGATGACTTAAGATATTTGCTGAATCCCTAACTCATTTCACTACTTCTGCCAGATGTGAAATGTACGTCACTACTTTTCTTCCCGTCTGATTTATATTCTTTAAAACGTGTTTTATTGTCAAACCATTTTGATCGCAGTTTTTTTATCATAAGTAACAACGGCAACCAAAGCCAGAGTACTCATGAGTACTGTTTGTTCTTTGTATATATTTGTCTTGAAAACACGATTCCCAATTCATTTGACGTCTTTGTGATCGGGTTACCATGGTAACTTAGCTACTTGGATGACATTGAAATCCATACAACCAGAGTTGTAACGATTAGCATACAATGAAAACCTGTTTAGATTACACTAAGCAGCTTATATAACAAATGGTTACCCGCATAGAATTTCATTAGTAATCTGACATTAATTATTTTCACTATGGGTTCCAGTGGGACTGTTTACTGTAGCGACTATGCTGGTACTTTAGTTTTTGTGACTCTGTCGAGCTAACTAAACTAAAGTGTTTTTTTTATTCCAGTTTGTTTGATATCATTTAGGCTAGGTTTTTCGTTGTTATATAAAGCGCAGCTATCTTCCAACTCGTTTGTTTTCCTCGTGATTGTTTGTGAATTCTCAAAGATTGGTTACATCTTGTTGTGTACTTTCTTAACCAGTTGTTTCAGCCTCCTCAGTAACGTTTTCTTCTAGGATATTCTACATCACTGTTGAGGTGAACGGCGGCCCGAGCCACAGTACCTTTGGTCATGATGATGATGATGATGATGATGATGATGATGATGATGATGATGATGATGATGATGATGATGATGATGATAACCAGTTGTGTTCGTGCTGTTTTCATGAACCATTCAACATTATTCTAACTGACTAACTTGTTTGTACCAATCGGTTTCCACCACTTCATTTCAGTACACTGGGTTAATGATGAGTTAAACGATTTCATTCCAGAGCCAATTTACCTTTTATTCAAAATGTACACGATATACGAAGATGATATTACAATAGGTTCAAACACTGAAAACTGGCTAGTGCCAACTTGTCATGGAATAATTATTTATATGATTGCCTTGACTACTTTCCGAAAAAAATGACGCTATTTCCTGTATGTTTGTTTATTATGCAGTCGTGAATATTTGCTTTACTGATGAGTAGTAGGGGATTTTGATTTTCATATAGATTGAACATCACCCACAATTGATCGCAGCTGTCGCATTTCCATAGACTTTCCAGTCAGCCACTTTCGAAAAGAAGCACTAGACTCGACTTTCGCTCTCATTAGAGCTCGTCAGTAGCGCATATCATCGCCACTGCCGGGACTTGAACCACGGGCACGCTGTTCACGAGGCAACCGTGTTTATCACTGCGCCATTGACCTCACATTAGGCACGACCGAATTATCATTTGTTTACACTCAGCCACTTTCGCTTGTGAGTAATGATCAGGTTGCCCGATCGCCTCGAGAGGAGACACAGTTACTGTCTGTTAACTCCAATCGATGACCCCTCGACTAGGACTTCTCTGCAAGTTGAAATCACGGAAATCATTGACTTGTTGAGCGGTATTTGATTACTGAAGAGTAGTAGGGGATTTTGATTTTCATATATTTGCTTTGTTTTCAACTGAGAAACAAAATACACATATTTAATAAATGCAACAACTCAAGACGATAATCCCGAGATTAGGATTTCCTAGACAGGTCGAAATATCCGATCTCATTAAACCTGCCAGGCGATATTTTGGATTACTGATTAGTAGTCGACGATTTGGTTTCCATATAAATTGAACATCACCCATAATTGATCGCAGCTGTCGCATTCCCATAGACTTTCCAGTCAGCCCCTTTCGAAAAGAGTTAGCCGACAGTAACTGTGTCTCCTATCGAGACGATCGGGCAACCTGATCATTACTCACAGACGAAAGTGGTTGAGCGTTCAAATATGATAATTAGATCGCGCCTAATGTGAGGTTAATGGCGCAGTGGTGAACACGGTTGCCTCATGAACTGAATGTCCGTGGTTCAAGTCCCGGCAGTGGCGAGGACATGCACTACTGACGAGCCCTAATGAGAGCGAAACTCGAGTCTAGTGCTTCTTTTCGAAAGGGGCCGATTGGAAAGTCTATGGGAATGCGACAGCTGCAATCAATTGTGGGTGATGTTCAACTTGAAATTAACTAAATCCCCCACTTCTTATCAGAAATGCAGTAGTATTATCCATATCTGACGGGGTGCTCGATCGGAAACATTCAAATACATTGGCCAGGACTTTGGTTGTTTTTAGTTTACCGGACAGGATGAGGGCTTCAGAAGTGTTCGAGCATTGTGACTGACTGTTATCAGTTGTACAATTTCTTGTTAAGATTGAATTTTGGAGACTTGGATTATTTCAAATCAAACAACACCCACATTTGGTTACAGTCCGTGTATTCAGATAAACCTTTCGGTCAGCCCACTTCGTAAGGAACCACTATAGACTCGAGTCTTGCTCTTATTAGAGCACACCAGTATTGCATATCCTTGTCCGGATCGGAGTTTGCACTCTGATTCTCGTGCTTGTGAGACTAGCGTGTTAACTATGACTCAAGTAACAGCCAAGGTAGTGCAATGGGCCTCTGGTGGGGTTTAATCCTGAAGACCGGGTAAGTGCTTGAATTCAGTGCTTCATCGCGAGTTCCCCGGCGACCCTAAATCGATAAGGTCTGGCATGATCGTTCTGACTAAAACATCGACTCGTCCTTGCAAAACGAGACAATGAAAACCACCCCATTATTGGATCGTCGCCTTGGTTACGCGCTCAGTCGCTTGACCCAAAACCAAGAAATGAGAAGAGACGCGGCAACACCGTTTATTGGAAGAGCGCGACAAAAATCACAGTCCAGATAGCGCACAGGCTTTCGACCGCACACATGCAATCTGATTGGCTGAGTGGAACCATACTACCACCCACGGCCATACCATCCGTACTGGGCCGACCGATTGATGCGGCGTGGCGCGTCTTGGCTGTCTCGTTAGGAGATGCGCCCCCTAGCACGCACGATATGACAATAATCTGGTGACACTGTTTTTTTCCAGATCTCCTCCCCATTCCTACAAATCTTTACTGCACTCATACACAGAGCCCGTTACGTTAAACAACGAGATGCGCGAGCTTCAAACCTGATGGCCAAATAGTCTCACTGCTTGTTTTCAGTACTCTGAAACACATTGTCGGGATTGCTGCGATTTCCACATTCTAATAACTTGCCGTAATTTACTCTATTCATTTGCGGTCGAAAACTAACTATCGAGACATAAGTACAGCTAGCCGATTGCAGTGTTGCATGACATAACACGGATCAATTGAGCAATGTACGGTATGGTGCCATCCCTGTGGATAGTATTCCCTGGCGTTAGCACACGGTTGAGTCTGGCAACAAACCTTCCACCTGTAACTGTCTCAGACCGGTTTCATCTCTCGATATCGCATAACACTTATTTCTCTCCTGGAAGGTTTAGTATTGATTGACCTTTTATTTATGACATCAAATAATCTCATTTGGAAGCATAGGAGGCTGTCATCAGACCACCTGTCCAAGGACCTAGAAGCCAATACAAATCAGTCACGAAAACATGTGCCATAATCTTGATCTTGTTAAGCAAAAGCCAGGGACACGCATCAGTGTCTGATCTTTCATCCTTTTGTGTCATGCATACAGGCAGTGTTGTAAACCCTCGAAACGATACGCTGATTCGTTCTCGATATAGTGGTGCGCTTGATACAAATCGGATTATCGTCCCGGTACTAATTAACACGAAAATCCCAGTCCCAAAATGCCTCAACTGCCCCGCGATTTGGTTCCCAAAACAAGTCAAAAGTCGCGCACAAAGGAAACCGCTTTGTTCCACCCCAAAACGTGCGCCGCAAAGGCGACAATTACAAAGTATTCATAGGGCGCGTAATGACCAAACGTTCCCAAGATATCAAATAGAACATTTACCGAAAAAAAAGAGTTAGGGTCACTGATGAGCATGGCGGTATAAAAAGTCTCGACCGCTATGAACAGTTCCGTTAAGTAGAACTGAGTCAATCGTTTTTTTCTTTCTCAGAACGGAGGTGGTTTGGGACGGTAACAGAATGGACGCCCTAACACAAAGCTATTTGAAGTTTTTTCTGTTTTTCCCCTCGAAATATTTCTCCTTGATGTTGTGTGGTTTTGCACCACAAAACTAAAATATATGAAATCAGCTCATACTAAGAATGCCTCATCTTATCTCAAACAGCCAACCTGAAACCTGAAATTTTCTTCAATCCTTATCCAAACAATAGACAACGTAGTACTTCTATAAACCTAATTGATCAGATTTATCAAATAACCTTCAGAAACTCATGAACAGATTGTTTGGTAAATCTAGTCATACTTCCACCCTAGTTCTACATTCTGCTGTAATTTGTTTGATTCAATCTGATCTCAATGATTCACTTTCTTTCTACCTACTCATCACATGCACGGAAATTATTCGGTTCATTATCTAGCTAGTGCAACACCCATTATTGTTTTGCCAACCTAAGCAAGTGGAATAGTTGTTGACCCGTAGTTAAGTTGCATCATCAATACCGATTAATTGATTACAACCTGGAAATAATGTGATTCTGTTGACGACTAGGCTGTGTAACTCTGACACAATTTTCAATGACTCAGATGAATGTGTCATGTGACCAACACACGTGCCAACCATACAAATATGCGGAGTGTGCGTTTCGGCGACGGTAATGCTGTGTGTGTAGGATGTCGGTGAGGTTAAATTCAATTTGAACTACGTTCGCGTACTTACTTCTGTTTCAAATACCGCTTAATGGGAAAGGGCGCCATCAGTTTGTGTCGAGTAAAGCAAGACACATGTTGTCAGGGTGTTAAACTCATCGATCATGGACTAAAAGTATAGGAGGATAGGTTGGACTGTAACGTGAATGTTTCTAAACATGCATAGCCTTTCTAGCACGCTGAAATCCTGGTTCACGAATACGTTGTCACTCACTCGTCACTTACGTGTTTTAGCATGCAACTCTAAGATTTCCAGAGGGTTAATGACTATTGACGTTGAATATGACAAGTCATGAGTATGAATGCACCACAGTCATATTTCCAATGTCCTCAAAACTATGACAGTGACACGATAAATGATTGATGCTACCGTATCTAGTACCTAGTCGAAAACAAATCAATTGTCTTTATTAAATACAGATGTTGTTTGCAGACTGAGGTCCTCTTGCTTATAATTGTTACACTGTGAAACACACTTGTGTGTACTTGCCGACACTATTGTTGTCATCAACTTAGTGCGTGTGCGAAAGAAACTGGAGTAATGAGATAAGTCTATCTTTGTTGACCAGGAGTAGTCATAATTCACATGTTAATGCACGAAAAGTGAATTATTGCTGTTACCTTTCAATATGGCATTCTTTTACAAAACTACTCTCAAACGTAACAACAGAATTGCCAGAAAAATCAAGATTACCTTCCATAATACCTTCGAATTAAAGTGTTCGTATGTCAAGCAGAAAACCTTCGAAATAGTCGAAATGGTTCTTCTTCAGTAGTACAACATGATTTCAATTTGAGGACCATGTGATGAAAGCTGTAGGATAGGTAACCGGAAGGCATTATTTCTCCCCTTTTCTTCTGTACTCATGAAATGACGTTCAGTACGGAGTTGTATGTCTTGTAAGCTTTTAAGACATTTCATCAAATCGATAAGTTGTCAACATTCCACGGCAGTGAGTAGGATGTCAACCAATGTTAATAAACTAAATAAGTCTGTAAAAAATCACGGTCGGAATTGTGTCCTGTTCCTCGGCAATGGGTAATACACATCGCACAATGGGTTTCATCACTTACCGACTCCCTCGGCACAAATGGTGAGTATATCATGGTCACATGTCTCTTGTTTTCTGAAACTCTAATGATTTCCCCCCCTTTAGTCGCAACAAGAGAGCATACTTTTGAACGAAACTAAAATCTGATCAGCAGAAACAAGAATCGAAAATACTTTTTTTAAATCGAAAACTGAATTGGAAGACAGAAGTCATGATGCTTAATTCATGGAACACTCTATTCAGTAGTGAGTTGTCCAGCATACTTAGTAAACAACAGCTAGGTCATAAATGACAGCTCCGCAGCTATTCCTGGCAAACTGCCCCAGTTTGTATAAGCGATACCCATTATTCCGGTCAAGTTCCTCGCTTCGCCTCTGTGCACGATGGATTTCTGTCATATTTTCCCATTGAAATATCGATTATTCCGCGTATTGTAAAACCATTTACTCTGACAACTGGTTAATCTGTACAATAGAATCATCTATCAAAGTGGGCTAGAACATAAACACTTCCTGTGTATCGGATAATTGGATCATGGAAACATTTCATCAAGATAAAAGCTATCAGCTTTCACAGTATGATAGTTTTTTTTCATTTTCTGATGAAGCCAGACCGCTACGGTAATTATCCGCAGAACAAACATTACTAGTGGGTTTTATTAATACGCGCAGTAATAGCCTAATGTACAACAGGACGACATAATCTGTTTGTGTGAGCTCAGAGGTCGATCGGTTTTGTTGACCACCAAACACTTGGCGTCAGCTTGCATAATGAAAGTCTCAGGTCGTCACCATAAACACTATACAAAGGAATTTGGATTTTTTGGTAGTATACCGTTTGCCACACCAAATCTTGTTTTAACAAGACAAGATGATAGCAAAGTAGGTGGTGTACATGCCTGAGTTGATCGATTGACTGCCCAAGTAGTTGTGTAAATATTGCAATTTGATTCATTGAGAGTGATAGGTCACGTGAATAATAATGGAGTGACGAGCTAAAATTTGGTCGACCGTTACCTATTTGTGTCAACAGAATAGGCTGTTCCTAGCCAATTCAGAAAGTTTCAAATGCTATGGTTAAATCCAAAAATCATTACTTACACTCCATTACAATTCATTTGTTTTCTAAAAGACTCCAATTGCCCCTGTTGAGGAATTGTTGCATGGAGTTAGGTGACCAACGATCAACTGTGGATGGTACTGAACGTAAAATTTCCTTTGTCGATCAAAGTTCATAAATTCATTCAAAATTTGATGTAACTGATATTGGTCTTTGTAATAATCGAAGCCTCCATGATATTTGCAGACTACAACACTTTAAAGTTTCCGGTCCACCAATCGCAACCACGCGACTAAAAATAGTTATGTCTTGATTATCTTGATGCAACTAGCCTAGTAGTTTCTAATCAGGAGAACACCTATGCAATTCAGACGCTTGTAAAACATATCGTGATCGCATCGTTTTAAATCGCTCAACTAACTGCTTTGTTTACTGATATTTGTGAAAGTGTTTGTGGCTCAAACTAAACTGTAACCATGTCCACACTTCCTGATTTTCTACTTCCGCTTCGTCGAGGCCATTATTGACTCCGAAATACTTCATTACTTGCTGTTAATCCAACAAATTCGAACACAACAGTCTTCTAAAAAAATGAGTTCATTTAGGTTGACGATCATCTTTCGCA
>JTDE01000375.1:38569-66253 GCA_014338405.1 Paragonimus skrjabini miyazakii
CCAGAATGTTGTCCATGACAAAGTTGAACAAGAAGGGGGAAATCGGACACCCCTGACGAACACCACTAGAAGTGATGAACGCAAGGGAGTACCAGATAGATATGCGAATCTATTGAGATCATTGTACGCTCACTCTGCAAGCAGGGGGACAGGTTATAGACAACTGTCTCGGGCGTTCATCACTTCTAGTGGTGTTCGTCAGGGGTGTCCGATTTCCCCCTTCTTGTTCAACTTTGTCATGGACGACATTCTGGAGGGTGCGCTTCGGGAATACAGCGGGCTTGGTGTAGAGCTTTTTCTTGGCGCTAGATTGACCGATCTGGAGTATGCGGACGACATTGTTTTACTCAGCCCCTCTGCCGAAAACATGCAGACCATGCTGGACAGGTTGAGCGACCGAGCTGGTTTGTATGGAATGCGCTTTGCACCTTCAAAGTGTAAAGTGTTGCTTCAAGACTGGGGCACTTCAACTCCGACTTTCTTCATTGCAAGTAATCCGCTTGAGACTCTGGACAGTTTCACATACTTGGGTAGCATTATCTCGTCAGCCTGTAACATTGCTGATGAGATATCCGCGAGGATTGCAAAAGCACGAGTTGTCTACGCCAAACTGCGTCATCTGTGGCGTCGAAAAGACGTCTGGATATCGCTGAAAGGAAGGGTATATAATGCCGGTGTGCGTTCCATCTTGCTTTATGGTTCGGAAACGTGGCCTGTTCACAAGGAAGATATCAACAGGCTTGTTGTGTTTGACCATCGTTGACTCCGCCAACTGGCCCATATTACGTGGATTGATCACGCGAGCAATATGGCAGTTCGCCAGCGCGTACTCGGGGATGCTCGGGATGCGCAATCAATTGGTCAATTAATCACGGTACACAGCTTGCGATGAGTGGGTTACGTATTCCGTGTGTCATCTGCCCGTTTATCGTACCGGACATTGTATACTGAGACTTCCAACGGCCGGTTGAAACCACATGGTGGTCAAGCAACAACGTGGCCACGAAATATGAAGACCCTGACTGCTCTTCTGAGCAAAGTGGGTAGGTGTCACCTTTCAGTATGGGGTCATCGTGACCACTCAAATCGCTGGTTAGAGACGCTATCCGAGATATCATATCATATCCATATCATTTTTAATACTTCCGTTTTATTTTCTTCCATTAATTTATAACCTAGACCAATCTGGATCTGCGGATGCAATATTTGAATAGAATATTTGTAACACTCGAGCGTTCTGAGATAAATGATATACAACGGTTTTACAACAACATTTCCAACAGTCTCAGCTTCATTGTGAAGATTGAAAACATCAATAGACTGCCCTTCATAGACTAACTAAGCTTTCTTAGCTGTAACTCAAATTACCAAAAAAATCTGCATCCGTGTTCTGGTCAGAAGGACACAAACACACCACAGTACAACAGAACCCAGAAAGAAGGGAGAAATCATTCTTATTGAGTTTTTCTTTGCGGCATCTACCGACGAAGTCATATCAGATTCAGTCGGGTCTAGAAAGGATGAAACTTAATCTTTACTAAAAAATTTACAGAACGGATTTTTCTACTATAACTCAAAACATTTTGGAAATTACTACAAAGTTTCTACTATTGCATGGCATCACAGCAGCAAAAAAACCAATCACAGTTACACGTGGACTACTACAAAAATTATTATAAAAATAATCAAATAAATCAATGAAGGCAGCGCAATTGATTTTGGACAAAATTATTTACGTCAAACCGGTCGAAAGCTACCTATGCGATTTGCTGAATACGAAGTAACCACCAAGAGGCATCGCAATGACCTGGAGAGATCACTAGTCACTCTACTGTATAATGTACGTTATCTTTTAGAAATTTATTGTTACGTAGTTTATCTAGGTTATTTAAGAAGATTGCTTGATATATGCTGTCCGACTGTTTGTTCGCTTGTTATGTCATCGTGTAATGCGAATCAAAGCACACGCACTACAGGCTTATTCGTTTGTCAACAATCTCTCCGGCTATCACACCGTTTTGGTGTCGTTTGCAGCATCATACGAAACCATTTTTGCATTCCGTGCAATCAATTCTCAATGGCATTTTATATTATGTGAATAATGACTGAATCCGTCAAGTATTAAAACGTAACCCATTTCCGTTTACTTTTGTCTGTGAAGACTAAACTGGACACGTATTCAACACAGATTCCTCACAGGTCTTCGTTCGATCAAAAACCAAGCGCGCAAGAAACTTCCCAGTATTCGTCAACCCGTTCAATAAACAGACGAAGTGAACTGGTCAGAATTTGTTAACCAATGCGAAGAAACGAAATGCGGGAGAAATAATTGCGTCCATGGTCATACATCAAAGCGCAATTGAGCCAAACAACATTAACGTATCAACTCAACGCCCAAAGAGCACAAATAGATAACCACTCTCGTGAAAGTTCAAAAGAAGACGTGACTGGCTCAGTAGAAGTTCAAAAACAACAACAAACAACCAATCACATTTGAGATCAGTGGGTGGAAGAGCCAACAAAAAGTATCCAATCAGAATTCTAATCAAACAGCCAAAGGCAACAGACGGTAAGCAATCAGACACCAGGCAAAAGGTTCAACGTCATAAAATAACCGGTCAAATTTCAGGTCAAAAGGCTATCACACTATTATATATAAAGCAGGACGTTCAGCGACCTTCACCAACAGCGAAGCTGAAACAAACAAGCACAAACTCTTACGCACAGGTAAACAGTTAGCAATTTGACTGTCTAATCTGGTGAAAAACTGAACACTTAAAAGGCCTCTGGGACTATAAAACTGAGTAAACTGGTGCGGCTGATACATTAAACCTATTTGCTTTAATCGACGCTCTTCATAGAAAAACTGCCGACGCAGCGATATAGTCCATCGGAATGCTTTGAAACAGGTAGGTCTAGCATTACGATAAACGTGACCAAAAACACATTAAGACTGCTAACCCGTGACCTGTCTGTGCAGTCTGTTTGTAGCACACCTTAGACTGTACTGAAAGCCATATTCGGAAGGCCAGTGTATCAAAGTATTCTGAGGGTTGGGTGCTTTAATCAGAGATCTGACCGTGCATGACATTATTATCCACCTGAACGGGACCGAAAAGCTTATGTCCATCTCTTGCTGGAAAACATTTTGGATGTGACGCAGGAACGTACTTATCGACTGCGCACCGTAAACGGATTTGTGGCATAAATCCCGAAAAACCATTTGGTGTGATCTATCCGATATCGAGCGGGCATGTAGGGATTCGAATGACCTCGCCCGAAAGTAACAGGTCACTGTTCGATCAGCCGAACCGTCATGGAAATTCCACCACCTAAACTCCAATTCATGTTCCTTAGTCCACATGTAATCTACGCATCCAGAACAATCACATCTCTAAATTGTCGTATCCGGTATGCAACGTGTTCCGATGTCGATAACCTTTCCCCCCACATTTCAAAAGATAACGTGAACTATAAAAGCGACTGTTTTTATTCTGCCAAGGCTCGACACAGTGCCTGACATGGATTGCCTGTTGCGATCAACGGTTACAACCGTGTCAGCAGCGTTAGTGTCGGTGTCAAGCATACGTTACGTTGTTCATTGTTTGTCATGGCTTTTAGCCGCGAACACTGCCACAATAACTACTCAGGTTTTGTCACCCGATTCGGATTAGCCTGTCATAATGACCGAAGCTAAAGGACGCCTGAGCTTAACCAACAACGCAAGTGGCTTGCGCTGCACCACTTGTGGTTCCACTCACACACCATGTGTGCGGTGTAAACCTGGAGGAATAAGACCGGTAGATGTGTGAGTGAGTAACGGTTGATACAGGTGGGATTCGAACCCACGCCCTTTCGGATCGGTGCCTTAGACCGCTCGGTCACTCTGCCACACACGTACACATGCCTATAAGACGCATCAAGAAGAATGATTATTTCATGCTGCAGTATGTCGAATAACATGTCTTGCTTTGACATCGTCACACACGCTAAATGGTACATGGACCTGCACTGAGGGTTTTTGACTGCAAAACATGTACAGTTTCATCCAACAAACTAATTACACGTCAGGGACTATTCTTATATCAACTTATCCACGACAAGGTGTTACCGTCTGACAACTTTCAAGCAGCACAAACAATACTAGTGTTGTGATCCAAGAACGCGGATGGCACAAGGGTTGTTTATTCGTCAAAGCAACAGATGGGTTAAGCATTTAAACAAGACCGGAAACAAAACCACTCATTTGCACGCGGTATTCGGACCCAGACAGTCTTGGTTGCCGCAGACGTCAATGCCCAGTTCCATTAAGTAGCAGGGACCACTATGGGCGATACTGTACTCTGATTTTCCTTCCTGCACTTTTCCTGCGGCTTGTGCGATGTCAAAATATATGCTCCGGTCCTACTACTGAATAGCCGTGGTATGAGTAGTATGTTACGATCGCTCAACTTCACTGCACAAGTACACATGCAACAAGCTAATTGATCAAATGGTTCAGTGATACTGATTGGTCATTGAAAAATCTGTTTGTGTTGCCCTCTGAATGGTACTGGCATTCATTGAATCGCTTCACCTTTTGGCTGTCTTTGTGTTATGTAATCGTTTAACTGAGTCTTGACAAGTCAGTAGCCGATCGGTTGCTAGCGGAGTTTTAGGTGGTAACTCAATAAAGGTCTTTGGATACTCACTACCAAGAGTAAAACTTCATCTATAAATTTTAATAGCTCGTGTTTATTTCAACCTTTTCTAACTACAGACGAAGTATTAGCTCGGTGGATCAATTCTCTTGGAAATGTCGATTATCCGGTAACTGTGGGTGTGGTTTAAATTAGACTAGCTGATGTTACTACTACCAGGCTAGTCGCAAAACCCACCCACTTGTGTGTATACGTCATAATTGATTATTGGTTTTTGAAATGTCGGACCTTGTATTCCGGTACTAACTTCTTCGTTAGTACGGCTTTGTTGTGATATTTGGGTTATTTATCCACTCGATTTTATTATGTAATTTGTCACTATGGATCGCACGAGATGAACTTAGTTGTCGATAACAGATCAATCATACTTGTGTCTCGAGGTATCCGGCCCATGACAAACTAACATGGTTCATAAAATTCGGATGACCAAGGCGATGGGATTGGATATTTGGACTACCGATGGGCTATCATCTCAAATGCCTTTTGCAGCCATTTGACAATCATCCTTGGCGTCTCAAAAAATTTTTGTTCTGTTAGGTTTTCTTCCGGATGTCGATAAAAAGACCTCTATTTCCTATAATGTGATAAGATTCATGTGTTTGTTTGGCACAGTAGTAAAAATCTTAGGCCGCCTGATTTCACAACTGTGTTCATACTCAGCAGGCTATTGCAATAACAAACCACATGAGGTAGTCATGATGAATTCAAGGTTGTCCGTTCACATCCTGAGTAGAGTGTGGACGGCTACGGCGTTTGGTATGAATCAACCAGTTAACGCACGGTGTTCAACTGTGTTTGTGCTCTGAACTAGGAAATAACGGTGCACTTCTGCTGCTTGTATAAGACCGAGGGTCCTAGGACTCTTTGTGTTGAAAGTTGGTTCAATCTGGATTTTTAACCGTTGTCCCCCGGAACCTTGGAATGAACTGAACTGAACACTGCAAACATCAATCGATCGGAATTAACCACAATCCACTTAGAACTCTAATAACGAGAGAAGACATATCGCGAGGTGTTATTATTTTGTTTAATCTCTTCAGTCACGAACGTAAAACAGTAGAACTTATAAAGCATGCGAATAGCAACAACAATAGAAACAGCCAACGATTGGATCTACATGAAACAAGGACTGTTATCAGTTCCATGGCAAATGAACTGCATGAGTCAACATTTTTTTACACATACTGAGCCGGACGGCGAGCACTGATTAGCACTGCCTCTGATTTCGATTACACACTAATACTTCAAACAAATTGGAGGGGTCAACAACGTGACCTGTTTCCATAATGTGCATTGCAATGGATGACATCGGGTTTCGGCTCAATCGTTCTGTTTTCATAACCTGTTGCGTCATCGCGTGCATCAACCTGCATATATATCGTAGGCACCGATTTGTTCTGCCGACATAGACGTCAACGCAACTGCAAGTGAACTGATAGATTACATGTGAGACAGAACATTTCGGTAGGTCACGATTACGAACAAGTTGAGCGACACTGTTAGTTGTGAGTAGCAACCGCAATTCAGTAGCAGCGTATGTACGAGTTAGAGCAGACTGCAATTTTCGGCTTACGTAACTTGTGATATGGTCATTTCTGGCTGTGAATATCGACGAACTTCTCGGGATATTTGTTTGTGAACAGCACTTCCTTCAATCTCTCCTTCTCTCCTTGCAAGCAGTCTTCGGTGTAGATCTGTCGAGCTGTATGAAACGTTAAGAACTGTCTGATTATCGTTGACAGAGTAATTTATACATGTCTGTAACGTACGTGTGTATCAAATAGATGACCGGAGAACACAGTTTCAAAAATATGATACAGCGAACTTAAGTGACTTCTATTTTGTCGACTGACGCTAAAAATTCCCTAAGATGCAAGCAGTCATAAATCCCTTGTTTCCTTAGACCATTTGTCAGAAACATGCTAAGATGACCCGTTGAAGTTTAGAAGAGGATCAGTGAAAACACATTTTAATGGTTCAGTTTGAGTAACGACTGTACTCGGTCACTGTTTTACATCCCATTATGTCCCATTGACATTTTGACACGTTTGAAGCGTTCATTGGTCTCCTAACTGACCTGATTTCTGGACAGTGACGACACTCGGCCTGTGAACCTCTCTCTCCGTGTCCACAGTGTTTACTTACACATACAGTCGCGTTGACTTTTCGTCCTGTTCATTGCACACGTTTTCCTATAAAAGCGCATTACCGCACGGTTCCCTTACCCAGGGGATTACAGGCCCATGGAAAGTCCTAGTTTCTACTGCGAGCAGAGAGATCAGAGTGCAATACTGAGAGGTTGCGGATTGGTTACTATCTGGTGCTAGCCCACTTTAAGCGTGATTACAAGGCAAACATATCGCTTACTATTGGTTACGGACACTACACATACCCTGTTTGCACCCTGTAAGTCAACTGCATCGTGAGTAACCACTGTTTTGTCGCGACCATCTGTTTCATGACGTATGTCAATTACTCCTGGTGAGCAATGACGTGGAAATAATTAATCTCCACAAAATCGAAAGTGACTCGAAACTACTGTAAAGTGGCTACATATAAATATGTGGCCACTAGTATTATATATATCCTATAGTAACTCAATTCACATTCATAACATACTTCTGAAGCAGTTTCATTACAGTAAAAACACGTTTTGTTAGGTCAAACATGAGTAGTTAGTGCGTTCTTAGCACGATATTAGACCAACCAGGTCTCAAATGTTTTCCTTTCATTGTTTTGTATTGCTCCACCATGTGACCATATCTCAGAAACTTCATGTGACGCTATTATCAACCACATTGTCAATGCTATGTGATATCATTTGAACTGGATGCTACTAATACCAGGGCAAATACCTGACACTATCATGTGACTGAGGTTTGAAAACAATTTGACCAAGAGTGAGATAACATAATCGAATGACATAGACGAAACATGTCAATTAGTTGAAATCATGTGCTAATCTCACTTATCTCAACCCGGAACTTAGAATCGCGCTAAGGAGATTCGTTTCACATAAATTCTTTTCCGTGAACCATACAAATTGTTTAACAAACAAAAGTATGAGTTAAATTATGTAGACAAGATCCGAATTGGCAGAAGACCACAGCTAGGCGAATGCATACGTATTTCAAGATAATCTGAGCTTACAGCTCGACAAACTAGAGCACACGAGGGAGTTAAGAAATTTACAGATTTGAGGAACCTGAAAGAGCTCATGTATATCCGAATTTTTGTTGGATGGTTAACAGAGGATAGGAAAATCGGAAATTCGTTTCAGTTTCAGAAGGTCAGTAGTAGAAAGATTGTGAGAGAGGTAGTCAGAGGAAACTCAACCAATGCGTATCAATATAGGTAATCGTACTATAACATAAAACAAACACCAGCTGGCTGGCGTCAGCAGTGAGGAGTAGAGAGTATACCGAAATGCTACTGACAGTCAAGTTAGCGGAAAATTTGGTTTAGTGTTTCGACTATTCACATCAAGATTACATCTGTAATCAACTATCGACGGCACATTTATGGCAGACTGTGGTAGTCTGTTTCATAATGAGCACAATAGAATGCTAAGGATTTATTCTACAAGCTGAATGGCTTTTTGATTCAACTTTCAGGGTAATTATTTCAGTAAGACATAAGTATAATTCTTAAAAGATGTTGGGATTGAAGGAGTGTCCTATACACTAAAATCGAATATCCTGTGATACTGGGGCAGCGCATTCAAAACTGTTCCAGTTTGCACAACCTATCTGGGTATGTTAGAGCACGTAGCATGGTAACCTATTTGGTAAATCTACGCTTTGTCTTCTCAATAAAGTTAGTGTCCTTTATTAAATAAGGATGAGAAGGTCGCTCACTCACTTTAAAATGGGTATGCGTTAGCGAACTGAAACGTCCAAGTAACCTGGTGAGTAACCCAAGTACTGAGTTAGTTTCCTTGGCTACGGACGCACTGTTGGGTGGTGGGCTCAATTTACCTGAAATAATTGTGCCCAAATCGCGTTCCTGTATGATAGTACTTATTTCTTCGTCTCCAAGAAAGTAACCTGTGCAGCCCAAATGATGGAAGCGCATCAGTTTATATTCAGCCATATTGAATGGGAGCTGGCTGTTTGTGACCTGGCGGTGGGATACTTTTAAATCATTTTGTGCTTTCCCACCTTCATCCACACTGTGTACTATGCGCCAACTTGTAGTGTCGCAATAGCAATGAAGGATATGGTTGTTTTGTCCACATCACCTGGGTACAGTGTGGAAACGACAAACGTTTAATTATTCTGCCGTATGAAACTGGAGATAGCTTCATCGTTGTCGTCGGACCGGTACATACGTTTCTGAAGCTGGGTATCGATTAGCTGCCGCCTCGAACTACTGTTTGATGCACACCCACCCACCCACAAATAGTCGGGGTACCAAATCGAGTTTCACATCATTCTGACCGTCATAGCCATTGTGGTAGAATGGGAATAAGCATGGCCTACCACCGTTGTTGATAATCCGCTTTTATTTTGTTACATACCGAAGGGTGCTTGTTAAATGCTTGAAAAGCTGAAGTAATCCTCTGTGACATTTTCAAAATTTTACCATACCCATCGTTATTGTTGAAATGAATGCCTTGTTTGTTATGATGTGGTTAATACGTTTCTTATGTTGCTGATTTCTGGAGAATGTTGAATTTGTTTGAAAAGGACTTATATCTATAGTATCCATAACAGACTAGATGAGATGTTTTGTGTGGTGTAGTGAATACACATCTTGCTCTGGAAAAAAACTCCTGGCAAGAACACGGTACTGGCGGATACACTATCGCGAGCCCCACTGGCAACGGAAGAAGGCAACTGCACCGGATATGAACAAGTACACCTAACTCTCGCGGAATCAGACTCGCGGTTACCACGAATAAGGCAGACGTTTGCCGATGACGAAGAGATGGAGAAGCTCGAGGAACAAATTAGAAACGGCTGGTCCGACAACGCACTACAAGTGAATGAAATAATTCGTCCTTATTTCAAGGTCCGGGATGAGTCTATCACAGAAAACGGTCTTGTGTTCCGTGGAGAACGTTTGTTTATTCCCCGGGCTGCCAGAAAACTCACTATGCAAGAAATACACCGTTCGCACCTCGGTGTGCGTAGTTGTACGAGACGCGCTAAGGATACCGTGTACTGGCCAGGCATGACAAGTCATATCAAGGACTTCGTTTCAACCTGTATAGTCTGCAAGCAGTACGGGACTCGACAGCCAAAGGAACCCATGGTGTATCGCTCAGTCCCCAAGCGACCTTGGCAACACGTAGCGGTTGATCTATTCTCGCATGCAGACAAGTCATATCTACCTTTGGTGGACTATTTCAGCGACGTTTTTGAAACTGAGAAGTTAAATGCTACATCAGCCGAGGAGATAATCGGCAGGTTGAAAGCCCAATTCGCAAGATATGGCATTTCAGAGTGTGTGAGATCAGATGGTGGTCCACAGTTTTCAGCACAACAGTTTGCGGAGTTTGCCGAAAAATGGCGGTTTAAACACGAAGTCTCCAGTTCACACCACAGCCAGTCTAATGGTAAAGCGGAATCTGCTGTGAAGGAGGCAAAGAAAATAATGAAGAAATGCTTAGCAGCCAAAGAAGACGCCTATCAGGCATTGCTTGAACACAGAAACACCCCGTCAGCAGATATAGATTTGAGTCCGGCTCAACGGCTCATGGGAAGAAGAACGAGAACTCGAATACTACTTGTTGAAGATCGTCTAGCCCTACAAACTATCACGTGGGACACCGTAAGAAAACGCCTGATACAACGAATGGAACGAGAAAGACAAGTGTATAACAAAGGGTCCCATGAGCTGCCAAGATTGGACGAAGGGGATACCGCTTGGATTCGGCCGTTTGGTATGGGCTCTGATAGATGGGCCTTAGGGATTGTGGAAGGACGAGACGGTGTGCGTGGTAAGCACAAATCAGGGAACCCTAAGGAGAAACAGAATGCACCTACGGAAGCAGGAAACTACGAACACAAGTTCCGGAGCAGTTGAATCCAGTTCTACTGAAGAGAACGAGTTCGTTCTACGAAACCGAAGAATACCAAAGATTCTTTAAAAAGGGAAGGGTGTGATAGAGTGCAGCCAATCGTGTACGCCATATCTGTATTGGCCAATCAGATTGTTCGACACTGACCTATATCTATAGTATCCATAACAGACTAGATGAGATATTGTGTGTGGTGTAGTGAATACACATCTTGCTCTGAACCTGACTTGTTCTACAAATACCAAATTTCCTTGAACAGATTCAGCGTGTATTAGTGCTGATGCTTGGGAATTGTAAATATCCACCGATTTCTCTCCATTTTCTAAGCAGTCCAGCGCATATCTGAACATACCTGAAAATTCTCAGTTACCACCAATCTGTTATCTTTCTATTAATGTGTAGAAAATTTGTCATCAGCAGGTACTGCCGAATTATCGCGCGTGTCGACAGCCACGTCTTGGGAAAGAACCAGCTGCCATATCAATGACTGGAGAACATCTCATACTCACGTGTATCTAATAAACGAAATTTACAGTAGTCAATCACAATTCAAATCATGAGATTGTAGGCAAACAGCCCAGTGTAGTGTTCGACGCAGTTCGTGAAACAAACGGCTTTCAATACTAGTGCCGTGAGCCAAGAACGCGGATGACACTAGGGTTGTTTATTCAACAAAGTAACCCATGAGTTAAGCGCTTAAACAGAACCACAAACAAAACCACTCATTTGCACATGATGCTCGGACCCAGACCGTATCCGTTGCCACAGACGCCAATGCTCAATTCCTTTACGTATCAAGGATCATCTTGTGCGATGGTGCATCCCGATATTTCTTCCTGCATTTTTCCTGTGGCTTGTTCGATGTCAAAATATACGCTCAGGTTTTACTACTGAATTGCAGTGGTGTGAGTAGTATATTACGATCGCTCATCCTCACTAAACTAGATGACTAGCTAGGTGAGGCCAGACGTAAAACATTATCTAACCGGACGCCAAACATCTGTGTTTTCGTAAACTGTGCTTTACAGATTTAATTATTGGGAGGAGTTGCCTGCACATGCTGATAAACAGATTTCTAATAGTTTCCAGTATCGTCGTGTCAGGATGGGTTAATCTCAGAAGATAATTGTAGTACGTTTCATTAGGTGAAGCTTTAGCATTTTCTAATAAACTACCCAATTCCACTTCAGTTTACTTTGGTGTGGCTGGTGTGTGTGTACGGTGATTACATAATCAGGCAGCAAGATTGCACGTGAGCACAAGAGAAAATGAATGGATGGGAAAAGGCTCGAGAGTCAGTTCACACGGCTTCTTTGTGCATGTGCGAATGGGGATATCATGTCAAGTATGGCGGCCTTGCAGTTCGTTCATTTCACGGTGTTGTTTCAAGCGGTTTGTAAATCATTTTGCGAATATTCAACCAAATGAAAGAAAATGTAACATTACACCAAGGTTTTGGAACCAGTATGGGCCGATGAACACGAATATTTTTTTGTGCCGAGACTGGAGAATGGATGCAATCAGCTGGCAAGCCGGATTCGAGCCGGTGGTCCTGGAGTGTCGACTCGCAATCCACTATAATATAACAGAAATACAGATGAAAAATGCGAAACAAAATAAGTAACTACAATAAACTCTGATTAGGGCAAATTCAAATTTGCCTGAAATATCATTATATTCGAGGTTACAATGGTGGGAAAAAAGCCAAACCAAGCTGACCCAATCGATAATGTTTTAGGTTCACTACCGCGTGTGTTAATCTTGTTAATGGTATTTCTTCTATACCCATTTTGGTACACATAGAGTGACTTCCGGCTACAAGTCATCTTCACTCATCCTGATCTTTCACCTCATTATTCAATGAGAACAGATATTATGGTCCTAATGGTTTCATCATGACGTTTTCAGTAGTGAATTGTTCTAGAGGCACATCAAACCAGAAAGTGGAGATAAAGTTCATATCTTGCTTCAGATCAACTACCGTTTCTATGCCAGTGTAAAATACAGCTGAGAAAGTTTTCTATCATTCATATAAGAATTTGGTTTGATACCGTGATCAGTTGGCTGCAGCTTCAAGGCAGGGTTTAGTGGAAAGAATTCCATGCGAACCCTTTTATGTATAGTGAATGCACAACACAACCAACAAGAAAAACAGGTGTTCATTATTTCTGCATGAACGTTTTCAGGTTGACGTGACATGTTATTAGATCGTCGCTTTGGTTACGCACACGGTCGTTTGAGCCAAAACCGAGAAATGAGAAGAGACATGGCTACACCGCTTATTGGAAGAGCGAGAAAACATTAGGCCACAGAGGCTCCAAATTTATAGGACAAAACGATTACCATAGATGGTTGACAGACAAAGCGAATCGAATGAAATGATCAAATATGGCGGTCAGGGAGTCAGAGCAAATCAGGGGGCATCAGAAAGCAACGAGAGAAAAAACACAGTCCAGATAGCGCACAGGCGTTCGACCGCACACCTGCAATCTGATTGGCTGATTGGAACCATACCACCACCCACGACCACACCATCCGAACTGGGCCGTCCGATCGATGTGGCGTGATGCATCCTGGCTATTTCGTTAGATGCGCCTCCTAGCACATGTCCATGTCCTAAACAATGGACTCCTTTCCTAGACCTCACCATCGACGTCGTGACATGTAGGATTGTTTTTGACATCCCGGAACACAACAGAGATTTTTGGCTAGCCAGTGCAGTAGCATGTTGGTGCAATTCTCGCTTGTCTCTCTGGTAGTACAAATCTCATCCTCTGCATTAAGTTTGTTGTTCCGGAGGAGATGCCAAAATAAACCAGTAGGGTCCAATTTGACTAATTGTTTTTCCCTCTTAAGAGTCAAGAAGTTGTGGCACGGTTTCTGTCGGCCGATTAAGCACCGTAATTAAAACAACATACATCACTTTCAGTCTTTACAGACAGTTACAGATTTTGCTGCACTCAGTGAAACACAATCGAACAACCATAGGTTTGGATGTTTCAGACAATTATGATCCACTATTAAGAAACCACGCACTGCGGACTAAACTAAACCGTTGAAGAAGCACATCGTTAACATGAGAATTAGCAAGAGACGTGCAAATGTTTATCTATTCATTTCTGTCAATCGCATCTCCTCAGGGTTACTCTAAATTGTGTTCAGTGATGACTGTTGAATCAGGCACAGTACCACTCTGTGATTATTACTTCTCTGTTTTTTTTCAATCTCTAATAATTGGATTACAATAAGTTACGCTAATCATGCATCCGGTTGATAGCATACGTTTCACGGATTAGGTTGTCGAAGTGACCGTAACAAAAGGAAGACAGTTCACAAATCTCACCATAAATGGCTTGCACTGCATCACTAGTCGTTCTGCTTACACAGCGGGATGTGGTTATGCATGCAGAGGTTTTTGTGGTCCAGCCGGTCAAATAACACCAAATTGGTAAAACTGTCGCTTTCAAGGTGATGATCGCTCTCACAGGTGGTGGCATCCGTTGCGGATTAACCTGCCACAGTGACCGAAGTCAAATGTTGCCTACGCACAAGCGTAGATAAGTTTTGTCCAGCTGGTCAATGTTGATTAGCCAGATGGTAGACTAGTCTGAAGTGAAGCCCTCTTGAGAACAAAAACATAGAAAGACTCTTGAACAAATAAATGTAAACTTTGACTGGGAACCCATAATAAACTTGCTTGTTACAGTGCACTAATGAAGCTTAGAAACAGGAGAAGCATCGGGTCATTGCGATGCAATTATATGGAAAGAAGAACGGACGGTTCGTCGGAAAATGAGAGTAGTTTATTGATACGAATGAACGTAAATGTATATGGGCGAATGAACCTATTCGTATCTGAAGCGCTTTCTATCTATTCGTTAGCAATATGCTGTGTGTCGGTGACTTATCAGTAGGAGACTGTCAGTCAGCAACCACACTTGCCGTAACTCATCACAATCACCTCATCACAACCGATATCGTATATATCATCTTTGCGAACTGCGCTTCTGAACTCACATTTGCGCAGCTGTATTTCATCGAAAATTTGGAGGCATGTGTGGATTGCACTGCTTCAGGTGATCTGGCTCAAGTTGAATCAACCCACAGTCTAAGGTCCATAGTATAACACGAGGGGTTTTCTTGAATAAAATCGTGGTATCGCGCTTCCTGGTCTACAGCATTTTGGTCACCTACTTTTATCAGGAATCTTTTCTTAAGTCAACTAACTGGTTTACCCTATTCAAGTCTTTTTGGTCATCAACCTATGTACAATGCCGTCCTTGTAGGTACTCGGGACCAAATACGGTCATCGTAGACCCAGGAGATCTTTTAGACGCTGCAGATAAAGGCGGATGAAATACCGCACTTTTTTTCAATCCCAAATTTATCTCTTGCATAACAGTGAGAACAGTACTTTCGTTCAGCAGACAAGCACACTTGCACACATCTGCAGATTACAGTCCATTCGAAACACGTCTTCTAAACCATCCCAAAGCAGCTCCTGTGTTCATCGCAATTTGTGGTTCACGGACAAATCTGTCGACAGATTATTATCCAAATACCGGAAGTCTGCGCATCCAATCTCATTTTCTCTACTGATGCGATCTCCAGGTGTAGATATAAAGCACCCGTATCTGCGATTTCCACATCCTTGAACCCTAAATGGACCGCTTTTTCTCTCCGGGTAGTATGAACTTGGTTGAACAGGGAAGGTTCTAAACATAGATCCACGCGCATCACAGGCTCCTCTGGCGACCCAACTGCATTCGCAAGTTTCCTGTTTCGCAATTGTTCAGTGGCCTTTTGGACGTTTATCAGGTCCAGGAAGAGAAAAAGTTTCTGTTTGCAGACTTACTGTGTAGATTATTAAAAATCCTCCAGTCAGTGGTGGCAGGCCAATTAAGTAGGCTGCCAAAATTTTGCACCGGCTTCTCATGATGTCTTCCGGTTGTGTGCCCAAGAAGCCGGATACACCGTCCATTGTCACTTCAGCAGACCAAACGAGGGAAACAATAGTCACCTTAATTAGGTCATAGAACTCTTTGTGCTGTCGCGGTCAACTTAGCTCCTCGTTCACTCACCATACTTTCTGTACCAGTCGTTCACGATTCCGCGAAACGGTCCAGCGAGCTGATAGTCGGCGCCACGCGATGTACTCTTCTCGTCTTCAATGCTCTTACTGACCATAAAAAGAAGCAAACGCTTCATGCATCTCTTGTATCAGACTCGGAATAACAGCAACATTATCTTGGACTCATTTTGGGCGTTCTTGGCTCTAGTCCCTGGTTGTATCGGGAGCTTCTTTCACCACCTGCTCCAGATAGTGTTGCTTGATGACCCGAAAAGCTGTTTCATATTTAAACTTTGAAACATTGAGTCCCTTTTAACCATTTGAATAGAATAGTCAGAAGACACAAATTACGATATGAATTCATTTCGCACCCTCTCATCAGTCGTAAACGTGTGACTAGCATGAAAACAAAACCAAACAAGACTTAAATGAAACGGTCAAAAGTACACATCAGGCTGGATCGTGATTGCCACTCACGTTGATTCCATTCATAAGTTCACCATTCATTTAACGTCAATTCTTCCTCACATATTAGATTGTTCTAAATTAATTTGGCTTACAAACCTGAATATACAGCTTCGTTCTGAGCAGCCTTTAATTCGTGTACTAAAGGCGTAATTCTCAAATATTGCTGAATTGGTGTTGTCGCAAGACGAGATACTCATGAATTTGATGACGTTCTCTTCGCTGATTTGTCAGGGTCGTGAAACCTTTTACACTCAGCTGAAAATGCATTTTTGTGATAGCCAACCAGTGGGTAGCATACGGGTGCATCGCGGAGTCTTCATGACCATTGACTGCTGCTGTGCCGTGAGTGCCAGATCATTCGGAATAAACAGTCGTTAAAACATAGCTAATAATAAAACTTGCAGACTTGCCTAGACTGAATCTATAGGGTATTGTACACATTTTCATATTTCGCTTTATTTTTATATACAGTTTGCACCACTTTTCCTTGTACAAAATGAACATCACTTGTTTGAATTGGTTCTGCTAAGTAATACACTTTTGGTGCGCGCGTCTCGTCTCCTTGATGTTCCTGTTTCGTATAGATTGGGATTGCCTGTAGCGAGCTATTCGGCTACTGCGTTTTGAACTGAATATTGGCATTTATACCTTTGTATTGGGTTAGTCCCCTACAAATCGAAGGCAAGTACATGATTCGATGAATGGCGCCCTGTGATTCGCCTATCGTCACACAACCGGTGCGATCAATGGCTGCGTGCATATGCTGTGCTCTCGAGCCTACTGCACTAGATAACCACAGGAACAAATTATGCAGCCAGCGCCTGTGACCTGGTCTGTATAGTCAGACTAGACTGGCGGGTTTCCTGGCTGGAGCAAATCCAGCCAATCAGAATTCAGGCACATGCTGCTGCAGACGAGATTGTGATCGAACGGTGCCAACCAATCGAAAACGCCGATCAACTGCTACACCGGATATTTTGTGAGGTGATGAATACAACAAACTGTTTAAACGTCTATCAGATTTAAACCATTGAGATGTCTGAGACAAGACTGTGGAACGTAACAACGAACAGATCAGTCGGAACAAAAAAACGCTGGTTGTTCAATGGTAATCGTAAAAACTGTTGTCTATTTATAAAAAGTGTGTCGTTTTTCTAATAACTTAACACTGCCGAGTGCCGCTGAGACCACTGTTGTACAGGTTTTCTCGATCTGGTAGATTAGCACGCGGTGGCCCGCAAGTTTTGTTTCACTCAGGGATACGGCATCAATAAAGTACTGGATAAGTTACATCGCGATCATTGTTGTGGGGCGTTCAGGTCGTCTAATACTCCACATCCGTTGTGAACCTTCAAAGAATACGCTGGCTCGCCCACCGTATAGTAATGCGATTGATAGAAATCGGATTCTCCTTCTCGTGATAATTAACACCGAAAATCTTGGTCCCGAAATAACGCGACTGTCCCCGTAATTGCTCCCAAGACAAACCAAAAGACAGGTGAAAAAAGCAGCTTTGTTCCTCTCCAACAAGGTGTGCGACGAGGAGAAAGGTACAAGGTATTTATATGGTGCATAGCGACCTAAAACAATTCTCGAATCAGAGAACGGAAGAACAGTTACCGAAAATAATAGTTAGGGTCACTAAGCCAACAATGAACGTAACGGAATAAAGGTCGGACAGGTAGAAAATAGCGAAGATTACCTCTCGACTGTTCACGACATGTCCGGTCATTCTGACTGGATAAAATCGTCGTCTCGAGGATGGAGTTAGTTTTGGACGGCAAAACTGGACTCGCAAACAATCTCTCCATTTACATGCGCACAGTCCACATCGCGACAGTCGGTGCCCTGCGTTCATGAATATGCCCTGGGCTGAATTGACTGATCTAACACAGAACCCCTAACTCAGCATCTTCACCTGCGAGCCAACAGTATAGTGGATTTTTCCTGCACGGCCTCACCCGGATTCAGATATTCAAAATTTTGACATTGCGAGTATACCTAAATCCAGGGCCGCAGTGCGTAAGTGAAGAATGTCTGATTCCGATTAGTGTTGACCGCAGCAAGCTCATTAAAAGATGCATCAGGTCTTTAACAGTTATTATGTCTTTTGGCCGTATAGAATATTTCGCCAACGTTCATTGTCAATCGTTGGCTGATCAGAATGTCGTTTGTTTGAATACACATTTTCAAACCCCATTCTTCCTTATGTGAAAGACATTAGCGTCACAATCATACATTTATCTCTACACTATGCATAAAGTATCCTGCCTCAGTACCGGAACAATTCTACGAGTCATTAGTGTTGCAGATAACCCTATGAGTGTATTTGCTTTTCCTACGGCTGCTCCACTTTTGCCTGTTTGAACTTAGAAGGACTGAAGTTCCAGTCAGCATAGCTTTCCGGAACAAAGCAAGTGTAATCACCCATTCAGATAGCAAAAGAGAACAGGAATATGTAGATAGTTGTGAATACACGCAAATACATACACAAACAACTTATCTAGTGTAAGACTTCAAAATTTTGTATAATCTAGTAATTAAGTCCAGAGTTTTACTGTATCCGATTTGGTTTAATCCGGATTACGTTCACTTATCGCAAACATAACCTTGATTGGATGTCGAAAGCATAAGTCGTCACAACAAAAATGTTCCTTTATCCAAGATAATTACAAGTTGAATCCTGTTGTATCACGTCCTCCTCGGTTTCATTCCGATGAGAACAGCAATCGACGAGGCTATGTAGCAGGTTTTAAGGGTGATTCAAACAAATGCAACTGAGGATGGAGCCTCTGTCCAATACATAGGTCAATGGTTACAAAAAAAGGCACATAAGACTAACCTGAACGATTCCGAGGAATAGAAACCAAATGTTTATCTAGGATTGTAGCTTGTGGGTAGCATGGCGCAGATAGAAAAGAATAAGTGGGAGCGATACATTATATCTCCGAGTTGTAGAGTTGCCGTGTCGTAAAGACGCATATACCATGACGTGAGAGTTTGGCATCAAATGAGAATGGCTCACAAACCAAATAGCTGCTATTTCAAGCAATCTCACTGCATACGGAAAAGGAAACTGCAGTAATCGGAAAAGATATATTGGAGGTTAAGAGGACGGACTTAATGCACGAAAAAATCGGAGTAATTCCACTAATTAATAGGCCGTAATGCATCGTAGACGACGTGCAGCTACGAACATACAAGTCACTATAGATAGCTGTTTGCAATTACCATCAACGAGATAGTGGACAACTGTTTCGACCTAATGTAGCGAGGACGAGCGATCGTGCTATCTTACTCACACGACTGCTATTCAATAGTGGAACCGGAGCATGCATTTCGACGTCAAAGGAGAGGCAGTAAAAATACAGGAAGAAACATCGGAGTTCAACATCGCACAAGATGATCCTAGTTACGTAAAGGAACTGAGCATTGATGTCTGTAGCAACCGAGACGGTATGGACCGAGTACCGTATGCAAATGAGTGTTTTTGTTTGTTGCCCAACAATTGATGAAGGAGGGACAGCTGACCCTGAAGTTGCCAGTGACTAGACAGAGCTTCGTTGTCGCGACGGATGCGAGCAATGTTGGAATCGGAGCTGTGCTAAAGCAGGAAAGCGGTGTTGTAGAATATGCCGGCCGGGTACTAACCCCTGCTGAACGAAACTACTCAACTATAGAGGAGGAGTGTTTGGCGATCGTGTGGGCATTGGAAAAATGGAGGCCTTATTTGCTCGGCCGACGTTTCCATGTGGAGACAGATCACAAGCCGTTGGAGTGGATTAAATCGGCGAAGGACCCCTGAAGGAAGCTGGTTCGTTGGGCGTTACGATTACAGGAGTATGATTTCGCAATTCGCCATGTAGCTGGAAGAGAGAACTATGTTCCCGATCTGCTTTCCAGAACGCAGCACATGGATGAAGTTCACAAGGACGCAATCGGAGTCAACAGTATTGAACTGGAGAATGACCCCGGGAAGTTACAGACAGCGCAGAGGGCGGATCCGACAACCCGAATGGTGACTGATCAAATTCCATCGTGAGAATAACCGCCAGAAGACTAGGGTAATCCGGAAGTGAAGGATTTCGGAATGTGCTGGTTAGACTTGTGGTTGAATAGTGCGGGAATTTTAATGCGTCGACTGCGGGATGGAATAAACATGCCTCTTATACTGACGGGGTTGAGAGAGACAATTGTAAAGGAATGTCATCAGTTGGCTCATACGGGATGTCATCGAACTTATGAAATGCTGAGGCAAATGGCATACTGGCCGGGAATGAAGAAGGACGTTCACAATTATGTGCTGACATACCAGCAATGTCAGCTGCTGAAGAGCACTAATCACTTCAGTCGGTATCCCACACAACCAGTCCCCGTCAACAAAATTGGGGAGTTATGGTCGTTGGACATGATGGGTCTTTTCCCAGTAACCACGTCCGGAAATCAATACGTCATAGTCATGACTAAAAATTTCACGGGATGGATCGAAGCAGCCACTATACCCGATCAGCGTGCAAGCACTGTACGCAGGGCGGTGATGGAACACATCGTTGCAAATCACGGAGTACCGGGAAGCATATTGACTGATCAAGGTCCCTGCTTCGAAAGTGAGGAGTTTCGGAACTGCTTGGAGTGTTTGGGAATCAGGAAAATTCGCACAACGTCATACCATCCTCAATCGAATGGATTAACGGAACGAAACAATCACACAATCAAGGAATGGTTGGCGTCAAAAGGAGGGAGCTGGGAGGAAACACTACCACTGATTCTGTTAGCCCACCGCTGTTCGCCTCAAGGAACAACGAAGAAATCCCCGTTCGAGCTGATGTACGGGCGCGTGCCACGCCTGCCAATCGATCAAGAGATTGGTGTATGGAGAGACGGACGGATGAGCATGCATGGATTAGCAGAAGCGCGGAGATTGACGAATAAAAACTTAGCGAACTCACAAGAAATTTCCAAGCAGCAGTCAACGATAAGGTTTTCGGGTTGAAGTGCTGTGTTTGAAATTGGTTCGAAGGTTGAATACAGAGACCGGCAAAGTCCAGCCGCAACAGGACCCGGATCTGGGAAGTTCCTGGCGAAGTGAAGGGAACCTTATGTGGTAGTGAACTGCCGTGGTATGGTCTATTTGATTAGGATTGAAAAGAATCAACATCGAGTACACGGAAGCCAGCTTTGCATATGGTGACACCCCGATCAGAAGGGAATGCACACCAACAGCACCGAGGTCCCAGAGGCCGGTATACAGATCGTCGAGAGAACGAAGAGAACTTGAAAGGCTTTTGCTGTAGCTGGAATAGTCTCTGCGCGAGGAGGAGTGTAATGTGGATGAGTGATCGTGCTACACTACTCACATCCCTGCTATTCAGCAGTGGTGGCCGGAGCATAGATTTTGACATCGGGGTAGCCGCGGGAAAAATACAAGAAAAAACATTGGAGTGCAGCATCGTATGAAATGGCTCTTGGTACCTACAGGAACTGAGCACTGACGATTGTGGCAGCCGTGACAGTCTGGGCTGAGTACCGTATGCAAATGAGTGTTTTTGTTTGTTGTCCTGTTTGAGCGCTTGACCCATGTGTTGTTCTTGGCCCACAACACTAGTTAGGTCGTTTTGACATCCTGCAACGGGTTGCATGAGTCAAGAGGCTTCAACTTGTGTAACAAACACAATATGCATTTGCTAACCGTCTATCCTGGTCCAGTGAATCGGGAGGTGGACAAGCGGTCCACAGTGTGATAAGAGGTGGGTTGATATTCTCTGTAATTACAATCTAATCATTTGAGTTTACAAAAATTCAGTGTCTAGGTCACTGATCACATGCATAGTCAAGGACTGCTCAACTTGACTGCAGTCGGCGTGGTTTAAACCAACTTGCAGATAAGTAACTCTAGCCCGTCACTTTCCCGTGACGAAATGGCTGATTTCAGTTAAATCTAGTGTGTGAACAAACCAATTAAGTTTTACAGCTGGTGCATCCATAAAACTGATCGTCTAGCTCCCTGAACATTTGATTGGTAGTTTAGCAGAAAATGATGTTTCTGTTTTTTTTTAAAATTTGGTTTGGACACATAATTCGGGTATCTGTATACTGTGAACATAATGCAACCTTTAGAAGGTCAAATCAAATCCACGTGCATGCATCAAAATTACACAAATTATATTTACCAAAATATAAACAGGACGTGAGTCACTGCCCAGGCTAAACGACGCAGAACATGTTCGTGACCATAGAAAATGAACGCTTTCGTTTTTAATACCCCATCCATGGACAGTCTTGTAATGATAAATTTTGGACTCTTGTGGAGGATTCTTAAGGGTATCTAATCATCTAATTATATTCATATATTTAATCTTCAAGTTCATTCATATTTTTAAACCATTCCGAAGCCTGGGCTCACGTTCAAGCGTCGTGACTACAAGTACTGTCGAGTAGGTGCTGGTCCGCACCGACACCTCTTTTCTCATTTACAGGTTGCGTTCACTGGACCCCAGAACGGGCTGTAACTAGCTGTTGTGAGTCAAGAGCGTGGATAGCACAAGGATTATTTATTCAGGAAAGCAACAGGTGGGTTATGCATTTCAACAAACAACAAACAACAAACAAAAACACTCATTTGCATACGGTACTCAGCCCAGACTGTCACGGCTGCCACAATCGTCAGTGCTCAGTTCCTTTAGGTACCAAGAGCCATTTCATGCGATGCTGCACTCCAATGTTTTTTCTTGTATTTTTCCCGCGGCTACTTCGATGTCAAAATCTATGCTCCGGCCACCACTACTGAATAGCAGTGGTGTGAGTAGTATCGTACGATCGATCCTCCTCACTACACTAGCCATGTCCCAGAAATTATGACTTGTTCTGAAGTTCTGGCATGTTCCAGCAATTAAACGCCTTTTAGGTTCATAATTTGACTGAGAATGGAAGGGCAAACTGTTGTCAGCCCACAAGGCGCCTGGCTTGGGATATTGCTTATTACCTGATATCCTTTACTGCTTATGTGAAAACGCAGAACAACGAACGTGTATACTCATTTGCATGACTAGATTGTACCATCACCCACTGAGCAGCTTTGTATCGTTAGTCGCTTTGGTGACAGGTTTCACATAGCGCGCACACACACGGTTCCAATAATCGCTTCTGGTCCCTGGTCTTCTTCGAGTTGAGACCTACTTTTTAGTTTCTGAATGTATGCACTATACTGCTCACAAACGAAAGTGCAGGTTACGCAATAAAACCATTCTACCAACAGAACACTTACATCGTTGTGTGTGCAATGTCTTCATATTGTAGCGAAAAGGCGTCCAGTAAAGCACAATCTTTATTGCCCAACTCGCTAGTTATCATGCCACATGCGCGCTCGCGATTTTGAATAACAATTCCAGTCCACAACACCCCCCGGTTTCCGCCTGCACATCGTGTGCATTTCTACCCGGTTGAGGTGTGTGATTGGCGCCTTCTACCCGGGAATTTTCTGCCTGCTATTCCTCGTCCGTTTATCCGATTTCGTTGAGCAATGGCTCGTCCGGTCGCTCGTGCTGTTCTCCGTCTATCTACTGTAGGCTTTGAACATACTCTACAGCAGTGTCGAGATATTCCTGAGAGTGTTGGAATAATCACGCCTTCAATTTGGTCATCCATGCCATTTCGGCTGCCACGTCTCGCCCGTTGGTCCGATCCGGTCGAGCGATGACTCATCCGGTCGCCCACGCCGTTCTCCGTCCGCTCACCGTGGGTTTTTGAACGCACCTCCCCTGTGTTGGAGTATTCCGCCGAGAGTTGGGATGCTCGCACTTCCTGCCTGACAGCCCCTCACAATATGACAGGCTTTTCCCATCTGGTGGCTTTTCTAGCCTTATGTATGTGCATGTTTGGAGAACGAAGGGAGCACAGAGCCATGATTGCGTTAGGTCTTATAAGTTTCTTCTGTACGTTGTTAAAAACACAAACTTCATGAACCTTTTCACTATTATACCGGGTAATATTTATAATCAATCCTACACTATAAATATGTGCGGTGCAAAATTCTTTTCAAAATATTAGGTGACCTCACTGTTTTTTCTGGGTCTGTTTCTAGGTCTAGCGTGGAAACGAGCAGCATTTTCATGGACGTGTATAATTTTCACGTTGGAAATTTCCGAAACTTCGTGTCTACCAATATACATGTCAACTTACAACAATGATGAATGGATTCCTGAGTTAAAGTCAGCATCGGTGGGCATTTTCCGTAGACTGTCAAAGAGCATAATATGATTATTGGCTAACTGGCGGCTAAAATGTCACGCTTACATGACAACGTTTTACACCTGTGTACAGTACTACCTACAGAGTGGCAGCTTAGAGAAAAAATGTGTGATTGATCCCAGAAACTTGGTTTTATCTTTATTGTCGCTTACTGGAAAATCCGATATAACCACATAAATAATGCTCAGTAACTGTCATTGACGAAATGAGTGTAACAGATCAAAAGTTCCTAAGCATAGTAAACTGACTGAATGTCTTTTAAGCACATAAGACAGACTGGTTAACGTAGTTTCGCTTATCGTCAAAGAGTTTAGAGTGACGTTATGAAGTAACATAACGAATAACTTGACAAGTGGGTGTTATAACCTCTTGTTAGAACAGGTTTCAGAATCAAGAACCCAGGGTTATTTGTCTTACAATCTCATTGGTTGCTTGTTCTTGCCATTGAGCGTATCAAGTATTTGTTGAAATGTACAGTTATCTGTTGACATAGACAAAGCTCCGTTCTGGCAAAGTGAACTGCAAGTGACCTAGCAGATAACTTGTAAGGCGAAGTGGAAAGATGAATGAATATCTAATGTTTGCGAAATTCGCTAGGTGGATCAGAAGCAGTAGGCGTAATTCAGCGAATATATAAGTAACATTCTAAGTGAACTGAAGCTTTAGAATTTGCAACTTTGATCAGATATTCCATAGCAATTGATAGTTTCACAAAGTCCTCTCCTTGGTGCTGTGTTAATCCAGAAGAGAACACTCCTTCAAATAGTAAATGTCACTAAACAAATGCGTCTCAACGGGTTGTCAATTGGTTAACAAAACGTGAAACCCTAGGTTACCGATTACAGAACATTTCATACTAAAAGCGCCCTGATCAAGTTCCGCTCAGAGTAGTTGTATGGCGTCAACTTCAAATTGACCGGGGATCATTAAATTCATGCCGACCATGTAATAATAAATAGCATAGTGTGCGTAAAACATGGTTCGTTTCATGTGATTGGTTCATCTTGCAGGGGGACGAAAAATGGATCAAATTTGTTACCAAGTTATATACAGTAGCTCACAATGATTGTTCACAAACAGATTCCATCACATTTGATTCGGTGTAGGGTAGAAAATGCTGAAATGCTAGTGAATTCTGTTCTTCCAGCGTGCTAAAATGGAAGTTATCACAAGTAAAGTATTATAACAACGATCGCGTGAAAAGAGAGAGCAAAACATGCGAGGACGAAGAAGTGTGTTCAAATTGTCCACAAGTAGATTATATTCACAATAACCATAACAGGTATGATAATATTGTGTAATGAGACGGATATAGTGACAACCTACACAATACTGAATTCGATCACTTGGTCTTCGACACTGGTTCCATTAAACCACTGTTGCTGTGTCTTGTGGTGTATATAAGGACGACAGCATCTCGCAGCACATTCTGAAATGGCTTCTGAATACCAAAAGTGGAACATTTAAGAGCGCCTTGACAAAACTCCTGCTCGAATACGACCACATAGTAGATTCTTTCAAGGCTTTTCGTGTTATCCGTCAGACTGCAAACAAACATGCCTACCTTTTTCTGAGGCGTTATCCATACATTTAAAGCCCCTATTGAGTGTACAGAAGTAGACGGTAGTGGAAGTAACACTACCTTGGTGATTTGTTGTTCACAAACCAATTATTAATCGTATACTTTATTTTAATGTCTTACCTCTGCATTGTTTAATTTTTGTTTTCCACAGTTTTCTATCATTTTCATATAATACTACATCACTGCCTATATCGAGTCTTCGTTTATTGATTACGAATTCAACTGTTTAACCATTTTATACGCTGAGCTATGATTATCAGATAAGCAAATTCCACTATTTTGTCTGTGCTCACTCATTATTTTGTAGGATACTATACACATTTTCATACTTCGCTTTATTTTTATGTACAGTCTACACCAATTGTTCTTGTACAATGTGAACATCACTTGTTTGAATTGATTTGACTTGGCAATACACTTTTGGTGCGCTCGTCTCATCTCCTTGGTGCTTCTGTTCCATCTAGATCGGGATTGCTTATAGTGAGCTATTCTGCGATTGCGTTCTGAGCTGAATATTCGCGTTTATACCTTTGTATAGGGCTAGTCCCCTACACTTTTACTCATTCAGTTATCGTGTCATATATGCAGCTGACGAGAACAAACGAAATGTTGCTCGAGCATACATTTCACATGACAATGTGAGCCTCATTCTAAATCAAGACAATGGCGGAGTGTGCTCGTTACACGAAATGACAACGTATACACAGGTGTTATGCATGCTGGTTTTTGTCTGTAGTTAAAAATATACTATTAGATACTATCAATGAGAATGATGCTCAGACTAAGTCAGAAATCAATAGGAGCAGAGAATAATATTTTCTGTTATACACAAGAAATGTAAACTCATCGACTGTATGAAAGTCACAAAACAATATTCAACCGATCATCTTTGTTTCAGTTGTTCTTCGAAATTAGCCGAAACAATAGTGTCATGTGTTCAACTATGTAACCTGTGCATTCACTGTTCTGTCAAATGCCTGCTAGGATAGGCTACCACAGGTACCCGAAACTGATAGAGCTCACTATGTCTTAAAATTAGAATATTTTATGTACAAATGTGTACCGTTCAAAATTTGTTATTCAATTTCCAGTCAACCTCTTTAAACCCTATCACAACACTTAATCACATGGGAAACACCCGGTTCGTGAAGTTCAAACACGCGAACACGTGGTTGCAATTAACTGAGAGTCATCGTTACAAGAACCGCCTACGAATACGCAAATTGCCAAATAGAAAGCAGGATTGAATGGCATGATTTGAGCAGTAAATCAGAACAGTGAATTCTCGAAGGAAGGACGCCCTTACCAGCTACCATGAGAGAACATTTACTACGTTATCTCGTCACTAAAAGTAAGGAGATTTAATGGAATTTAATGGTCGGCGCGCTGAACCACCTCCTCGTGGTGCCGACTGGGCGGTCTCGGTGCAAACCTTGTCCGGCTAAGTGTTCAGCAACTCCAGATAGGGCCAACCACTCTACCTGATTTTAATCGTACTGGTTACAATCGATCAAGACAATGGAATTACCGCCAGCACCTCCGTGCAGGCAACTACCAGTACACAGGATAGGCGAGCGGAGTACATCTGTTC
>JTDE01000375.1:73303-84877 GCA_014338405.1 Paragonimus skrjabini miyazakii
TGATTTCCTCATTAACGCTTGCTATTCTTGTGAGAGAACTTGTCATTTGTTCAGTGTTGCTTACTACGCAGCGTCTCACATTTGACAGACAGCCTGTTTTTACATTCACCTTTCACATATCTGTTGCTTATTTTTGGTGTCACCGTTTGTTCTTCCCTTGAACGAAGCTGTGTATATTGCTCTTCAAAATAAATGATAATAATGGATGAGAAAGTGTAGTATGTAATCAAGCTGGAGTGGTTTCCTGATTGGAGAAAGCCCAGTCAGTCAGAACTCACGCGAAAGCTACCGCAGACGGAATTGTGGTCGATCGGTGTCAACCAATCAAAAACGTCGACCAACTGCTGCACCGAATTCTTGTCAGAGGTGGTGATTAAAACAAATTGTTTGAGTGCGCGTCAGATTTAAAAGAACGAGTTACTCGTGGCAAAGTCATCGAAAGTAGCAATGAATACGTTAACTAAAACGCAAAACGCTTGTCACTCAATAGTATTTGTAAACACTGCTGTTTCTCTATAAAAAGAATATTGTTTTTCTCACGACTTGAGACTGCCTAGTATCACGCTGACTGCCGTTATTTGGATTTTCATCAAATTGGTATTTCAGCAGGCAACATAATGACCGAAGTTTAATAGGCTAATTGGCTTTTAACATGCTTGCGGAGGAGAACTTCCAGCCGTTCGGTTGGATTGTTTCAAGTTTTTTTTGTGGCACCAGTAATTTCTCTTTCCTTGTTTGATTGTTGTGTAACTATCTGTGAAAACAGAACCGTAAACACGCGGTTCACAACCAGCTAATCATCCTAGATGAGTCCTTAAAAGAATGAATCCACGTAATAGATAGTCAGTATCTCATGCTGCTCATTGAAATCAAATCGGTGTGAAGTTCTTGCGTCCAAGGCCGAAATCGAGTTCACTCACTGGTTAGACTAATCAGACAAGAGAGAGAACATTGGTATAAAACAGAGCATCGGTGTGCTCCATTCGCTATTGATTGTAGTAAGTTGTGCTTAAATTCTAGTTTAACTAGGCACAAAGTACCTAAGATCACACACATTCGATTTAGTTTGTGTATTCGACCATGTGCAGAATGGTCCAAAAGTCGTGTCACATTATCATCGTAAATAAGAGGAGAATAATTTACGTCGGTCGAATGCTACGCTATCAACCTTCAGTCTCTCGGTTCGAAATTCACAAGGAATCGTCAATGGTCTACGATTGGATACAAGCACACACTTCGATTTTCTCTCTCTGATCGAGCATCATAGTCTATGCGATAAATTGCCGGGTATAGGCGTTGTGATCTACTGAGTGTACACACAGTGAAAGCATGGGCGTTGTGATTGTGTCGAATGCGTTCATATGATTAAACTATCTTAGCGCGGTAGTGCGCACGTTGTTCTGCCTTTGTCTACGTTTGGTTGGATAAGGTCATGTAACCATCGTGATTGGACAATGGATCCATGTCCTGTTTACAGTTGCACCGTATTCACAATGTCTAATGGCTTGCCATAACTTTGTGCCTGCTTCTACAGTTTCCAATTCCCCTGTACACTTGTATTTGTTGCAGTACACTCTTACCGTTTGACCGTATGCTATATTTTTGTCCCTGCCACAACAATAGTCATGTCCCCTTTGGTAAAGAGCAGCATTCAACTGTTTTGTTGACGAGTGTTGTCACAGTGGAACGGTTTCTGGAACGATACGTTAGTACTGTGAAATCAATCGGAGGGCGTTTCAAATACATTGTTGTTTCGACTTTCAACTTTTTGAACAGAATCAGGCTTGAAACGTCGTCTGTTCGGAACATTAATGCTGCCATTTTTTAATTTGATCTTCCAAGGACAACCGGTTTCAGCGGTCACATGTTTCCAGGATTTTGATACTCAGTTAAGGATGCAAGTACATATCAAAAAAAGTCTTGATAGTACCAGTGAAAATGACATCAGAAGAGTTGAACCCTTCACGAAATTCAAGAGGATTGCATCAGGATCTTTTCGACAGCTCTACAGTGTACTTGCCAGGCTGATAGCTGTTCACTCAGTCTTTCTCTCAAGTCATTCGGTGAAAACAGGTTTGCTTATATGAGATTTCTATGTTAAACTTGACTCAGAGCTTTTATCCGTTTACTTATATGTTTTCAAGCTTGTGAGACCAGATACAATAATCGCTCGTACCAGCCGTCCTAACTCAAAGGGATGAAGCACTATGAAAGAAAGACTGAAGGAAAACGTTGTACTTTCAGTTCTTTTAAACTACAACATGTCCTTTTGTTCAAAAGACAATTAACTAAACAGTCTTTTGTCTCTTTCAGTCCAATGAAGAAATCGTACTCTTGTTCCGCAAGTTTCTGGACAGGCAAATCAGTTAACACAATCAAGAGGTCGAAAGGTGATGTGTATATATATGTGAGTACTTACATCCATTCGAGATAAATTGAACGAACCTGGCAAAGATGCACAAGTTGATTTGCGCACCATGCAAGTCGCATGGAAGCAGGTGTCCATATGCATCCAACCCCAGAATAGACAGAGCTTGACTTAAGACAGCTCGTATGTATAAAAGTTGAAAAGGGATTTTTCATGGTTTGCCTGTTTAGTCCAATTTTCCGGGGGAACGCTGCAAAACCACGGACTACCAGTTTCTTATGTCAGAACCACACGAAAAGCTAAAGCTATGACAGTTATGTGAGAGCGTTTCTCACTATTGAACTCCTCAGATCCGCACTCTTAATTAACGTGCAAGATTTCGTTACGAAAGAAGGAAACAACATTACGCGACCAAGATAATGTACTCAAAATAATAGAACAAGAGGACTCGAGAGGGTTTGAGAGAATACGCGGTTATAAGGGCGGAGTGTCGTGTACTGATCTGTCCAATCGAGAGAAAATCAGAACAGGAATCTGAGCGGCACTAAACAACCTTAATTTATTGGAAAAACAGCACCTTTTTGTAGAAAAATAACAGTGTTTACGATTGCCATTAAGCGACAGGCGTTGTTGCCTTTTGACTGACCAGTCTGTTGCTGTGTTGTTTCACGACATCGCATCTGACAACTCGATTGTTCGAAACAGATATGCATTCAACAACACCTGATCACCGTTTATGATGGGTTGACACCAGTCTGACCATAATTGCGTCTGTAGCAGCTTGTGTGCGAACACTGATTGACCGAGCTTTCTCCAATCAAGAAACCGCCCCAGTCAAATCTCATTACACGGAGATCTTCAAAATGCAACCTGATTAAAATGGAGTTCTACGTAGGATAATTATCATTACTTACAGACAGAAGAAGCTCAGAGTGAATCAAGTAATTTTTCGATAACTGGAATGCAGCTGGATTTCGGAACTTCCTCTTTTCTATGCATTTATTGCTCAGTGAAAAAGTGAGCTCATCCGAGGGGCCCGTACTTTCTGCTTATTCCATTTTACTTCATTTCTTTCATATCCACACAAGGTTGTATGATAAAAGAATCCGGCTGCTCCGTGTCAATGTGTCTACGAAACACCCGGAACGTTCCATTTGTCTCCTTCAAATCTTCAACAAGATGTAGGAATTATGTTGTGTTTGTCAAATCTCTCCTGACAAACGTGTCCTTCTACTTCCCTTCCGTTATTTCTGTTATCGGCTTCTGTACTACTCTCCCCAGTAGGTCAGTCTTCTTCCCCAGCAATGGTGCACAGACCAAAATGCAAAAACCCTAAGTATATACATTTAGTATCTTATACTTCGTAATTTCTGTTACTTGGGCCCTTTAACAAGCCGTTTCACTTAAGACATGAAGCTTTCAAATGGAAACGACCAAAACAGGTGCAATGGGTCAAATTATTGATCATCGTTATACAACTGGGATGTACATAATGGTACCTTATAGACAACTTTCTCATCATCATACCAAAAAAAAAAACAAATTGATTCAACGTGAGATAAAAAGCAATGTGAATATTTGATAAATGTAAAGGATGGAAAAGAGTGTATATGGAAAAGAATAAGTTTAGCAAGTTCTCACAATAATCGTTTCGTAATCACTTTCCCAAATACAGGAGAATTTGCCCACATTCCTGTGATGGTAATCTACTCGATTCGCCGCTTATCCGAACCCTGACACAATAGGAGTTCTAACAAGAAACCAATCCAAACGTCGCGTTGAATATACTGCATCAGGATTGGATAACCTGTTTCAATGTTACGCCTTCTGTTATTCGCTAATTTTTTCGTTCTGTATTGCACCAATTAACTTACAGTTTGTCACTTTGTGTGTCCATATGATCAGCCAAGGAGTGACTATGATTTCTTTAATTCTGTTGTACATCCATAAATTCGGCTTCTTGTCTCACGAATATGAACTGCTTACTGCAACCAGTACGAGTTCTTCTGGTTATTACTTCTGTGGGAGGTTTTAATTCGAGTATGATTTCTAGGGCTATTCTAAGTCCCTAATTCCGAGTATTAAAATTCCATCTCTCAGACAAAACAAAAGAATAAAACTTTCGGGAAAGTCTATCATGAGATATTTGGATACGACGGACAAGTTGAAATCGATGGTCTTCTGCCTACTTGCTGAAGGGCGAACACTACGGACGCTAAATCCGAATCAAGCGCTCAAAAACACCGACGAATGCTAGGTGCATGGAGTCAACGGTGAATTGTAATACCATGTCACTGGGCAGCTCAGTTAAGGGGATTAAACCGAAATGATGTTCATCGTCAAGTTATCTTCGAAAACTGAAATCTGTTCTTCTTTTGCAGATACAATAAAGGTCCTTATTCTACCCTTATGGTACAAGTCTTCCTGCGTGTAGCTATCATAGCCGTAGTAGCTAGTGTGATCTCTGAACACGTTTATCACAGAAGCGTCACAAAACTGTTATTCTGGGCGCTTCTAAGTTGGCCCCATTCATCAAAATGTCTTAGATCTCTGTGGGAAATTAATCAATGTATATGTCTAAACGCTGCAGACAACCATCGGTACTATAATAGCCAATCGTAAATGAACAGCTAGGCATAGATCACATTCCAGTGTCTGGATAATCAAAAAGAAGCTGCCCATCGACGTTAAGCTGCAGATTCAAGCGATCACCGTCTTTAAGCCCGTGATTTTTAAGTGCATTTTGTAAGCAGTTGTGGAGTCCAATGTGAACGTACGTGTCCTTGAGAAGCGTTTTCTTAGAGCACGTTATTGGAGTGTTACGGTTTGAAGGAATAAAAAACAGTCTCACTTGGTCACAAATAGATTGGACTGCTATAGCAGTGTTCACTACAAAAATTAACTAATACTCTGTTCACAGGACTCCCATGATCCATACAGATCGTGCATAACCTCAACAGATGGGGATGGACATAGCATGTCCTCTGCCATTTGGTGACCTTCATCCTCTTCAGTTTAAATAATATTAACAACAAAAATAAGGCCCATCAAGTGTTGCTGATGAAATAATCTCATTCTCCAAGGCTGTGAGACTCATAGCGGAGGAAACAATAACAGTGCTTTATGTTAAGTCTTATGTCTTCCTGTGGTATTCGATGATAAATAGGGATGGTACGAGTGTTCGAAACACTTAACTGTCACACGGAGTACGTGACCCAACCACCGCTTTACCAGCTGAACCTGTTGACTGGTCGCGCAACCGAAATCTGTGTATATGTGCAAAAGCGAACGGCTGCATCACTCATGTGATAGTCTAATCTGATATGGGCTAACTGACGGAGGCAACCGTGGTCAAATATAGCATATTTTGACATCCTCTTCGCAAACGCACTGTGTTTCTGAACAACAGAGCAAAAGGGATCGTATACAGGAATTACGCAACCTCTTTTTAAATCAGAGTCGGATGTCTTTTCAACGCCACAGATGATGAAGACTGACAAAGGTAACAGGCGTCCGTGCTATTCATACTGATATCTGGTCATCTACACCACAAAACGAAGAGGTGGTGCTACACAGAAAAGTAAAACCGGATTTATACGTTATAGTGACCAGGGCCAAAGGAAGTCTGTGCACATATAGGCTTTCACGAATCGCTTACGCTGCACTAACGATTCCGGTCACATCCGCCGTAACCAGTGTAAATTCGAAGGAAGATGACTGGAGAGCATGCGACTAAAGGTCTATGTAGTCCAGTTGATCAACGCTGGTTGGTCGGGTGCACGACATCAGTGGAAAATTCAACTAAGGTGAGCACAATCAGATTTAAATTTTGATGAAAAACTTATACAAAGACTTATGCAGTTTTACTGATCAATCGGGCGATTGTACACTACTGGTTTCGATTTTCAAGCCTGTATCTTTCACGTGACCACCCGACTTGACGCGGAGACCATGTTGATAAAACACTGCAAGTTCGTTCACGTCCTAATATCGCACACCCGAGACTAGATTGAACCACAGAACCAATACTGGTTGTCTATAGTAACGCACAACCTTGTGTACCAGTTGTGTACAAGGCGTAATTCGTTAGTTAGTTGACAATTTGTTGCGATATGTTCTGCTCAAAGCCACCATGGTGGGAGCATGCAAAACCCAAGAGGATTGTTCAGCGAAAAAAATTGATGTAAACATCTTAGTTGTCGGTGCTGTTCATCATACAAATAACAACGTGCACATACGTACAATATCAACACAACAGCTGTTGGCTAACCAAGTAGTATCGTGATGTCGTTGTCATTAGTATACACTGTTAAGTGGTTTAGGTGCTGGCTTGCTGATTACAATACTTTGTAAGTAGTATCACTAAAACCAAACTTCTATTATCAGAAGGATACGCGACAAAAGTGTAATGTAAATAACGAACAAATATAGCGAGTGCACATACAGCAAGGGTCCGGACAAAATACAGAGACGTAATCCGTGGATGTGTTAGTGGAGCGTTGGGTGGAATCCTACAAATATTGACGTAATGATCTACATGATAATGGAAACATTGCGTAATCCACAGAGCACTGTAGCTGTGTTTTGTTCACCGGCGCACAACAGACTCAGATAAGTTATGCTCATATGTGCGGAAGGTCTCTGTCTTGTCAGCCCTAGCGAATACACTGGGTTGAATCACGTGTCGCAGGCTAATGTCCGGGATTAGCTTGGTTGTGTTGTGTTTGCGTGCGTGCGCGTGCATGTCACTGACTGCAGTGGTCTGTGAACCGTTCGAAGCTTCTGCGGATGCATGCGCGTAAGGTCCGCTTAGCGGCGGATTTTTGGGCGTTATATACTGGTCATTTGAACTTTACCAGATCCAGCGCGAAACTGCAGTGGTCATGAGAATGAATAGTTTGACTGTGTTCGTGTGCGTGAATGGCACGCGGGTGTGCAACATGCAGCCCCTAAAATACAAGATGTCCTTTAGGCTAAAATAAGGTGTTTACCGAGAAACGATCATGAGCAGTTTTTAGAAGCAAATATCTCTGGATATATTTCTGGAAATCACAGCCAAAATGAAGTAAAATGTTGGAAACAAAATAGCAAACTGCCATTCAACTCGTGATCATTTACGGCAATTCATCACGTGAGCAAAAATTACTGGAAGACTGCATCAGCAGCGTGTGATTGTTATCGTCAGCGTCGATGAAAAACACGTTAAAGTTGGAAATGGGGAAATGTTACAGATTTTCCTCACCCTATTTTAACCTTTTCTATGCGGTTTTAACCTGTACTCATCGTTTTGATTTCGTGATCAAAGTTGTTAACCAATGACCGTTATTTTTGAATAGTGCTTATCTAACAGACAAAGATATCCATACATAACCTCAGTATACCTACATCTTCGCTTGGACTACTTTGTCCAATGAACTGCCGTCAATGTTGCACAAGATTAGAAAGACTTGTAGTGGTCAAGACTAGTTACTGAATAGACTAGGTAAGTGCGAACATACCTCACTAGGCTGTAGGTGATAACGAAATGAACTAAGGAAACAAAATAGTTACAAGGTTCCAGCAAGTTACGGTAATCGAAAGGATTTGACTGACAGTAGTGTTCACGAGTGTTCGAGATGACCACCACAATATTCCAAATTACCAGTATTCTGAAGTGGGGAATATTGTACTGAACTGGAGATACCCCCGGTCTGTCTGCTGTACGATGTGTGAAATCCTTCCCAATATCTTAGCTTACATTGTACATAGGAACTTAAGGATCTTTGCCTGCCGTCTGCTTGATGCACGCGATCGCGTTTGCTTGTTTGCATGTTTGTCGGCCTATGCGTGCCAATCGCGTCATACACTCTTCTAGCTTGCTCGCGCGCTCGATGGTCAGATCCTTAGCCTCCCTAGCTACTTCGCGTATCGGTCTCGTTTAGAGCTGATCGAGACCAATTGTAATTATCGTATATTTTCGGTCTCCACAATTATCGATATTTTTATTTCGCGTCTGGTATTGTTGCGTATACCCGAGAAAGTGTTAATTTAGTGCACGTACGCACTAAAATATTACTGAGTTGCCATAGACTGTTGAAGCGCGATCCGGGATGCAACGATATTTGTAGTACAACGGAGATAAAAAATTGGATGATAGATCCGTGTAGTATCGTCAAACGATTGCGCAATGAAGAGAAGAGTAGACCGATGTGCACAAAATTTGTATTGTACTGCAAGGTCACTGTTATCAATTTGAACAACATGCAAAGGTGATACAAAAGGTTGTTTTACAGAAATGAAGCATCGTTCGCAAATAAAAATAAGGAAATCTCCACAGACTTATCGAGCACGACAGTCTACTGACATGTGAATATCCACAACTCAGAGACAGGGTTCAACACTGACCCCTAAGTAACATTCAACAACTGCGAACTGAAGACTACATTTATAAATCCGAGCTGAACACCTGTTAGCGTTGCTTGCGGGTTTTAAGAGAGTATTGCGGAGAATAAATGTATGTTGTCTCGCATCACGTTGTAGATAACTATTTCAGCCACCATGTGTTATGATAAACGCGGTACCTCCACACATATTTCTTTCAGTGCTAAACCAACGCATTCTGAGTTTTATTACGATAAGTCGGAGTTAAGGAAGACGTTTCCGTTGATCTGTCTTGACAAGAAACACTAGGTATTGGACAGCAAAAAAAAAAGATAGAAAGCACCCTCAACTATTCATTTCGGCATCGATGGCTCTCCATCGATAGAGTTTAGTTAGTGTAAGTTAAAATCTACGTGCCCTGACTGACCACCTCATCAGAATGTGTGATAAATCAGTAGGTCGACTGGCGTTAAACAGGCTAGCGGTTCAGTGTTGAAGTTGCTTTACTCCGGAAGTGTACAGGTTACTGATCCCAGTTATACAGGCCTGTGCGTCGATTATTTCTTTAGATCTGCTGGATAAATTTGAGTGTCGATGGAAGCAAACAGCGAAACAAACATATTTAGAAGGCTTAAATACTGAGAATCGTTCGATAGAAGGAAGGGACATCTGCTGTTGCTCGGCACTTCTACAAATTGTTGTGAAATTTGGTCGACTCGAACCGGTTTATTTATTGACGTTTTTGACCGTCTCTGTTTACGCACCACTGGTGTGTGGCGTAGAACTACCAGTCGATCGATTTGTGCATAGTTTCGCTTCATAGTCGACATATTTATGCTACTATAGTCTATCTGTCTCTCTTGTAGTAACAACACTGCTACAAGCCCGGACTGACTGTTATCACAATGACTTACCAAACGATGGTCAAGATTATAATATGCTAGTATCGGCGCCATGGGAAATAACCTCGCGATTTCTGATTTTTTGGGCATCATCCAACATCTGTGCAAATCTCATGTGTGTAAGTAACTGAACTGGACACATGACAGGATTCGAGTCAGATAGTTGATCATACCATCCTGACGCGGAACTCGTTTTGTATCTTCGGGAGCACTCATGTTTGTCGAGTACTGAGTTACATATTTTTAAAACAGTTTTACTCTTTATTTTCCTCCGTAAGGTAAGTATCTAAAAAGAGTGCAAAACGTAATTAGATTGTCAGATTTTCTGCATGAAACCAGATGTCAACATGTGAATGATAAACTAACCTTTTTGAAAAGAAGTAAAATATCGTTTAAAGTTGGCAATTTGTTTCGTTGTATGCATGGTACAATGTTCAGCGACTTAAGATCAATGCCAACATCATCCAATTTTTCAATGTTATTGCTACTTGAGTGACTCAATTGGTAAGTTCACCTACGAATATTAGTACGTTTTACCGGAGTAAATTTATCTCAAATTTCTCCCCTATGGCTAATGAAACTTGCTTAGTAGGTAATGCGACTAGCATGGCATTACTGATAACAAACAGATCAACAATACTTGATATGCGGTCCAAAATGAAATTCAAGATAAGGGAGTACTGATCAGATACTTTAGACTCTCCTAACACCGGGGAAAAATAATTTTTGATGAAAGTAACGAAATCTGTTATCTCAGTGATATCCAAATTCAGGATTAATGTTGCATATTCTTCCACAACGAAAAAATCAACAATGTAAGATTCTCTGTTCTACGGATTGCTGGTAAACAAACTTGATTTCCCCAGCATTTTCGTTTATGCCCCATTCTTTATTCATAGTTGTGCATCAAAGAGCTCTATGGTTGATTCTTGAGTTAAAATTTAACAGATATACCACAGGTTAACTCATATTGCTGTCGTCTGCCTTCAACAATGGGTTTAGCATAAACCCGTCTTGCTCCCGGAGCACTCCGGACATCAATCGGAAATAGTTTAGACTCCATCATCCCATTGATTGATCTGATAAAAAATATTTTGAATCGCTTACCGAACTGATTCGTCTTTTGATATTTCATGTAGGCTTTTTCAGATGCTGGACATTTCTCTCTCTGTCATTGTAGAAACTCGAAGGGTTAGAAGTCAAACCCTGCAGACTTCTTTTTATCCTCTCACTATGTGGTGTACATGACGAATTTGTCCGAGAGATAAAAACTAGAAAGACGAAGACCTGAGCGGAACAAAGTACTCTCAACTTATTGTGGGGGAAAAACAGTACTCTTTTCACAAATAAACAACGGTTTATATCAGCGGTTGTTATCGGGCAACAATCATAATACGTTTTAATTGGTCAGCTGGTTATTGATTTCCAAGATCTCATTTTAGGCAAATCGGTTGTATCACACGTTCAAATGAAGTACTCAAATCACCACATCCTAAAAATAAACTCAACGTAATAGCTGGTGTAATGGATCTAAACATTACACACAATCCAGGTGTGAATACGATATCGAAAAAGATGATAAAAGTGGAAATTTGCCACAATAGACGGTTGATTTCGCTAGTTTCTAACTCTCCAAAAATTCTGTGCACCAGCTACACCGAACGCAGACAGAACGCAAAGCTTGCGACCCGAGGAGTGTCATTTGTATTTATCGAATATTGATTAGTTCCATTAAGTTGGGTTTGAACGTCGGCTGTATATGTGCAGTTGAGGAAAGTAAAAAGTGTGAATAACAATGAGAATTATGAAACAGAAAATAGTGTACAAAACGTTACACTCAAAAATGCGTTGAGAAATATATATTACCACTATTATTATGTACATGGAAAGTAAATATCTCACCTCAAATGTGGGAAATCCTCAGAAATTGAATAAATGATAGGC
>JTDE01000375.1:120226-132906 GCA_014338405.1 Paragonimus skrjabini miyazakii
GTCCTCATATCAATGGAAGTTCTTAATTGCGAGATTCACGACTACAGTTAACCGCAGAGTTAGTCTTCAATCCTAGCGATCGGAAAACCTGAACATAAATTACATAAGATCGTGGCTGAATGCTTAGATATGATAATTTGCTTGTACCTGATGTGAAGCCAATGGCGGCGCAGTGGTCAACAGTTACCCCATGAAGACGTGGCTGAAGCTTACACCAAAATCGTTGAGAACATAGTACAGTTAATAAATGTCTAAAATGAACAACATCTCATACATTTCGAGAGCATGTATGCTTACCAGTTACGTGATTTCGGATCGAGCTTATCAACGGTTAGGGCAGAGGTGACATCGATGATTCGGGGATTGAGAGCAAGCGAAGACCGCAGACTAATAGGACAGGTATCGTCCGTTCGACCCAGGGGATTGATAGGAAATTTGTGAACCACGCGAGCCGCATGATGTAGTCGAAGCCGGACAAGGGTTGATCGGAGATTGGACAGTGGCGGCAATTGGGGTGTCAACGGGGAAACAACGGGTCGCGGCTTGATTGTGGTCAACTGAAAGCAATCAAAAAACGGATAATCAAGTGTAAGCGAAGCTATTGATCCAGATGAACAACAACAACGGCAACAGTAGCACATGATTGATTGATGGTGACACATAATATCCATACAACCGTGGAATGAACAAGCGCCAGTTTGAAAACAGAAGAGCGAAAACAGGAAAGGAGCCTACCACCAACAAGACTTTTCTGTCTAAGCTTCAATAGGTGATATCCAGGCATCTAGATCTAGCGATCAAACAAACATGTTGAAAAAGAGAATACAGCAAGAACCGTTTCATTGTGGTATTCGCTGTGTCGCCTTATTAATGGCATTTGAATGATAGGAAATCTAGTCAAGAAATTGTATCAATTACGTAACGCAGCCAAATTACCGATCATATGTCCAACTCCTTCAATCGGTCGGCGAGAATACGATCAAAAGTAATGATTTAATGGTTAATTGACTTCATCCCTGTACTGTTTTATTCTGATGAGATTGGACGATTGGTTATGGCACTGAAATCATCTAAATATACGCCTCAGTTCTATTATTCCCCGTATCTGTTTCCTATTCTCTTTTTTTGAAACTGTGCTCAAAACTAACCCTCCTAAAGTACATAAGCTATTAGATGGAAAGTTGCCGCACTACAAAGAAGCTGGGAGTAGAAACTATAAAAGTGATTAGCAATCCAGTTTAGGAAAGAGGTTATGTGACAGAAGTACTCCTATGTTAACGAACTGTCAACAAAGTAACCCGCATGACAAACTAGACTGTTTCGAATGGAAGAGCAATCATTCGCTTTTCTAGACAACATTTGACTCACTCTTAATGAAGCCTTGACCCGATCGGAAGCTGAACTCCGGCTCACATGTTTGTGTGGTGACCGTGTTGCCCACACTGTGTCATTTATGTCATATTAAAAAAAACAGAACAATCACACCTAAATGTTCATCTACAATCGTTTGTGAGTACTGTTCATGTGTTTCACAACAAAAAAAGATGAACCAGAAAAACCTACTGATCGCAAAAGCTGTGAATCGAATGTAAGTAGTGACCAATTTATGACAATCAGAATCTGCGATTGCTCATCAATAAACATAGTTATCAAAGTAGCCCACTAAACATACGATCAGCAAATGGGTCGATTGAAACTGCACGTATCATATGAATCTTACTCAGTTAGACAAGCAAACAGCAGTCAGCCACCTGGTATCCAGTAGCAAAATTATCCGATGGTGGCGATGTTAACTGAAAATGATTACTCAGCAAGTAGACGCAACATGATCACACAGTTTACATGAACCCAATCGAGCGCAATGCAAACCGCAAGCATTTCAAGCGAAGTGGACTTCGGTCAAGATTTTGAACACGCATGAAAGAAAACACGTATTACTCTTGCAAGGTGTTCCCTAAGGAAAATATGAGCAATATCTAAATAGTTTCACGAAACTACAACCAACACTTACCTTTTCATCTGAGGGCACCACGGCGGGCACACCCAAGCGTGTGATAGCCACGTGACTTTGTCCATAGACAAACGTATTGCCAGAATCGGTAGGCGACCCGCAGGAACGAGTCTAAAGATTATGGAGTATACCGTCATGCAGACAGATGATATTCAAATGGTGATAATTAAGAACTAGTCTGATGAAAACGCGCAAGATCACAGAAAAAATGGCTCGTGATGAAGTCAAATTTTCAGCTTTTATTCCGCTGTCATGTGACCTACCGGATCATAGATTTAACACTAGACAGAACTGTCAAGTTATCCTAACCTAGACGGTAAGAACACTCCAAACAACCAGAGTTCCAACAAGAGACTCTAAAATTAATTCCATTCATAAACTCATTATTAAACATAAACTCAAAGGGGTAAGATCGGGAGACACGTGAATAGAGATCTTCTTAGTTTTAATAGATGTACTGAGAAGAACAAAACTCAATGTTATAACCGTCTCAGGTCATCTTCCTTAGGAGTGGTCGGGATAAATCCAATTCCCCGAAAATACCGTTTTATTTGCCTTTGGAATAGTCTAACTCATTTGAAGTGACCTCCATAGTCGGCATGGTCATGTGCCATTTCGCCCTTCATGAGCGTTCACAACCTTTGTGCCAATTTCTGGCATCCCGCCCACACACGTCTTTTAATTGGGACATCACCGTACTGTGTGTGTGTGTGTCCGGTCCACCTTCTGATCATGTTTCCGGATTAGTCACAAACTCCTTAAATAGGATCTAGTTTGTGACCGTGTTGTCTTCAGATTGAGTAACATAAAGAGAGCTCTGAACATAAGGGAAATTAAGCGAGTCGAGATGTCAGAGCTTGTTTTATCTGATAAATTATTGTTAAATTCTGTATTACAAGCCTGATTCAAAATAGAACTATGCGTGTCAAATAGCATACTTTTGTGAATAAAAGATTATGATCAACATGGTGACAGCCTGCAAGCAATCAAAGAAACACCGAATATAAGACGTGCGTAAGGTTGGATATACCCTTCAAGCAAATAACTGCTTGCATATGTCTAATGACTATCTATTACTTTAGACGAAATCATATACATAATCATCATCAACAAAGATATCACTACACTGGTAATTTGTGCCATATAACCGTAAAGAATAAAGCAAGCCTTAGACAAGAATAAGAGAAGTGGAAAGGAGGGAACTTAATTACTAAAAATAGCAGCTCAAGCATTCAACATCAAGTTGCCTACACCTTGCAAACAAACAGCCGAACTATAAGTGAAAGTGAGGCGTCACCGACGAAATAACTCTCTTACAGCTTTTCAAACACCAAATAACTAAGTTCACTTATTTGACAGAGAGCTGAGCCAAACAATGGTAACGTTCAAGGAGTAGGACTAAAGTGTAGATCATACTGTGACCATCCAAACCTGGATTACAGGAACGGTTTTGTTAATCGAAGCTTGAATTTACAATCATTTGTTTCAGAGTAGAATTTGTTGCCACTGGGGTACACATTTTAATGACTAGCATGAATGAAAGTGAACAATTTAGACTATCAGAAAATAGGCTGTGCGATACTCATGGCACTGACAAAGTGCATCGAAAACGTTATTGAAATCGACAGTATTTGCGTTTAGCAGGCCCTTACCGTTTATGTATTTAGTCTTTTGTTTCTCAAAGCAAATCTATAAAAAAAAGTCTACAACAGACAACCAAAGCATACCGATGAACTGAAACCAGAATCAAGACGATGGCAAATAAATGGAAAATTATCATAAATAAATATGGATATTCACTGGAGACTTGCTCACGACACGAATGGACTTGCAATCAATCAAACTACATTGAGCGCATAACTTTCAGAAAAACACTGGATACACTGTCAATAGGTGTGTAGATCGCGATTACTAGATGACACACTGTTTATGACGAATGAGTGTTTATTATTATGGGATATTACACAACAGGATGAACAACAAATGGAAAAAAGCATGATGCAACCGGATAACAATATCCACGGATTACTAATATCCTGACCACCACACAGATAAACCGTGATGGCTAGAAACACCGTCTAACATGGTTGTACATCACAATTATTGATGACATTCGATAACAGTTACCACATTTAAATAATCTTTTCAACTAGTACCTTTCGTTGTTGGTAAAATATGCTGGTAATGTCTGTTATTGCCATGAGCAGGATTAAAATTTCGAGTCAGGTTCTCATTGATTGATTGATTGATTTCACATCAAGCCACATTGAGATATCATATTTAACTCGCTTGTGAATAATGCCTACGTTGCCTGATCATCTCCAAACGAGGGAACTACGAACAAATATAATTGGTGCGAAATTTATACTAATCAAACCCTCGGTTACTTATCGGCAATGTTTTGATCGAACTTATTTTTTTCAGTGATTCTTTGCTTGATACTTATTTTGATGGTTTTTTCGCCATTGTTAAATGGAACGGTGGCTCCGACCACAGCAAGTTCAAGGTCGACCATGCACGGAGAAAAACATCGTACGATCAAGTCTATGATTAGTTGCACATTAGCTGGAAAGCCAAGCTCGTCGAACATAAGGCAAGAATGACAAGTGGCAGGTGGACAGTTCAGCATTTACTTAATAACTACTTTGAGTGTAAATCGAGAGAACTCGCAAAGGTGAGCAAGTAAGCGTCGACAGCCTACCTCTTCAATCATATGCATCTCAGAAATCATGCAAATGCGTACAATATAGTCGTTGGATCAGCAGCTTTAGGGAAAATTCTAACAATCGAGAAAACGAAGGCAATCCATACATAACAAAACCCGGGCAAATTAATCCGAGGTGTGTACGCAAAGAAACCCGGGTACTAAGGCAGTGAAGTTGAGCGATCGTAACGTACTACTCATACCGCGGCTATTCAGTAGCAGGACCGGAGCATATATTTTGACATCGTACAAGCCGCAGGAAAAATGCAGAAAGGAAAATCGGAGTGCAGCATCGCTCATAGTGGTCCCTGCTACTTAATGGAACGGAGCATTGACGTCTGCGATACCCGAAAAGGTATGGGGCCGAATACCGCGTGCAAATGAGTGGTTTTGTTCCAAGTCTTGTTTAAATGCTTAACCCATGTGTTGGTTTGTCGAATAAACAACCCTTGTGCTATCCGCGTTCTTGGATCACCACAATTGGTGCCGTGACCAGGATTGGAGGATGAAGATCCCATAGCCGCAGCTGCTTGAGGATGGGGACGTCCGGAGCTTCCTGGAGGACTTCGAGGACGTGGCGGAGACGGTCGGAGTGAAGACCGACCGGGCGAACTTGGCGGCCCTGCGAATGCTGCTCAAGGGCAGGACGAAGGCGGTTCTGGAGGCGGCGCGAAGAGGCCCCGCGAAGCTGGAGTGGGCCGCCGCGAAAGAGGCGCTGATCGCCGGATTCGTCAGCCCAGCCGATTGCCAGGAGGCAATGTGGCAGTTCAAGGGTGCCCGGCTGGGATCAGGAGGCGACGCTCTCGTGTATGCCGTGTCACTGCGGGCAACGTTATCAAGAGCCTTGCCACATTTGGACCATGATACGGAACAACGCATGCTTACAGATCAGTTCTTGGATGGAATGCCACCAGCGGTGCGGGATCAGCTTAGGGTGGCTCTCATCGCACATCCAATGACGTTGGAACAGCTGGCTGACGCGGCACGACAATCACTGGCAGACAACTCCCCAACAGTCAGCGAGTTGAAGACGAGTGAAGCAAGGGAAGTGAATGACCTGTGAACCACAGTGGAAAAGTTGACTCAAGAAGTGGCTGCTTTGAAGATCAGGAGGGAACAGAACTGTGACGACGTCTGTTTCAGATGCGGAAGACGTGGACACTGGCGAAGATTTTGCCCGCGGGGCGAGAAAAGGTTTCATGTGAATAAACGTTTTGCTGATCATTTTTTTGTCTGGGAAGGGCGATCCGATAATAGGTGCGGTTGATAAGACGGCTGTTCAGGCTAGGATAGAAATCAATGGTAGCTCGGAGTGCCGTTTGATTGACACTGGGGCTGCGATTTCATTGAGTGGGCCGAGATCGAAAGAAACTGTTCAGCCGTGTGCGATGGTCGTTCGAACGGTCGGTGGGTTCACACTCAGAGTTACGGGCGTTGCGGAGTATGGTGTCGGAATCGATGATCACGTAGTCAAGCAATCGTTCGTCATTTCCCCCGACGCACGCCAGACTATACTGGGAGCGGATTTTCTTGAACGTGCTGAGGCTGTGATTGACTTGAAGCATGGTAAACTCGTAACGAAGTATGGAGTGATTCCACTAGCGAGAAAACACAAGCCTCAGCTTGGACAGATTGAAGCGAACGCATCCGGAGCAACACCAGTCTGTGACAATCGGTTGCTGGATGAAGTGATATGCAAGTTTCGAGAGCTGTTCACCACGGATCAAGACCCATATGGCTACTGTGACTGGATTGAACATGAAATCTTCATCAAGCCAGACCAATTTCGACCATTCGGGCCCAGAAGGACTCCGGTTCACCTGCAGCCGGAAATTAAGCGACAAGTAAAAGACATGTTGAAGGAGGAGATTATTGAGGAGGCTGACAGCCTATTCAATTCTCCTGTTCTGTTGGTGAGGAAGCCCAATGGGAAATTTCGATTTTGTGTCGACTTCAGGAGACTCAACGAGATTACAGTCAACAAAGTGGTAGCAGTCCCAGCCGTGGCAGAAATTTTCGACAAGCTACAGAACGCCAGGATATCTACAGTGTTAGACCTGCGGTCTGGATATTGGCAGGTTCCAATCAAGCAATCGGATCGAGACAAAACGGCGTTCACAGTGGGAGAAAAGCAATATCGCTTCAAACGTATGCCGTTCGGACTGTCAGGCGTCCCGTTCACTTTCAGACGTCTGATGTTGAAGGTGCTGGATGGACTGAACAATACTGTTGTCTACGGAGACGATATCGTCATCTACAGCGGGAATGAGACGGAGCATAGCGGACACGTTTCAGCTGTGTTGTAGAAGATTGAACAAGCCGGCCTACGAATCAACAGTTCAAAGTGTCAACTGGCGAAACGAACGATTATACTACTCGGTCACAAGGTCGGTCAGGGCGAGGTCCAACCGATTCCCGAGAAACTGCTTACGATCGAGGCCATTCCGGTGCCAACATCGAAGAGGACGTTGCGACAGTTTCTTGGTCGTGTCGGGTTCTATAGCCGTTTCACCAAGAACTTGAATGAGCTGGCCAGTCCGTTGTACGAAATTGTGAAGAAGGATTGCAAATTTCACTGGACGGATGAGGCCAATCAAGCGTTCGTCAAGATCCAACAATTGATGAGGGAGGGACAGTTGACCCTGAAGTTGCCAGTGACAGGACAGAGCTTCGTTGTTGCGACGGATGCGAGCGATGTGGGTATCGGAGCTGTACTGAAGCAGGAAGGCGGTATTGTGGAACATGCCAGTCGAGTATTAACTCCTGCTGAACGAAATTACTCAACGACAGAGAAAGAGCGTTTGGCGATCGTGTGGGCATTGGACAAATGGAGGTCTTATTTGCTCGGCCGACGTTTCCATGTGGAGACAGATCGCAAGCCGTTGGAGTGGATTAAATCGGCGAAGGATCCCCGAGGGAAACTGGCTCGTTGGGGATTGCGAATGCAGGAGTGCGACTTCACAATCCGCCATGTAGCTGGAAGAGAGAACTATGTTCCCGATCTGCTTTCCCGAACGCAGCACACGGATGAAGTTCACAAGGACGCGTTCGGAGTCAACAGTATTGAACTGGAGAATGACCCCGGGAAGTTACAGGCAGCGCAGAGGGCGGACCCGACAATCCGATTGGTGATTGATCAACTTCTATCGGGAGAACAGCAACCAGAGAACGAGGAAATTCCGGAGGTGAGATCTTTCAGAACGCACTGGTCGGAATTGCGGTTGAATAGTGCGGGAATTTTAATGCGGCGATTGCGGGATGGAATAAACGTGCCTGTTATACCGACGGGGTTGAGAGAGACAATTGTGAAGGAATGTCATCAGTTGGCCCATACGGGATGCCATCGAACTTATGAAATGCTGAGGCAAAGGGCATACTGGCCTGGAATGAAGAAGGACGTTAAAAATTATGTACGGGTGCGTGCCACGTCTGCCAGTCGATCAGGAGATTGGTTTATGGGGAGACCGGAGGATGAACAGGCGCGAATTAGCAGAAGCTCGGAGGGTAGCCAACCAAAACTTGGCGAATGCGCAAGAAGCTGCTAAGTAGCAGTCAACCGCAAAGTTATCGGATCGAAATGCGGTATTTGAAATTGGCTCCAAGGTTAAATACAGAGACAGGCGGAGTCCTGGCGCAACAGGACCATGATCTAGGAAGTTCCTGGCGAGGTGGAGAAGACCTTATGTGGTAGTGGATCGCCGTGGTTCAGTGTATTTGATCAAGAATGAGAGGAATCAACATCGAGTGCACGGAAGCCAGCATCGCAAATGGTAAGACACCCCGAGCAGAAGAGAGTTTACGCCAGGAGCAGCGACGTGCGCGATGCCACTACGCAGATCGTCAAGAGAGCGAAGGGAACCTGAACGGTTTTTGCTGCAGCTGGAACAAGCTTTGCGGTGGGAGAAGTGCAGTGAAGTTGAGCGATCGTAACGTACTACTCATACCGCGGCTATTCAGTAGTAGGGCCGGAGCATGTATTTTGACATCGTACAAGCCGCAGGAAAAATGCAGAAAGGAAAATCGGAGTGCAGCATCGCTCATAGTGGTCCCTGCTACTTAATGGAACGAAGCATTGACGTCTGCGATACCCGAAAAGGTCTGGGGCCGAATACCGCGTGCAAATGAGTGGTCTTGTTTAAATGCTTAACCCGCTAAGCGCGTCCAAGTAGTGGGCACAAGTACAATAGAGCATTAACCTAGAATCCTAGGAGATTTTCTACCAATTTAAAACAAAGGATATTCCCCTGGACACAAAGTCACAACGAGACTGAACTTTGATGTGGTGTGACGGATTGTGCAGTTGAATGATCTTCTGAGCTAAGCCGGATGGTGTGGTCATCACATCGACAGAGTCGCTTACGCCAGGCAGGCCAATAAGTAGAGATCTGACACACCACATTCTCCTGGTCCTTCAGGTTGGGGGTTGGAAGGAGGTTGGCATCTTTTTCCGAAAAATGTACCAGTTGTGGTACACTGCCACCCACCCGTTGCCTTGCGGTACAGGCTTTCGAACCAAAAGATTTGGTTGAAAACTCTAATCATTCTCTTGTCTAGGTTTGGGCGTCCTAGCAGTATCTCAGCCCACACAGAGCCATGAATGTTCACAATATCGTTAATTCGATACTACATCGGCCGTCTCGCAGTATAAACCGGGTCGCCCTATCTACTGCATACAGTACGGTGGAGAGACGAGAACACGCCATTGTTGATCATTCGCCTGCACAGTCCTATCAAATTTAGCTCTTAGGCCACTTCCGGAACTCCATTTTTAGTGATTACTCTAAAGGTCCTACAATAAATATAGCTAATTATAGTAACACTGTGCTCGTAAATTCCATCTCTTACCACTCAGCCTCAGGTATCCCTCGTCCCTTGCTCAGATCTCGAACGCGAATTAACAAACGTGCTTTCAACGTTCGCATTCTAAAAGAGATAGATCAACAGGTCGCCCCCGTACGAACGCTAGACTCATTAAATGTCGATGTCTGTTGTGTTTCAGAGATTACAGTCCAGGACAGTAGTCAACGTATGGAATTAACAGAACCCGCACTATCTACCCTATACTGGTTATACACTGCCGGTGACTCCACAGCCGTCAGAATAAGCGAACAGTCATCAGCACGACGACCGCAGACGTATTAGTAAATTGGATGCTTGTTAACCATAGACTCTGTGCCGTCCACTTGGCAGGTTCTGTTAAGATCAGCTTTAGAGGCAAAACCTTCAAAAATCTTTTTACTGTCTGCTTACGCTCCAACTGACTGTAGTGGCACCGGCGTCAAGGATGCCTTTTAGTCCGATCAAGCCGTGAGTATGATACAGTCATTCTGGCCGAAAATAAGAACGCTCAGGTTGCCGCCTTGGTGAGGCCGAATCTAGCTTAAGTGGCAGGTTTGGGGTAGCATCACATCGCTCGAGTAATGGCGGGCGATTGTTGTAACTATGAGCTGAGCATAAGCTATTTTTAGCCAGCACTAGGTTTAGGCATCGTGCACGTCATTGCTATACTTGGCGTCCGCCTTCTCCGAATCAGGCCTGGTCTCAGATAGACTACATAGCTGATAGTTGTAGTTGATGCAGTTCGATTCAGGACTGTCATTCTTACTGGAGCGCACACTTGAATTCGGATCACGCATTGGTACGCTGCCCTTTCGTCGGTAAAGCATAACTATCAAACCAGCTTAGATAGCTGCCTAAGTGGTTCTCACTCCGAAGATACTAATATCTGTTGGACCGAGATCTCACAAGCAATTTGTGAAGCAGCGGCACGGAGGTAGATGAGCTGAACAAACATTAGATCTCGGAGAAATCCCTGGATTTGTTAGATGCCAGACAAAACATTCATCTTGATAATTCATATAACAAGGCTAGAAAAGATATCCGTAGGAAACTGAAATGTAGTCTAAAAGCTGATCGTGAGGCTTGGTTAGTGGAAAAAGTTAAGGAAATGGAAACCACTTTTGCTACAGGAAACACCGGCAAACTCTTCAAGCTTATCAGTGCTACTGGTCCAACGTGAGCATCTGTCAGTGAAGCTATCAGCGAGGCAGATGACACATTTAGCTATAATACGTCCAGTAGGTTAGAGCGGTGGGAGGAACACGTTGAGAGCCAATTTAGCTGATCTGCTTCTACCGTGTTGCCACCACAAACTTGTGATGTAGAATCCTGGTCGGTAGATTTCCAACCAACCACTGAGACTGAGGTTCGCAACTGCATCTCGACTCTCAATCGTGATAAGGCTGCTGGTCCAGATGATCTCCTGCCAGCACTCTTTACAGAAAGTGGAGAGGCGTTAACAGAGGCTTTGACTCAGCTGTTTCGAGTTGTGTAGATGACGAAGACCATCCCCCCGTGCTGGAGTCACGCGATAATAGTTCCAATATTCAAGAAAGGTATCGGGACCTCTTGCGAAAACCACAGGTGAAATAGTTTGAACCCAGTCATAACTAAGGTTCTAGCAACCACTATACATCGCCGATTCACTGCAGTTCGGGAGGTAAACATTAGGGAAGAACATACAGGGTTTCGTCCTGGCCGTGGATGTAAAGATCACATTTTTATCCTTCGTCAAATTTTGGAGCAGCGTCATACGAACCACCGACCAATAACTGACGTATTTCTCGACTATAACAATGCGTTCGATTCAGCGAATCGATCTACACTCTCAGAATCGCTTAAACGCAAAGGTGTACCGACCAAGTATGTCAACATACTGTCGGCGCTTTATTCTCATACTTCAGCTCAGATTAGGGTTTAAGGTGAACTACCCGACAGTTTTAGCACCACACATGACATACTTCAAGGCCATCAACGTCTATCGTTTTTGTTTGATTTCGTCATAGACAAAATAATGGAGGATTGTCTGCGGCGATCAACAGATGTCGAAGTGGATCTCTTAATTGGTGGAAGACCGAGTGATCTTGATTATGCCGACGAAAGAGTGTTGCTGTTTGACACTTTTCAAGCACCACAAACAACGCTGGACGCTATTTCGAGTTCTGTTGAGTAATTTGGAATGTTTTGCAGCCTCAAAATGCTAATTAATTCTGTAAGACTGCTGTGATTACGTAGATTAATCGTCAAATAATGAAGTTAAGGGGGTTGTTGACCAGTTTGTATACCTGGAAAGCTGCATCAGCGGCGGTGGCGGAAGTATAGGGAATGAAATAGAGGCGCGTATCTCCAAGACTAGAGTGGTAGTCGCTAACCTAGGACACCTCTAGTGATAGGAAAGCATATCTATGAGGCTCAAAAGTCGCGTATTTAAGGCGACAGTGAGGGCTATATTACTTTACGGTAGCGAAACCTGGCTTCTCGAGTCAGGAGAAGTGAACTATTTTCAGGTGTTTGACCATCAATGTCTGCGTTCAATCGCACGCATCTGGTGACACCAACAAGTAAGCAATGAAGAGGTTAGAAAGCGGGCATTTGGTAGGGATTGTCGAACGAACTCTCTTGTTCAGCCATTACACTTGCACAGACTTAGATGGTTAGGTCATGTAGTAAGGATGCCAGCTAGTCGTCTGCCACATCGAACACTGTCTGCCGACGTTACGACCGACTGGCATAAGGTACGAGGTGAAATGTGACGCCCTGGCGTAGACAAATGAAGTCGTTCATCAAAGGATTAGCTGACGCATGTCGCATTCGTTTCCCGGGCTGGAGCCCTCGCGACTCACATAGTCGATGGCTGGAGAAGTAAGGTGAGACTGCGGCTAGCCGAGTTCAGTGGCGTGAATGTTGTCGTTGTTGGTCCAAGTCGCCTGTGAAGTGAGTGCATTTCATGAGGCGGGGCAGTGAAAGTCCTAAGAAAGCTGTCTCGCTGACGTGTGGTGAAAATATACTCGATTCACAGCTTATCAAAACCCCGACACAATAGGAGTTTCAATTTGAACATCACCCACAATTGATCGCAACTGTCGCATTTCCTTGGACTATCCAGTCGGCTCCTTTCGAAAAGAA
>JTDE01000375.1:133235-144669 GCA_014338405.1 Paragonimus skrjabini miyazakii
ATGGCGCAGTGGTAAACACGGTTGCCTCATGAACAGCGTGTCCATGGTTCAAGTCCCGGCAGTAGCAAGTGTATGCACTACTGACGAGCTCTAATGAGAGCGAAACTTGAGTCTAGTGCTTCTTTTCGAAAGGGGCCGACAGGATAGTCTATGGGAATGCGACATCTGCGATCAATTGTGGGTGATATTCAACTTGAAATTAACCAAATCCCCGACTACTCACCAGTAATCTACAATAGGAGTTCTAACAAGAGAACAATCCAGACGTCGCGTTGAATATAACCCATACGGATTGGACGAACAGTCTCAATGTTACGCCTTCTGTTATTCGCCTATTTCTTTGTTCTGTGTTGCATCAATTAACGTTCAGTTTGTGACTCTGTATATGTCCATATGATCAACCATGGAGTGACTATGATTTCTTTAATACTGTTGTACATCCATAAATTCGGCTTCTTGTCTAACGAATATGAACTGCTTACTGCAACCAGTACGAGGTCTTCTCCTTATTACTTGCGTGGGAGGTTTCAATGGGAGTACGATTTCTAGGGCTATTCGAAGTCCTTAATTCTGAGTATTACATGACGAGGCCTTACTTTCACTTACGGCTCGGTTGTTTGTTTGCAATGTAGCACCTGGATGTTAAATGTTTGAGTACAGACGGAGCTATTTTTAACAGTTAGCTCCCTTCTCCTCCCTTTGTTTTGATTTTTTTCCTGTAGGAGGTTTGCTTTTATGGTTGCATGACAGTTAAGCGTCAGTGTGAACCATTGTTGTATTGCTGACTATGATGATGATGACAGACACACAATTGGCAAATATTTTAAGGGGCTCTAATGAAACGTGTTAGATCGCATCAGAACTTCAGCTCCATGATCTTCAAGTACGTCTAACCACCAGTTGTTAATAAGATCAGAAGCCAATTAACCACACAACCGATGACACACACGAGGTTGGAAATTGTAAGGGTAATCGGAAGATGCACTTACACATTCGGTCGGACAGAATTCGTCAGTAGGCGCAAAGGAGCCAAGGAACTTCAGAAGGGAGAGGAGTGCTGTATAACATGCACCTTCATCTGTGAGTGGTTTAATTCGAAACGTACACGCGAAAAGAAGATCAGAGACCAGAAGCGACTATGGGAACCGTATGTGTACACTATGTGGAACGTGTCACCAAGGCGACTGATGATGCACTGCTGCCCAACCAGTGCAAATATACGTCACTTATGCAAATGAGTGTACGCGTTCGTTGTTGTATGTTTTCACATAAATTGTAAGGGATTTCGTACAATAAAGAACTTCCCAGACCAAACGTTTTTTGCGGTCACAAGAATATGATCTAGAGTTTACATTCTAGAGCACATTACTGCATCCAATCGGCAGAGCCTAGAATACGTAAAATTATCCCGCCGCTAATTCAGTACAGTCACGTTACTCACTAATATGATTAGAAAAGTGGCCACTTCAAAATTAGGAGCGCAGTTACGTATGTTGCGCGCTTCGAGGGAAGGAATAGGGTATAGTCCGTTCATGTTGTTTCAAGATCTCACCATATCGTTTTGGTACGTATCGGACAATCGTTGCACACGTCACAAACAGTATGTTGATTCACTCGTCTGTAGGCAGGTAAACGAGAGATTTGAGCATATCGGCATATTTGCTGAGCCGTTATGCCCCAGAGGTTCTCAATTAGGTTGCCGTCCGGTCTACAGACTCACAAAACTGAAACCTTAATTTCATGGGGAAATAATGCAAAGAGAGTAGACTGGATCGACAGTCCTCGATGCGCAATCAACAAAGTTATCCGTATAACGCTACAGCCAATCAAAGTCAGCCACTAGAACAAACCGGCATACGGACGAAATGGTAAAGCAGAATGATGTAACGGCACTGCATCCGATTTGTTATAATGGGTACTTGAATAAAACAAACTGTTTAAGTGTGTGTTCCGTGAAAATAAATTGGCGACCAGCGGAGCCAGGCCAACCATTAAGGAAAGCCTAACTTTGGTACCAACAGTTGTTCGTTGTTACACATTTATTGAATTATAGAATAACCCATGAAAACCTGACAAAATCAAGATTATTCGGTGCCAACAATCCGATTGATGATCGTTGTCATTTCAGAAAGTAACGAGTTTCCACCAATTAATCATGTTCACGTAAAGTAGGATGTGTGTAGTATTGCGCTGACGTGAAACACTAAAAAGGCACCTTTTGGAGGTCGTCTCAACAGTAAATCCAAAAATCCAGTTTATGTAAGTTGAATTTTTTCGTCGCTAAATGTAACAGTAAACCACTGATAAATCTAATATGTATGTCATACGATACACTCCATACACATGTGAATTCAATGTTGGTGCAGCAAGAACATTCTCAACATCAGGTTGTGAACTAGTTCATTGTAATGCTTATTGGACTGCTCCGGTGAGAACCTTCAGCTCAACCAACCAAATCATTTCTTGAGAGCATGCGGTTCTGTCGGATGTCCATCGGACGCGTATCTCGTTTTGATGAAACAGTTGACGTGGTGCTTATTAAGTAGCCAAGTACAGCATCTTGTGACCTGTGTAGTGGCATAGTGATCGTTTGTACACTTAGATGTAGGTGTGCAAATGGGTAAACTTTCTTCTGTCAGCCGTACCGAGCTACTACTCCGTGTCATGTAGAGAAGTGTGAAAATATAAGTCGACAGCATTACACATCATGTGAGTGATATTAGTTGGTCAACAAGCTTACATGTAACCAACTGTGATCAGTCAGGTAGTTTTGCTTTTCAATATATGAGACACGTGAACTGTATCCACAAGCTCGACAGGTGTAGTTTTGCTTTCAATAAATGTGAGACACGTGAACTGTAGCTACAAGTTCGTACCGGTCACAAACTGATAAGAAAAAATGAGTGTAATACGATAATGATTGTGTACTTTTGGACATTTTGGTAACTAACGATTTGAAGCAATATTGTACACACAAAAGTAACTCTGAACGGCATGTTGACTTAAAAATTCGACTGCCCCTATGTACGCGTTGAGGAATGTACCTGCAGACAGTAATAACAAAAATGGAATCCCACTGTGTGATGAATTACGTTTCCAACTTTCAAATTACAAAGTGTTTACTGACATATGACATCCGCTGCTCAGGGTATCTTCTTTTCTGTCTTATGTAATGAGTCAAACAGTTTCATAGTTGTTCTCTCACTCCGAAGATATTTTGCTTTCATTCCTTGACAGTTAACGTTATCACAGTTTTTCTGTCGACTGTGACCTCTTTATTACCGATTAGCAAATTAATTCCATGTTCTAATTTAAAAAACATTTGAGTGCCACTCATCCCATCCACTTACCAGATCATTTTATAGAAAAATTATTCTGAACAAAAGTGAGAAAATTATCGTTTGGCGTTTTGCGCTACAAATCATTTTCTACACTTTACCACCTGGTCTATTGTTTTAGTATTGCACGTGTCCTGATCCACAAGCAAAAAGAATACCAGATGTTGTTTACGCATAAGACATCGCACTATATATATTGCATGTTTACTAGTCGATTATGATTTATTTTTAGAAACATTTTCTAACAGATTTTTCGTCACAGCAGCACTTACAGTAAACATCTTAACTGCCGTGATCGTACGCAAAATCTGACTAACTATCCCTCAGATGTATATAATTTTGATTTGCTTGACATAAAACGTCACACGATTTGACTATTGTCAGGCTGTGCAAACAGTTGCAGCAACCGGGCTCGAACCCACGATCGTGAGATTGATAGGTGGGCGGCGTCATTAATGTGTTACAATAAGTTGGAACACCAATGTGAGGATGATGATGACAGCAAACAAGGAAAAAAGATGAAAAAACTGACCTTCCATATGAGAATGAGTATGATATCTAGACGACGGCCAAGGGTATCGACCCTCGATGTTCGAGAAGCACGAGCCTAAATGAAAAGAAAAACCGAATCAGAAGCTCAGAGTGCAGATGGAAATGAGCATGATAGAGGAATGTGAATAAAAAGCGGGTGTATCCGGCAAACCGATCATTAAGTAACGGTTATTCACGATAAGGAAAGCATTGATTTAAACTGAAGATTAAGGGGATCGATTATGGGTATCGTTGTAGATGAGCCTTATCCGGTTGCTTTTAACTCGTAGCCATCGCGTTTTCAGCCCATGACCACCACAGTTTAGGGATCTGTTATAACTTTTAGTCAGTGGTTATCTAACAGCGGCATAGTTTGAGAATGCATTTAAAATGCATTGAACAGAGCAAGATAGGATAGGATATTGACTGGGATATGTCGACATCCCATAGGGACGAGTCAGTGACATGTGGCGGGCGCATGTGCTTTGGTCACTCAGCCTACAACACAGAGAGGACAAACTGTGTGAGCTTATTTGGAAGCCGAAGATTGACGACAGTTTCCTTAAAAAATATATATGCACATATAGAAGCCAATGTACGAACCGGACTGAGACAACTAAGTGGATCCTGAACACAAACAGCCTCCTCAAAGTATAGGAACACAAGTGAGAGAGCTATGTCCGTTCGGTGCCTGATTTTGGTGTTATAATAACTGCAGTGAAAAAGCAGGCAAATAAAACAGCATCAACGAGTAAAACAAGTCGAGGCGGACGTGTAAACCACATTTTCGCTGTTCCGCAACGGCACGGCCGGACACAACCACAAAAAACGTGGTTAGCAAACACAATGGCTGCGATAACCTAACTTTCTCCTTGAATAAGAAGAGAACTTCAAACACGCAACCACTCCACATACCAACGTTCCTTGTGCAGGGTCAAAGATCAGAGACAATAGGATGGGTAATGTTTCTATTCGATGTGACTGGACAAGCTGAACGACATTTTCAGACGGATGTGACCGACCGATTTCACAGGACAACTCGATCATGACCAATGTGAGATGAAACATACTGTAATTAACATGGTTGCTTGAAACACTAAATTCCATTTAATAACTTCATCAGCTCAGAAAGAAGACATATGTTGCGATATGTTAACATTTCGTCTACTCTCCTGTGTGTCATATATATAACTCGCATGTTTTATGTTTGCGACTGATGAAAGTAAACGAAATATTAACATATCGCAACATATGTCTTCTTTCTGCGCTGATAACATGGTTGCCATGAGTGGAGCTTAAATCCTGATCATGTCACAGATATGCACTATTGGCAAACTCTAACAAGACCGAAACCCGAGTATAGTGCTTTTTTCGAAGAAGGTTAACTAAAAAGTCTAGCTGAGTGCGAGCAAATGTGAATGTTGTTCAATTTAAATATGCTAGGACATTAATAAAAATGGCACTTTCAAATTATTCACGGCAAGAGAATGAAAGCATTTTTTAAAAAGCTATTTGATCATTTAGCAATTGAGTATGTAGAAATTGAATTCAAAAACACATAATGCCCCCTCTGATAAACTTTCTCTGGTCAACCAATAAATTCATAATTAGTAAAGATCCGAGTGTTGTTGATATCTGGCGAAAGTGTCCTCGAATGATTGGTGAGTTCTAAGACACATGAAAAAGCCTTAAACCAGTAAGTGTCGAAAGTCAGAAGAACAACAATTCAACTCTGTCTTCAATAGTCTCGGTTATTTTTGAAATGTATGTTCATTTAGTTTTGACAGAATAAGGACCGGCATTCCACAGTTCAGTTTCTAGTTGACTGTCTGCTTCACAACAGTTGAAAGATACTGTTGTCGAGCTTTAGTGGTATTCGTTTCAGTCAGAAAATAGTTGTTTACTGTACACCGGTACTGTACACTGGTATTCCGTTAACAAACTATAGGTCTTCAAAACAGTATTATCAACACCCTGGCACGTGATTGGCTATTGTGCACTGAAGAATTACGTTGAATTAGTTCAACTGCTTCATCTTGATTTGTTGGCTTATCTGTTAGATGAATGCAAGTTCAATGGACCTCGTTAGTGACTGTATACAAAATATCATATATTCATCCACTTCTGGCTGACGGCGCTCATCTGTTTACTAGTTAATGTCGATTGATGTGCGCAATCGAGAACGAATACGAGCTAATCTTCTGATTATGCTGTTCACTTCAATGTTGTAAAAACACCAACCCTGATCATCAATTGCTTTTCTCTTAAGTCGTTACCATGGAATGTTTGAAACGCACTGGATCCATGGCTTCGCTCTTTCTACAATTCCGGCAGATCACCATCACAACTGATTTGTTATTCGAAGTTACTCGAATGTTCTCAGTAGTGCAGCGCTAACAACAGCCTACGCGCTCTTCTATCGAACTGTACGCAAATAGAATCTACAGGTGTACGTACGGTATACCGCTGTTCGTATACAATACCCCGACAACATCAATATAATAAATCTCATTTGTTGTCTTTTCATGGAAAACATACTGGCAGCAAGCGTAAGATGAACAGAATGGAGGTGCGACTTTCTTCATTCAGACGAAGAAAAATCGATTACTCATTAAGAACTACAAAACCCTCACTCAAACCCGCTTGGGAGATTATCTGCATGCTATGATTACTGGTTCCTACGATGTGCTATTAATCAAAACTAACTGAATATAATTCAAAGGATGTGAGGACCACATGTCAATCACCGATATCATGCAGGTCGTCAGTTACCGACCACCCTACTCTTCTTTGATAAACCAGCCTTTCATTTTGGAGCGATTTGAAACCATTCGATTGGTCTCGCCACAACTTCACCCAGAGTACTGGTGGTACCCAAGATGGTTGACTTTCACTCAGGTGGAAGAACGATAAGTTAATCATTAACAGTCAAAAAACCGCGAATTCTTCTCTTTGCATCAATATCACGTGAGCTAAATTCAGGTCACACACAAAAATGTCACCGGACCAATGACCGCTGAAATAAGATTTTGTAAAGAACAAAGCTGAAATCCACCAGGACTGTAGTACTCAGGAATAGCTCGGTAGACCTGGCCATTGCTAAAATGTACACTGTTAAACAGATAGCATTTTATGTTGCTATCGGGAACTTCGAAGTGACATTTCGTGAGATCACTCGTAGCTCACAGTGGAAAAGAAGGCGATGCGAAACAACAGCAAAATACATAAGTACAATTAACTACTCATGAGTAACATATGAATTAAGCCCAAGTTACAAAGAGCATCTCCTCGACTGAAATCCAACAGTCCATTCAGGTAAATGGCCGAAAAAGCAATGAAACGAAACCTGACTGTGTAGGTTACAGCAAACACAGTCGCAAATGCGAGCGACCACCATTCTTAGTTCGAATCTAGTCAAAGTTCAGAACTTCATATGGGATCAGTTTGAATAATCCAATAAATGCTGATGGACACCCTAGGGTTTTTGTTACTACAAATCTAAATCGGCGGACACTTGCTGACACGATACAGTAACGAGCGGATTCCCAGGATGTTTGGACAATATACTGTCCAAACAAGGGCCTCCAAAACGCGAGCTTGAGTCAAGGCCAGGAGAATGCTAGGAGACAATCGTCGGTTACCTGGTAAGACGCTAAAGAGAGTATTTTGGCTGTTCACCTTATCTCACGTTCCACCAAGGCTGGACTACGATGAAGCAGTAGTGTTTCTCTGGACGCAAAGCAAGACTGCATATCACAAAATATACATTGAACAGACACGCGTCAGCGACTGGAATGCACCGTCTACGCAAGGTGAGTTGGAACTCAATGATATGAGCTGCAAACAGCTTCTGGGTGCACACACGGTAGCCTCCTCTAAGGACACAACGTCTGAAGACGAGACGAACAGTGAAAAGTTTCACATGAACGCTAACTTCTATTTTCTATCAATGAACAATATGCACTTGGTTTAAGCGTTTGCATTCAAGCAAAAGCCTTTCGGTAACTCCAGTTTCAGTGCAAATACGAGACCCAAGTTTTAACAAGTTGATTAAGACCTAGCAGTAGTAAACATATAATTGTATAAACCGTAGATCGGACCCAAACTCTCATGCTGTTATTTATGAGGTCGAGGAGTTGATCTGTATCGTACGACAACAGAATAGATGGTCAAATTGCGCTTTGTACGGGCCGAAGCCAGACTGCCAATTGCGACAAAATTTGTTCAAATACCGTGGATGACGTTACGTTAAAACTGAAGTACGCGATCACTCGCTGAGCCGGAGTATAAAAATGAAGAGCTTAGTTCGTTCAAATTTGTTACACACTCCAACTGAATAATTCTGAACATCCGAAAAAGTGAGATAAAGACAAACACATGAAGCCGAGACCTGACAAATAAATACACATCAGTCTGAGAGGTAGCAACAGGTAAAAGAACATTAAACAAAAAACCGCAAACGTACTCCACAACGGTTCCAATGAATTCCAGACCGATAGTAAAAATCTAGGCAGGGTGAACCAGCCACCTGTACAATGGTCTGTTGAGAGGGCTCAGACTGCAAGGGTACGGTAGAGAATAAAGTTTGTGCGTTAGATTCAACCATAGAAGTGCAGTCCTCTCGAGAATTGGATGAACTGTAAGTGGATGGTAACTTTTCAGCTTCAGGTGAACGCCGAGTTTGTGCTCGAAGATGAATGGTCACTGTTTCATTGGGGCCGATAGACATGGAAACTGCGAAGCAGGTGGAAGAAGAAAGAAACGGACTTCAATCAAACAAAGACAACTAAACACACTCGCAGACGAGCAGTTCCTGAAAGTTAAACACTAACACATACACCATACACAAACTGATTACTGGGAGGTCAGGAAACAAGCCAGTGGCTATCCAACGGCAGGGAAACTATGATGCATACCTGGTTGAGGACACGGTTGAGATATGGGCGTGATAAGCCAGTAACGACTGGCACAGGACACCTGGACCAATTCGAACGTACTCCTGGTCTGAAGAGGAGGAAAGCATAGAGAGAGTGATATTTGTATGAGGGTAGAGATATAGATTACAAAGCCAAGAATAGAAAGGGGAATCACCCGAAGTATAAAAGCATAAGATCATCTGTTTGTTTCAACAAAAAACGACCAATCACCAATGCGGTACAATCGTTAGTGCCCAATATGGAATCAGTGGCTAAGTAGTCAACATGGTTGCGTTAAGAAAGCGTTGCCGGTGTTCCAATCCAGTCCGTGGAAAGAATATGCACTACTGACGGGCCCTAACAGGAGCAAAATTCGAGCCTAGTGCTATTTTTCGAAAGAAGTGGACTGAAGTGCGACAGACGCGATCAGTTTTGAGTGATGCTCAACTTATGTCAACCAAAATCCACCACTATTTGTCAGCAATACCATAAACAGTAACGAGCCCCAGTAAATGGCGCTGTGGCTAGAGTCGCCGTTCACGCCACATATTCTGGAAGAAAAGAGCAATACTCACTAGATGTAATGAGATTAAACAGGCAGCATGGTGGCTGCAGATACGCAACCGACAGTTGTACGCTACTAACTCGGATAGCGTTTCAAACCAACGACTTGAGTGCCCACAAGATAATCAACTGGACGGGCGACATCGACTAACTTTACTCAACGAGTCTTCGTATTCATCGGCTTAGCCGAAAAGAAAGTGATTTAATTCGTGCAATGATTTGTGTCGTATGCAATGCATTAATGAACAGACGGTGACAGGCAGTCTTAATGAAGGATTTGGAACTCAATGTTCAGTACACACCCAAATAATCCTAAATGTCATTACGGTAGATGAATTATACTGTTGTCTTGAAGTGACGAAAATGTAGGACCCACGTCGGTTTGACCGTGTACTTCGTATGGCGACTGCACATCTGCCGCACCATACATTGTTTAGTGTAACTACTGATGGTTGGAAAACATCATGAGACGACCCAGTGATGTTGTGGTCACAGGTTATGAAAGCCTTGATCGCCACCTCGAACAACGCTGTGGGGGTGTAGTCTGCCCAAGTGAGATGTTTCCCATCATTTATACTGCCGATTGGCAACGTCGTCAGACATGGTGGTGTGGCGCAGCAATCAGTGGTGAGCCCATACTCCTAAAGTTGTTGACTCATTCTTCTTCATAAATCTGGAGCTTCTGCTTACATTCGTACTTAGTTACCAATCTGTTACGTTACAGAGTGCTATCAGAACCAGGAACAGTTCAAGCCACAGTACACACGCGTGTGACTCAAAGCTGAAAAATATTATTACGATCAGCATCAACTTCGAAGGAATTTCATTCATAATCTACAGTACCTAACAAGAAGAACAACAGTATCAGATGTTAGTATGCTTTACACAAACAACGAAAAACAGACGAAACTGGCAAGAAGAAATTCTTCTTATCCAAACTCATGGGTTGAATGGACGTGGTTGGCTTCACAGCCTCGATACAACATTTTGGTAGGAGCGAACTGATTCAGTGACATCATTGGTGAATGTGTTGATTTGTTAGTACAAGCAATCAATTTGTTAACCAACGGTAGCCAAGCAATGCCCGATTTTAGGGCGTTAGGAACAGATAGGATGTTGATTGGGGTTAGCCAATCAGAAGAAATCTCGGTAGCTGCATCAGCTTCGATAGGGACTTGTGATGAAAATATGTTGGAACGCATCGCATTTCAAAAGCCGCAGTGGTCGAACCAAGGCTGTGAAAAACAATAAACTTACCAAAAAGATACGATAATTTTTTTTACTCAACGGGGATTGCGTATTGTCGTTTAGATTTCTACTGTTCCGGAATTTTTGAAACGATACGCCAGTATGTGACAAACGAGAGTTCAGCTTGAAAAAGTGCTAGCAAACCTGTTGACACACATTCTCAAAATATATGCCAAATTAAAACGATTGGGTTCTTAGTTAGACAACTCATCGGGTACTGCTAGCCGGAGAGAAATTAGAACCGAAAAACTCTAAGTAGAGGATTAAAGCTCCCATCCATCACACTATCGCGGTTCAAGGGATATCGCTTGTAGTGAGAAGACTAGGGTTATTGTCTCCAATGTTTTATACTGATTTTGATGAGTGTTGTTCCAGTATTCATTCAAAAACCAGTTTATCCTTGTTTGTACTCAGTTGATAGAGATGGTGACTAGACTGAGGTGCGTACAGTAAATTTTACGTTACGGGAGCTTATTGTGGTGGATTGTCAGGCCGGAGGTGTGAGCGTTCCAACACTCAGTGGAATACCTCGACGCGGGGGGGAGTTACGTCCAAAAACCCACAACGAGCGGATGGCAGACAATGGGGGCAGTCGGATGAGTCATTGCTCGACCGGATCGGATTAACAGGTGAGACATGGCAGGCAAAATAGAATGGATGACCAAATCGGAGGCGCGATTATTCCAACACTCGCAGGAATATCTCGACACTCCCGTGGAATACGATCAAAGCCCACTGTGGATAGATGGAGGACAACACCAGCGATCGGACGACCCGTCGCTCAACGAAATCGGACCAACAGACGAGGAATGGTAGGCTGAACCCCCCCCCCCCCCC
>JTDE01000375.1:162435-174915 GCA_014338405.1 Paragonimus skrjabini miyazakii
TATATATATATATATATATATATATATATATATATACAAACGACTGCGAGCTTGATTAGATGACACTGTGATTTCAGTTGCTATTCATCGTATAAAAAAACACCGGGCGACACTGAAGAAGTGGAAGTATGCCGAAAGAAAAAGGAGGCAAAAAACTGGATAGAATCACAGTAGATGGAGGAACTAGTAAAATAATGCGGGTGTGGACGCTATCAAATCGGATGGTGCTTTTAACCGGTAAACTGAATGAATATAAAATCACCAACTTGACACACGATACCTAACAAATTTACTGATCCTAAATACCAGAAGCTTCACATTTTATGACGACTTCATTGTGTGCCCAGTTGGTGTTCGCACGTAGATGGTCGATGCGAATAATACTCAATGTCATCAAAACTATGTAATTCGACAATGAGTTCGATATTCAAATCGCGTAACAAGTAGGTGCTTGCGAACCAGCAGATAAACGGATCAGCCATAAACCATCTACAATCAAATCACAGACTAAGGGTGTTGAAAGTGGTTCAAACTCCGATTTTGTTTTCACTAAACAAATAGTACCAAGTCAAAACAATTAACCACATACCCTTAGTAAAGGAGCTGGCCTGGTCACTGTCCATGTAAGTGGCGAGATTACGGTTCCGGCTGACGCTACCGGTTCAGACAGCGTAATACGACCACGTACAGAATTCGATCGCTCCAGCGGATTGACTGAACTGCGGTTGACAACCGTAGAAACTAGGGGGATGTTGATAACAGAAGATTTGTATAGAGTACCACTGTCTACAAGTGGCGTACTAGGATCATCATGTCGGTCAGGATCATGGGAGTCGGTAGCGCTGAACGTAACAGATTGATGACTTTGATAGTTTGCACTGGATGAGAACGCAAAATTCCAGTCAAAGCACAACCCGGTTATCTGTAGTTCACCCATTTTTTTGGTGACCAGACTGACCTCCAACTTGAACAGAATATAGGAAGTTTGAAAGCAAAATAGAACGAATGAGTATGCTGACCGTGAACACATTCACTATCAAAAATCTAATTCACCCGTAAAAAGCGGTATGTACTGTTTGCTCAGCGGGCAAATCGCCTCTATTGGTAAGTCTGCCATGTTCTTGGGATCTATGCATAGTATCAGGGGTATACTGCAACCACTAAGTCAACATACTGTTAAGTACTTAAACTAAATGTTTCATTTCAAATTCCAAACGTCAGCATGTATTTAACTATAAGACAAAATTATCTTCAAATATTTAGCTGAATTTTCGGTGTGAAAAATAACATAAGTTACAGAAACTCGTGGACGAGCCCTGCTTGATGGGCTTCGGTCGAATGTGAGTGATGATTCGTAGAGAATTCGTAAACATCTCCGAGTTTTTACCGTCTCTGAAACATTCTAAAATACTAATTACATATTTGCTGTTGCTTGGATCCTTTTGCCCTAAACAAATTTATGATTTTGATGCGATCTTCGCTTATCATGCGCACTGAATGATAAGCATACACATGTTGAGGACACCGCGTTTCTCAGTCGATTGACATTGCATTTCCGATTGATCCACCTCAGGTTTTTGTTCATCCAAGTGCTCACTTTTATACACGTTCGATTAATCTATTTCGTCGTCATCTGTCGTATCCATTGTTTGCATTTTTTGATACACAAATTCAGAAACGTTCAACAGACATAAAGCAGAAATAATAAAGTTGATCTAACGGACTTATGTGCCACTATTAGTAAATCCAGCCATGAAATAACCAGTTAACGTAACAGAAGATCCTATATAAACAAAAGTATTATACTAGTTTGATGTGACAAAATGAAAAGAACATATAATGTTAACAATCGCGTCTGGTTTGTATTTTTAAATATATGATAAGGTAAATTGATAAACTAACAACAGAAAGACTTGTAGTGCAGATAACGCGCTACCGAGACTACTTTAAACTATACTCATCACGCGGTTGAGCCCTTACAAAAATGTAGACACTTACCACTTGCATAATAAAATTTAGAACGAAATCTTTCAACGACAAACCCATCATCTGCAGATATTCGTGCAGCTGGTCTTATGTACACGTTTATTTCAATGGTCCTCTGAACGGCCAGGACCTTCTGATGATAGTCGTGGAGTTTGTGGCACTGTGTTAAAACTTTAGCAGACCTGGTTACGATGACCGAAACCAATGTGATAATCTTATCTACAACCTCAGTTGTTATCTGTATTTTAAACAACTCTTTTCAAAGTCCATCATAATTAGTTCCGACTTATGACTTGTTCGGGACTTTTGTCTAGTTCAACTCTGCAATGTGAAACCCTGTTTGCGCCACCTAATCCCGCATCCGTTGCCAAATTTTCTTCAGCATCTCGTTTGTACTTATTGAAACAAGTGGATTCTGATCGTTTTAAAATACGAATGTGTCACGTACTGAGCTACCCAATCGAAAAATATCACAACCGAAATTTGAGCAGCACTAAGCAATCTCAAGTTATTGGGAAAACAGCCCATTTTTATGGAACAACGGTATTTACGACTGCTATTTAACGACAGACGTCCTCATGGTTTGATTGGCCAGTTTGTTGCTGTGTTGTACCATGACCTTGCATCTAGCAACTCGGTTGTTTGAAACAGGTACGCATTCAACAGCAGCTGATCACCGTCTGCGATAGGTTGGTGCCAGTTTGACTATAATTCCGTCTGTAGCAGCGTGTGCACGAACACTGATTGGCTGAACTTTCTCAAGTCAAGAAACCACTCCAGTCCAATCTAATTACAGAATATAGCAATCAAAAAGATTATTGTGTACGATCTATGGTCAGAAAAACCCGTATGCAAATTATCAGGTCAGTAGTACACATGTGGATATTATAAAGCAAAAGTCATTACCCATTTCAATGTAATCGGAAATACAATAGACACAACAGCGTCGTAGCATCAGGATCGCTGTTAGCGTATTAGACCAAACTAACAAACAAGTCTTCCTCCACCACATTTCAGCGTAACCGTCTTCAAGGGACAGAAAAATCAGTTGCGAAGGCTTGGACAGGACCTATCCGGAAAGGGTTCTTCAGGATGTGACGAGCAATCGTCGACACCAGTTGTTTGTGTCTCCCGCAGGGTGGACACATGTGAAACATCAGTACTTATGTCGCACACCACTTCACTCATGTGTTCAAAGATGAGAAATATCAGTTATTGTTGCTTCACAATCCTGAACTACCTCCTAAAGTGAACTAAACAGCGTTACAAACAAAATTTTCTCAAAAACGACGAAAGTAAACATTGAGTTTAGTCTTCCCATAAGTGCGAACCGTAACAAAACAAGAATGACAAAGCCATTCTGTACCATGATCCGCAACGAGGAAAACTGAAATGAAAGAACTACTTACCGTTTTGTTCTCATCCGGCAACATGATAAATTCTGGCACGTATTCCGTTGATACGAACTGACAAGAACGCGGTCCACTAGCGAAGCCATCGGTGCCAGGCTCATTCGTGATAAGCCGAGCATGCTGTGTGGAGTCCGTGAGGATGTGAGTGGGATCACATTGAAACGTCCACAGCAGATGGAGATTAGTTAGGGCGAGCGGAATCTGTAAAAAATTGCTCAGCGGTAGTTGGAAAGTCACGGTTTCTGAAAAACAGGAATAAAAAGTCACTCAGACGGTATTGCGGGATTTCACAATAACTCCCACAGTGTGCGTATAAGTGGTGCATCCAGTAAATGGAACTTTCAAAGAGAAATCCCATGCGTAGTAGAGAACCATTGTTCAGACATGTATTGTTCTAAACTGCATTCTTCAAGTTAAGCTGCAGAATGCACTGCATTTCAGAAACACTGTATGTGCAAAGGGATTACTTACGCGCACTGTCATAATTCGTAAATCCATGAAGAAGAAACAAAACGCGTGCTGACGCCCGGTTAATTCACAAAAGCTGATGACATTAATTACGAGAAACCATCAATCATTGTTGCGAACCAGCACACATGGATTTTTAATCGTGAATATAGCTAAACATAGCGTTCCCAAGGTGAGAAGAAAAAAACCTACGCTTCTAATGTTGGTCAAGTTCAGTAGCCTGTACACTAAACAGTATTTTGATCCTATGCGATAGATACGTCGCACATAGGCTGGATGATGGTATCACGTAGTCCGAACCTAGACAGCAGGCGCAATCAAGATAGGTGTCCCGAAAGTGCAAACGTGTAACCGGTAGTTCTCATTACTACTGCTGAAAACAATCTCGAACTCAGGATACGCTGAAGTAAGACATTTTCGGTTCCGTGTGATTAGGACTTAACAAAATGACGAAGATTTCGACAGTCTGACGGTGGTGCCAATGAGTGATCGTGAAGGATATGAGAACTGTAAGCCAGTGAGGCACGTAGTACGTACAACGTGGTTACTTAATCCTGCGGCAAAACTTGGAAGCACCACGTATGACGAGTGATAGCAGTCAATCCTACGCTGTGAGTTGACATGGAAGGGGAACGTCTCAATCTTCATAACAACATCTAACACACAGCCCACAAAAATATACGACTTACCACCAACAGGTACAAGCGGTTTCTGGTTCGCAACTAGCGAACGTCGATTGTGCAGCATCCGCAATGAGGGACGAGTTCGATCCGTGTCAACTCCGAGAGGATCCGTAGCCTGTAGAAGACATTCCAAGTGACCAGCGATGCGTGAGTTAGTTAAAACGGAATTCGCTTCTGTTGTGGGTGAACCGGACAATCCAACTGCTGCTTGTGCCACATCACCAGGTGAGCCTTCGTCGAGATCTGAATCGGAATCACTCACGTCGGTGGCTTCCATCCACCATGGGAATGATGCTTGTGCGTACTGCGATCCGCTTCGTGTGTCTATCGGCACGACTGGTTTGAGTAGATCGTCTTCATCCTCATCGTCTTGAAATCGGACTCCACGTGACTCAACGGGTACATCTAACGATACGACAGGGTATTAAACGGTAGCTCAACAAATCCAAATCACTTTAGTGTTGACTAGCGGACTCACGTTCATGAGCACTATTTCAGATTGTGAGACGAACGTAAAGATCGCCACCTTAAAGACTGATGTGAACATGAAGACTCAGTTGTAAAGTGCAGATGACAGCGGATTTTGGGTTAACCAACAGATACACAAAAACCGTGGAACGATTAACGATGTTAGATGAGACCCAATTGTGAAAAACAGGGACTTCGGCTAGACTCAAATCAGTGGCAGAAACAGCATACCCAACATGTTCAACAGTGGCGTTGGCGGATTCTAGCGTGAACTGTCTGAGAAATCCTGTCAGGGCAGTCGATTCCCTGGATCATTTGATGGATTCCATATGAGACAGTGAGAAGGGTGAGTAACAGAGTTCGAATTTGCAATTTCCGAGCTCTCAGTATGTCTTCGTGGTTCAGCCGGTACGGCGCTTGCCACGTTTGGGTATGCGGTTTCTGTCGCTAGTTCGAATCTAGCCGAAGCCCTCGTTTTTCACAACTGGGTTTTATCTGAAATCATAAGTCTGCCAAACTACTTGTTAGTAATACGATTACAGATGTTATGACGATAGTGAGAGATAAAGTTCAGGGTTAACATCTCTCATATGCACATCATAAGAGTGAAACCCTGCATTACATGGAATGTAAAATCCTGGCGAATCCGACCGGAAAGTTGTGAACAGAATTCTCAAGAAAAAAAAACGTTCAACAGAATAAAAAAAATGTAGTAAGCGGGATTGGGACTGATAGATGAGTGTGGTGATATGATACGAGTGAGCCAAGATGACAAAATCTATGCTACAAGTTGGAGGCGGTAAGCGATGAGGTGACGCGCTCTCCCTTGCTTCCAAATATACCTGTTCGCCCTGCTCATATAATGCACGCTTACTCACGTGCGTTACTTCATTATTTTGCGTCAGACATTTAACTGACCAGATGCACGTTCAATCCAATGGGCACTTTTTTCATATCCATGAGATTGAATTACAATACTATGATAAGTTTTTATAATTCGGAGCTGCTTTCTTAAGTCTTACAGTAACACAACACGACTCATGAACAGAACCTGGCAAAGATGGTTTTAGATAATCAGAGTCGACCTCCCGATCATATTTCAATCGTCAAGAAAGCTAAATTGATACAACACGTTTATTAGCCCCCATCTTGAGCTAAGTATCCAAGCTTCTCATTGGTATATCCTGAAAGACAAAACCCTTGTTAGAAAGGTAAAACGGAAAGCAATAAAAATATGTTACGACATCTCGCTCATGATCGAAACAAGATAAATTATTTAAAATGGAGCAATTCATCACGTACACTTGAAGGGTTACAGGCAGCTTACCCTTAGCGCATACAGAATCTACTATATGGATAACCTAAATCCTCATCATCATCATCATAGACAGCAATACATCAGTGGTTCACACTGATGCTTAACTGCCACACATGGTTGTGTGTGGGCTGAGATACTGCCAGGGCGCCCAGACCTAGACAGGAGAACGATTAGGGTTCTCAACCAAAGCCTTTGGCTCAAAAGCCTATACCGCAAGGCAGCGGGTGGGTGGCAGTGTACCAGAACTGGTACGTTTTCCGGAAGAAGATGCCAACCTCCTTCCAACCCCCAACCTGGAGGACCAGGAGACTGGTTTGTCAGACCTCTACCTATTAGCCTGCCTGGCATGAGTGACTCTATCGGTGTGTTGGCCACACTGTCCAGTTTAGCCCAATAGGTCATAGAGATGCGCAAGCCGTCACACCGCGTCAAGGTCCAGCACTAAACGATCCACTCGATATGCGGCGTCCGGGTGCATCCACCTAGAAATACCATAATGGATTCTATTGTGTGAGTATCATTAGTTGATGACCTCAAGCATAGGCTAGAAGTTCACACCTAAAAAATCAAGCCGACATCTCACATAGTGGAGCTATGTTCGACCCTTCACTAGCACCGCCAGTCAGTTATTGTTTATTGCGCACTGAATGGATGCCTGACAAACTATGACGGGTTATTTGCTGTCAGGTAGACGTGTTATTTTCTTGCATCTTTGTCTCATTAGCATCCTTACATTGCTGACTTTCCCAATTCATTTTCCCTGGCATCATTATATTCTCTATGTCCTGTAATTTCCGCAAACATACACATTTTATACGAATCCTATGATTTTAGTCCAAGAATCACAAAAGCTGGGTGGTTTTCAACAACCGATCAGTTTGAAAATTATAGCATCATTTCGGATGTGAACCTAGAGAACTTGAAGATTAGTAAAAGATTCGTTAGATTATTTGTGAAAAAGAAAAGAACAGAAGAGAACAACAACCCTGTCGCCAATGTGCACAGATAGACAAACACCTAGTGCAGCGGACGGTTCAGTCGAGAAGGTGCATCGGGTGCATAAACACACACACACACACATATATCAACAACATAATATCCGTTTCCTTACTTGTCAGGATACAGCTGATTCGAATAGACGACTTGGCTAGCAATGAGGCAAGAAAAAGCGGAAAACCAAATTTTGCACGCAGACTACTTGTAAACCTCTAATGCATTCAAATCACGACGAGAAAACGCAAAGTTCAAGACAGACTAATTATGGGCACCTATATGCACATATACGGTTGGTGGCCTCTGTGTAGTAGGGATAAGTCAAACATAGTGATTGAATCAAAAGGACGTCCATGCGCTTATGTTGATACAAGAGGCCTAAGCTAAATCACCCACCCACACCTGAGTACAAAGTGCAAACAAAGGATATAACAAGAAAGTATTTGAGTGGAGGTCTGCGTATCACAGACTGTTTAGAATGAATAAAAGAAGGAAGAGAAAAAGAGGGAAAAACAAACCTAAACAGAGTGGTTTACAAGCAAGTCATCTAAAAAAACCACAAGCATTTAGAACTGTGACTTCAAAAATTCACAGACTTATTGAAACATTGTCTAGGGCGACGATTATGGAATAATGTGATTGTAAAAGAATCTTGGTCTGGAAAGTTGTTCATTGCATGAAATCCTTTACAAGTTATGTGAAAACATAGAGTAACGGATGCGTATACTCATTTGTATGACTGATGTGTATCTGTACACGTTGGGTAGCAGTGACACATCCCACAAAGTGCCAATATTCGCTTTTAGTTCCTCGTCTTCCTGAGGTTAAGACCTATCCATAAGTTCCTGAATGTATGAACTATACTATTCATAAACGAGAATGCATGTTATACAACCAGAGACATACATTTTACATTTTTGTACATCGGTAACAGACTTGGCATAAGTCCACTGCTACCATAATAAAAATATTCTTTTTGTAACAGCCGAAGTCAAATTGAGTATGATTTTGATGAGAAGCAGCGGAAACAAGACTTTTGGAGTAAGTATAAATAGAAGTTATTCAAGAAATAACTTTCCTTTTGTGTGATCAATTCACAGTGTTTGTGTCTAGCATTAGAGGTAAAATTAAGAAGAGTTGTTTGACGATAAATCTAACAGACAAATCGTTTTGTGATCTAGCTCCCTTTATTACAGTAAGCAACGACAGCCATCTGGCTGATGCTAAAGCCATGTCCATGCAAGAGAAGTGTTACTTGCTGAATTGCCTTTCTGTCAGGAGACGCATCTCCTTACAAAACAGCCAGAACCCAGTTCGGATTGTATGGTCGTGGGTGATGGTATGGTCCCATTCAGCCAATCATATGTGCAATCGAACGCCCGTACGCTATCTGGACTGTGTTTTCTCGAGTTGCTTTCTGATGCCTCCTGTAACATGATTTTCTCTGATACCCTGACTGCCATATGTCTGTTTCATTTGATTCGCTCTGTGTCCGACTGTCATGTGTGGTAATCGTCTCATCCTATGAATTTAGAGCCTCTGTGGCCTAATGGTGGCTCGCTCCGCCAATAAACGGTGTTGCCGCGTCTCTTGTGATTTTTCGGTTTTGGGTCAAGCGACTGAGCGTGTAACCAAAGGCGACGATCCAATACCTTCACAAATCAGTTTCCAGTTATAAGCCCGTGAAAAGAATGATCAATTCTATGGGTTTCACTGTGCACATGAAGGTTCCCGATGCAACACTGTCATTTCGAAAAGAAAATTACATCTGAAAAGGGGTCTCTTTAGAATACCAAGTCTTTCTTCTTTGTGTCAAGTGATTCATAAACTTTTATAGGCCTAAAATACGTCGGTCAGCTTTTCTAAACGTCCCAGAAATCTGAAAATAACAATTCATGGATCCCAACCTGTGTAAACTCTGAAAAACGAGGTTCCAGTTTCTCCTAAATAAATTGATTTTTTCAGGATAAAATGCACAGTAACATTGAAAACAGTGAGTTCCCTATATTCATTTAGCTGAAACGAAGAAAGAACATGTCACGAGATGTTAACCGTTCGATTAGTCGCTGACCCACAACCAAACAAATATTATACAAATTTCACATAGCAACAAGTGAACGGACCAACTGAACAGCCTCGACCTTTCGCGCAATCAATTCCGTGGTAAGGAGGTTGACTGCGTCAGCGCTTTCTGTGTATACAAAAGTGGTTAATGTTGTTTGATTAGCATTGCTACACTTTTTGGGTTACGGATCAACTAGATGGCCGGTTTCTAGAATGGGTTCAGTGATCGATGAAGCCGGATTCTCCAAATATGTTACAATCAACGGATCATTTTTTGACATTGCAGTTGACAACCATTTAGGAATATGTCCCACCATACTTTGATACAGATACAAATCTGTTCTGTCTATCTATACGTCATTGCAACTGAACGGATAAATTATGTGAGAGATTGATCAGTTGAGTGTATATCACCCGCTATGAAGAGCCAACCTCATACTGTTTAAAAGAACGCGTTGTTGAGCAGTTGGAGAAGTGCATCGCAAATTAGGTGTTAGTTTGTGACTCATGTTGTTGTCAAATGGTCATCCCTAAATTAAATTTGCAGAAATATGTTCTTTCTATCCACACTGTAGGTTGCCACTTTTGATGTCTTCTTCTTATTGTGAATACTCACCATTTTTCCCGATAAACGTCATCCACTACCGTCTTTCAAATAAGCCCTTCATCTTCCTCCAACAGATCTGCTGTACACATCTTTCTGATTTCACGTTAACGACTGATAAGAGTAAATCAAACCGTTAACATCTCATGAAATATCTTCTCTCTACCTCGTTTGTTGATCAAAACTCAACGTTTTAGATCATGAGATCATCAAGAATCCAGTGAATAGTTGGTATGCGATCATGAGACAACACTAATAATTGTTAAGACAATCTAGATCAAAAAATATATTGACTAACATTTTACATCACTTACAAGTGATAGTAATCTTCCACTCACATAGAAGTTTCACCCAGCCTTTTTTTGAAAAGAACCAGATGACTCCTATTTCACCGTTGGTACTGCTCGTAAATAGTGCCTACACTTGCCACAAATATAAGTTGGGCTTCGGTCGTGTTTAATATGATGTAAATGACGAAATCCAATGTTTCTTCTGAAAAAAAGACTGACCACAAAGTCAATACGCTTTATCCGATAGCGTTGTTCCAATAAACCTCTCTTCAACCGATCGCTCTGATGTTTCTGTGGAATAAGATTCTCACTAATCCCGTTTTACAGGCAATCGGCACGAAGCTAGAGAATTGCAACTATCGTTCGCTCCATTTGGGCTCACGATCAGAAAATCGCTGCAAAGAACCCAGCTTCAGCGATCGCCGAAAGCCGGTCATTTAGTTGGCAGGGTCAACTCGTTCAAGATGTTGTTACGTAATCGGAACGCAAAACTACTAGTGAAGCAATGCTGATCAAACAATATCGACCAGTTTTGTGTGCACAGAAAGCCTTACCATTGTTTTTCCGTTCACCCGTTTCACGCGAAGTTGAGATCTGTAGGAAACAAACAATAGTGCACATGTGAATTTGTCTGTGTTGATTTATTCGTTATCTATGCACCCGGTACCACTTAGTGAATGACTTGCAATTATGAGGTGTCCAGTAAATTCGAAGTCATATACGCCATAAAATCAGTTGGGACACATCGCCCGATTCATGTTATTCTACTCCGGTGACTTTAATGCCAAAACTGCGGGATAACCATTGTATAACTGTAGTTAATGAAGTCATCAAATCTTGGGCGACTGAATATACTGAATGTTCCGCTCAAATTACAAAGATCGCCTGCAACTTTCTCAAATTACGAAATCTACAACAAACAATAACTTTCAGACCATTAGCCATCATTGTTTGTGATGCTGAGTTTCAGTTGCAAGTTAACTTGGTAAATTAATGCACCAATGTTTGAAAAGTTCACGCTACCGCACATTATCCTGTTGATTGTTTACGTGGTTTAATGGCCCCCTTGAGATAACGTTTGTTTGTATTTCCATCTAGTTAGGGACTATCGTCAAGTATCTTCTTCCCTTAGGGTTTGTCGCTTCCGATTATCTCAACAAATTGAATAATACAAGATTACCAATCCGATAAATTCGGTAACCATCAATATGAATTGACCAACAACTTGACAAGCCATAAGGAGTTGCTTGATACAAACTGACTCTCAACTTTTGCTATCTCAGACAGATAATGTTCGGTTGGCTCCCTTCAAAAAAAGAAACATCAGACGAATGTTTAGCTCTTAAAGTTAGCTAATAGCGCATATCCTTACTATGATCTGGATTTGAATTCCGACCATATGTTGACTAATGCACCATTACCCTCACATTAGAAACGATTGACTCATCGAATTTAATCTTCTAGCCACATACGTATGTGAGTAGAGCAGAATACAATACCCAGTCAATGAAGAGGGCACTGGAGTGTAACAACCACACGATACTGTGTGGCTTGGTTACATACACTATAATTATGGTTTACTGAGACTGCAAGCTTAAATTCGTTTGTTCTGTCCGTTCTTTTAGGATGGTTGTAAAGTCCTTTAGTTTGGAGTTCGTTGTCTTCGCCGTATTCACAAAACATCTATCATAAACGCCCAAATACCCGAAAGTGGTCGGCTGAGCGAGCAAACGAATGTTTCGCACACGTGTTCTCATGTTTTCAAAACATAATCAACTAAGCAATCTTGGTAACTAATCGGAAAATCTAGATGAGACCCAACTGTGAAAAGTCAGGGCTTCGGCTGGATTCGAACCAGCGACAGACACACCATGCCTGAACGCGGCAAGGGCTCTACCAGCTGAGCTACGAAGCCACGCCAGGAGCTCGGAAATTTCACATTTGGACTCGGTTACCCAAATGTGAAACCGTTTGGCTGCATAAGTGAACGTCTGTGTGGTTCAAGTGAATTATTCCACACGTGTGAGGCTAGAGAATGTTCACTGTCAAATTTCGTCTGAACACAAGACTGTCACTACACTTCACGTTAGCGGATTCTCAACGAAAATGCAACCCATCTTGCACACAACATTAGTGCATCCTCAAATCTGACAAACAGTCTTCGTCGCAGGTGCAATATGCGCTATTGATGCCG
>JTDE01000375.1:175015-207720 GCA_014338405.1 Paragonimus skrjabini miyazakii
CGGCATCAATAGCGCATATTGCACCTGCGACGAAGACTGTTTGTCAGATTTGAGGATGCACTAATGTTGTGTGCAAGATGGGTTGCATTTTCGTTGAGAATCCGCTAACGTGAAGTGTAGTGACAGTCTTGTGTTCAGACGAAATTTGACAGTGAACATTCTCTAGCCTCACACGTGTGGAATAATTCACTTGAACCACACAGACGTTCACTTAAGCAGCCAAACGGTTTCACATTTGGGTGACCGAGTCCAAATGTAAAATTTTCGAGCTCCTGGCGTGGCTTCGTAGCTCAGCTGGTAGAGCCCTTGCCGCGTTCAGGCATGGTGTGTCTGTCGCTGGTTCGAATCCAGCCGAAGCCCTGACTTTTCACAGTTGGATCTCATCTAAATTCATAAATCTGCCACACTACTTATTAGTAATCGGAAATTCAATGATAGCATAAAACAACGCACAACCCTCGGCGGGGGTGTAACCAAGTGTAAGCAAAACGAAGATTTATCTGTCACGATAGCTTTTGGAAGAACATGTTTTATCACCGAAGACAGAAAACTACAAAACACGATAACAAATCACCCGGTTAGACCGAATAACCATGACAGGAAAGATTCATCTACTGAACACCTAAGCGATTCTTCTGATTGAATATATATTATTGACAATTTCTTTATAGATTTTTGATGTCTGAAGAGCGTTGAACGTTATAGGAAAACTGGTCCCATAAGAAAAGTAGCACCGACCGAAAGCAGTAGCATATTAGATTTTAAAGTCAGGTTGGGTTGAATATTGATGAGCAGCATGGTCAAATTGATTATCTTTTGAAATGCCCATAGAAGAAATTTCCTACTCAGCCAGAAGAAGTCACAGAGACGTGAGGGCCGGAGAGGAAAGGTCCAGAGAGAGAGGTCATCAGAAGGTATGGGTCCAACCAAGTGGATTACACATGCAGAGAAGGATTCCAGTAAGGATGAACGAATAGCCATTCCTGGATTCAAACTACAATCTTACGAGTAACGTGAGTGATTACAGAGGTCACCGTAAAATGTATAGGGTTCAAAAATTTTCGCATACAGTAACAAGCAATGGCAATACTGCTCCAAAAAGTGGCACATACGCATACATCCGTATAAGATGGATGAAGTTTCTATCTTTCGACATAAACTGCAGCTCTAGTTAGAAACTGTGCACACAGAGGAAAGCAAACAATAAAGGATCAGGCATTAAACAAAAGTGTCCAATAGCATACCGTCAGACACTCGAGTTGGCTTGCCCAACATAGCTTTAATATCTTTCAACTGCACCACGGGTAAAGGAAACTCCGGAAGGAATGTAGGTTGACCTTGAACAGCGCAGTTCGCCAAGTATTTCTGCCCGGGGGAAAGTGGAAAAACCGATTTAGCCGTGGAGTAACAGAAATTATCTTAATTGTGGTTGAGTGGGGAAATAATTGCAACCGTACTGCTTTTAAAATTTAACGAATGTCAACAGGGTCTCTGACTGCTACATGATTCAACCGGACAACTTTAAAGTATCGGACGAGGCCGTAGTCAAAATACGTTAAGCAAGGTGCTTGCTGCCATGTGAAACAAGATCAAACATGCGAGGTGGATACTGTTGGGCTACCTAAACCCAGTTAGTAGCAATAGATGTAACCTAACTCAAACCTGATATCGTATGATTAGTAGACGGGCTTCGCTACTACTGAGCTACCGTGAGCACAGTTGTTGAATCCCAAGGGCTCAGGGATAATGATATCTACCGTCATTCGAGAGAGAAAAATCGAGGATTACAACAAGAGATCATTATAAAATCCTGACGAACATGCTTAAGCAATCTGTGAAACATTAATCGAACGAGTGCCTAAATGATGTTCACATGAAGCCGAAAACGCAACTTCGCTACAAAAATTGTTATGTACGTGGCCACAAAAATTTGGAGCAAATACCTCATTCAAGTATTCTAATTAGCAAATGATTGTGCACGATATATGTAATAACTCTAACCATCGATCTGACAAGACCAACAAGATATCGATCTAGTTATCTACAAATGTGATCGTGAACGTTACCTAAAAGCAGAAAAAGATATTTAACCGAGCAGTACGTTGACTCTTCTCAGATAGTATGAGATAGGTTAAAACTGACTTCAGACTGGTGTTCCTGCAATCAAGTTTATCTTATCACTAACAAACAAACAACATTTTCGTTTACAGACTAAAAGTATGAGATGTAGGGTGTGGACAACATTTCGGGTTATTGATGAAAAGATGATGCCCATATTCATCATCGGCTTCTTAGTTAAACAGAAAAAATATGAGGATGATGAAAACTGAAGCCCGTGTGGGATCGGAAATAACAAAAGAAGAAAACCCGTACACCTAATGTGCTCAGACAAAGATTTCTCAACGACTGTATGAACAATGCTGCAGCTTAACGATGAAAGCTATTTTTAAAGATTTCTCACATAACCGATATGCATGGGTTGTGAATCGACAACAATTGCATTGACAGCTAGTCACAAGCAGTTAGAGAAATGTGTATGGATATTTCATGTTACAAGCGCTCTTCAACATAGCAAAATGTCATGATCAAGTTATGTTCGGATATCGATCTTTCAGTGAAATGTCGATAACAGATTCAGAGATCTGAGAATATTAACGGAAGATACTGGTTAAACAGACTAGTAACTGAAACGGTGTTTGAAGCCAGTTGTGGTAATTCCGGAGTTCGATGGGATCTCAATCGGTTTCATATGAGGTTGAGATGAGTTGCTTGATAGAAAATGCAACCGTTGACGGCGAAGGATTATGTCTGGATACGCGGGATTTATATGCAAGTGAACCTGCGGTTTAGATTAAACACTGGTCTGTTAGTTAGAGATGAAACTGAGAATGCGAACGTTTTGACCAAGGTGATCTTTGGTAGCATATCTGACCATTGGAGGTCTGTAAAACTGTTCGAAGCTACGCACAAACATAAGTAGAAAAAGTATATCGGAAAGTGAGGTTAACGCTTTGAATAATCATTAAGAGCAAAATAGAGTTTGACGAATATTCCGTTTTCTGTTCTTTACCATCGAGCTAATTACACAATAAATTACAATGGCAGTAAAGCGAGCAAAATCACGAGTATCTTGTCATATAATTACCCTCAGACAGTATTAGATAATTTCATCAGTATGATGAGCTCATACTGATGAGTTTTCAGGTGCTTGACTGTTGACCAGAGTGGTCACAAGGCTTGCATAAGTTTGAACTGATTGCGTAAATCTACTGTGAACGCACAGTTCTGATAAGTAATCGAATCCTGATCATCACCACGGTCCCCTGAATATGACGTTTAATTCTTCTGATTGACGACAAGATAAACGGTAAATGAATTAAAACCTTGCTCCAATAAGATACGGTGTTCGGAATGAAACAAAGTGTGTCAAGATTGTACTCAAAATAAGTTTAACTATTCGTTTGATCTGTCATACGAGACGAAGTTCACATATCGATTGAAAAAGGCGCTTGGTTGTGTGACCCACGTAAGTGGATCTACAGAAGCCGGTGTAGACATAAAAAGAAGTTGCACACTTGGGTTGTATCAGTTTAGCCAGGTTAGACCTAGATGCATCAAATGACTGTTAGTTTTACACACTAGGAAATCATCATCGCATACATTGTGAACTAAATGGTCCGATGACTAACCGAAAACATATTGTTCGTCAAACTATCCGAAGCTAGGTAAGCCGTTAGGCACAAAACATTCGCACATTGAAAGGGTAATTATCACTGCAAAACAGAAACTCACTCACTTTCAACACAATTAAATACTCGCGGACAAACAGGGACTGACGTTCGATGGGTTGTTTACTAGGCCGTATCAGGCTCTGCCGCAGCGCATTAGACGAAGCGGCCAAGTCTCCGATCAGATAAGCTTGCTTGCCAACGTTGTAATTGATGTGATCCTGAAATCATACGGATACACAAAAATGTACAACAAATGAGAGTGTAATCGCTGTGCGGCAAGGAAAAGACACTCTGGCGATACAAGACATTCGTAGTCAGACGGTGCCCGTGGGAAGTACGCGTGATAGATGAATGGACTTGTTCCAGTCGCAGAATAGACCTGCGAGCGAAGACATGTTAATCTAACACCGTCGAAAGCTCGCAGCAGGCAACGGAAATCCTGAAACACGATGCCGATGATCAGACAAGCCTATGGCTTAAAGTCAACATGTAAACATTTGCCCGTCAATTGTAAGAACAATATAGTGTACGTCAACATGACGATCCATAGAAAGCATTCTCGGTTCGAACAAACACAACAATGGTCACCAACGATTATTATTCAATGTAGGAAGACAACTCATATTACTCAGAAAGCAGGTTGGTTGACAGCGGAAGAGGGGGGGGATTCATAAGCTTACAGTCTTTCAGTTTTTTATGCATACAAAAGGTCAAACACCGGTAGCCACACTGAGCGCCCAACAGTGTTAAACTAGTTGAGACCATTGAAATTGAACAGAGCAGAGAAACTATCGCCAGTAAATCCTAGAGAATGGGCTGAAATCCTCAATGAAACACTCACTGATTTGTATAACCACTGTAATATGAACAGTACATTTCTGATTGTTGGGGAAGCGCCCGTAATACTATAATACCAGCATAAGGTAGTTCAAAATTCCGGCCTCTTGTTTATGCATTCGTGGTCCTGATAATGCCTGAGAGAGTAATGTTCGGTCGTATAGTCCCTGGCGTTGATCATTTGTGTATTATAGAATACGTTCCGCTTGTGATGCTCTGGCTCTCCATAGTTCATACAGTTCCAACTTCTCCGTGGATTGCAGTAATGCACGAAACAGCCCCCCACACACACATCTTTGTGCACAAAATATTTTGGAAATTCCATTATCTCAATCACATGTACAATTATATTAATGGTATAACGCAGTTAATCGATTGTGTGGATAGATTCCTTCCACTGTTCAAACTGACTCAACAACTGTGAAAGATCCAATTTTTTCTCTCAATTTCTCAGGCGATAGAGAACTACTCTATCTAACAAACGCGTCACAGTTCAACTATGCTCTAGTTATTGCAGCTGGGAGTTGGAACTTATAAAACGATCACCTCACTTTTTCTAGAGGGGGCCCTAGGGAACTGGGCAAGTCTGTTTTCCAGTCCTTCACTTGTCAGAATGTTTCAGTTTAACTCTGTAAAAACTGACGAAAACTTTCTGCCGACTGTGGCTTTCTCTTTGTTTAGCATGAAACTGTTCGCAGGTCTACTTAAGTCAAAGGTGTAGGCGTTGATTTACTTAGCGGTCCTAACTGGTAATTGACAAAGTGACGAATTCAGCTTTACTGTTTCCGATTTCAGACCCCATTCCATACTGTATCGTCGACTTATCATGGTATGTATACTTCGACAGTAGTTGTAATGATTTCCGACAACTTTGTCTGCGTTGCTTTAGGAAAGCCTCACATTTTTGACAAGATCAATCAGATATGTTTAGGAATGTAGTGATGTTTCGTGCACATTCGCAAACAATTCCATCATCCAAAGCACTATTACCCGGAACAAATATGTTGACGGAATCCTATATGATTCTATCCATCATCTTTAAACTAACTTATCCCAGTCCAGTTCTACGACTCCCATACACTGAAAACACAGGACCGTTACTTATACTTACGATGCCGTATAAAAATTCATCGTCTCGACTGCTTACACAGTCCAATGAAATCCGTGACTTCAACCTAACTGAAAAGTTCCTGATCGCAGGTTATCGATTGCAGTTAACAGGACGGTTACTGAGTCTGCGATCGAGCACACTGAACACTATTTACACAAGGTTGGGGTTGAGCGTTTAGGTAAGACTGATCGGTCATGCCTAATATGAGCTCACTTTGTGAGTAACACGCTAGTTTCACAAGCGCGAGGGTCGGAATCCAAATCCCGGCTCGGATAAGGATATGCACTACTGATGAGTTCTAATAGGAGCGAAACTCGAGTCTAGTGCTTGTTCACGAAGTGGGATGACCGAAAGGCTTGTCGGAATGAGAAGACTATGATCAAATGTGAGTGGTGTTCAATTTGAAACAATCCGAATCCCAGAAATTCAATTCAGAGTGCATAATATTTATCAAAAGCGGAATTTGAACCCCCCCCCAGATTCTGACAGTACAATCGTATCGGTCACTGAACCAAGTGGCTCCACATTAAGCATGGGTAAATCATTATATCTAAACTGTCAACTATATTTGTTTGTGAGCAACGCATGGGTTACCTGAACGTTTCGACAAGAGACAAGATAATAACTGATCTGTAAGCAGCAATCGTCAATTGTGTAATGTAAAATACCTAGCCAAGTTAAACAAAAGTCAAACTCGAGCCTAGTGCATCTTTTCGAAAAGCAGCCGGCTGAAAAGTCTCTGAAAATATAAATTGTAATCAACTGTGAATAGTGTTTAATTCACACTAACTGAATCCTCGACTATCCATCAACAATTATTATTATGCTTACTTATTTGTATTTACTAATACATCTACCAATTCACGGATTATTATCAGGATAGACAGCAGTTCCAACCAGGGCATTAAGGAGTATGGTGCTCAGAACTAAAAGTGCATGTAACGGATCGGTTGGTAAACATAAGTTGAAAGAGACAAATGGAATAAACAGTAGCAAACCGGAGCGCTTAAGCGTCAGTTCGTCCTCTTCGGAAGTTTGACCGACGTATATAAAAATCAGTATAAAAAACGCGAATGAAGACCGAACCAATCAGCTGCCGCATTACATGTGGGACATTGGGTTTATAGATCCTCAGACGTTCTAGTGAAAGGTTTTATCCGCAAATTCAGGATGGTCAGGAGAATATGTGAGCAACATGCTCATTAAATTCATAAACTAAGTCTTCTACTGCATCAACTCAAAGTCGTGATAGTCTCTCTGAACCTGTATAATGTGAACACCCAATTCGAGTGACCAAACAGATGCTTCACAGTTGGTTACCGAATATTCTGGCAGCATACACATACTTGGATCATTCTCAAAGGATGAGCTGGGAGGCATCCCAGAGCACAGTATACAAATACTACTCAACACTAATTTCAAAATGTGAGGATAAACGGAACCAAAGTCACACATGGGCGCACACAAAAACAAAAACTGCAACTCACTTCAATCAAACTCCAACCTCGAGCCGAAAGGATTGGGGCCGCCAGACGGTAACATCGAATAGATAAGTGAGGCTGTAGATAGAGATTATTGGAAGAATAAACCAAAGACCAGAGTTCGCGAATCAGCGTTCGGGAATAAAAACTATCTTGGCCCGTGGTCACATAAGAAAACAGACTACTGTTCGGTTCGCAACCAGATTAGGGCATGGCGTTTGCTACCACGTGAAATGCTGGAGCATACGTGTGGTAAATACTGTCAGGGTGACCAAACATCGACAACAGCAATCACAGTACAGTCAACGTTCTAAACGTAAATCATCCAAACATTGTCTTCAATACGGTTGATTCCGATTGAATCAAGGCGATAACGAGACTGGGTAAACTCCGCTGGACATGTACACCAATAGATAAGTAATGGTTACCTAAACAATTGAACCACAAACACCTAGCAGTCGAAAATCGCGTTATTCGAATGTTACGCCAGCATATCATTCGTATTGCTATTCAGACTGGCCGAATCAATGAGCAACTTTTTCAACTAACCGCTACTCTGATTATCACTTCTCTCGTGACACAAAGCATTCTATCAGAACAAGTAGAGGAGTGACAGCCGGGTCATTGATCAAAGATTAGAACAGTAACACTTCAGTTGTTCGTCTAGTTGCAAAGTTAGTTTCCAAACGCTGTATCACCAATCGAGATGATATCATCAGCGCGTAGGAGTTCGAGCTTGGAGCGTGCCATGTTCGGTTAACAACCGAACACCGAAACCTTCACCTTACCGACTCCATCACTATTCACAACAATCACAAGCAACACACAACGTTTAGCACAAACAATTCCATAAGTAGAGCAAAAATGAATTGATGACAACGAAAAAATTACACAGCCACTTGGTGCTGTCGTTGTTCAAGCTATTCGACAAGACTTCGGAACTCCGTGGCTGAGAGTTTAAGTAGGATAATTCAGTTGTGCCCAGTTTAAGATCAATGACGCAACGGTCAACACGGTTGTCCCAGGAAAATGTGGCCGAAATTCAAATCCCGGTCGTGGCAACTATACGAAATATTTGTAAGCCGTAACAGCAACAGCGCTTTTCTTTGACAGTGCCTAGTTGTAAAGTCTATGGAAATGCGAAATATTTGATCATACGCGAATGTAGTGCAGTCTAAAGTAAGAACGCGTTTATATTTGTTCCTTTTTCTCATTAGCCAGAAATAGGCCACTACTCGCTCGTCAATAACATTTCCCCTGACTTGAATAAATGAGCGGAACAACGAGTAGCGAACCGCAAGCCCTTCGCGTGATGGCACGGGTGTCCTCGGGTATCAGCCACTTTGGGAAGCTAGTCCGGAGACGGATGATACACATACGACACCATGCCCAATTTCATGCTGCAGTCTTGTTTCAAAGTGAAAATGTAGTTCAGGTAGAGGTGACCGACATGGCAAACAGATCCCATACAGTGAGAATTTCGAGCCAAAAGAAGTATAAACACGGGATACGGCGCCCACCGATGGGGAACACGAAAGTCAGTCACTCTGGATGAGAAGCAGGCCTGACACTGCGACCATTTGTCAGTACTTTCGGCAATACGTCGACTGTATGCGATTATTTCTACTGTGTCATAATATTAAAGAACCACCAGTAAAACACACTGTCACTACTCTACTTCGAGTTTATCACATATTAATCTAGTACTACTTGCTTAATAGTCGTTTCTTGTAAGTACGCAATTAAACCATAATGGAGTTCGGTGGCCCCTGGTAACTGGTCAACATCTCCTGTCAATGAAAATAATCTTAGCTTGCTCGCTAATTGCGGTGCTCGTGAAAATTAGATGTCCCCATTTACCGGAACTTTTCTTTCCTCATTAGTTTCACATTTTCCGTTAATACTGCCGTTTTCATCGAAGGGGGATGAAAACATCGAAATGATAAATCAACAAATGGACAGACAAATACCAAACCACCACCGTCCTAAACACTACAAACGAATTGACATGGATGTGGATCCAGCATTCTATTAACACACTATTTCAGTAGTCAACATCTGTGTTTTGCAGAGGCTGTTGTCCATATACTTCGAAAGATTTTCGTTTCAATCCGTGTCCAGTACATCTGGCCTGACGTAACTTGATTGTAATTAAGTTTGAAGTGTCACAGTTCAATAAAAACTCATCAGCATCGGTCGTGGAGTTTGGGATGCAGATTTATGTAGCACTACGGCAGCTACAAGCCCCAGTGAACGCTTCATAATCGAGGGATACATAAGAGCATGCGTATATTAGTTTTTTTCGTTGCCTAGACAGCACTAAGCCAGTTTCTGAGAAGTTCTTAATACATGGCATCGCATGAATGAGAATGCACTGCTTGAGGTAGCTGCAAGGAGATTGTACAGTGAAACTGCGGTAGCCACAAGGGTTGCGAGAGTATCACTTTGATACCATGTTTTCTACAGAATATGCAGTTTCTACAGGTGTTCGTTGTAGGGAAGTGAGCCACATGAGGAAGGTCACCGTATGAAGGAAACACTGTACAAATATATATAGATATATATCTAGGTGAAGAATCATCATCATAGACAGCAAAACATCAGTGGTTCACACTGATGCCTAACTGCTATACAACCACGAAGGAAAAAAGCAAAGAAAGAAAAACCTATATGAGAAAAGAATTTTTAAAAAAAACGGAGGGAATGGACCTAATTACTAAAAACAGCAAAGTCTATATTCAAACATACAACATCAAGGCGACTACACTTTGCAAAAAAACAACCCAGTTGTAAGTGAAAGTAAGGCGCCATCAGCAAGACGGCTTCCTTACGGCTTTCACTGCCTAGCGTCATTAAGTGCATTCACGTCACAGACAACTCGACCAAACAACAACAACATTCACGCTACTGAACTCGGTTAGTCGCCATCTCACCTAACGTCTCAAGCCACCGACTCTACGAATCGCGAGGGCCCCAGTCTGAGAGACGAACCCGATCTACAGTGACCAACCCCTTCGTGAACGATTTCATTTTTCCATGCCGGGTTATCATCTGTCCACCTCGCACCTTACGCCAGTCGACCGCAGCGTCGGCAAACAGTGTTCGGTGTGGCAAACGACTAGCTGGCATCCTTAGTACATGACCTAACCATCCAAGTCTGTGCAAATGTAGTGGCTGAAAGAACTCGTTTGACAATCGATGCCAAACACCCACATCCTAACCTCCTCGTTGCTTACTCGCTGGTGCCACCCGACGCGAGCGATCGAACGCAGACATCAGTGGTCGAATAGCTGGGGGCGGTTCACGTCGTCTACCTTGAGCGGCCAGGTTTCGCAGCCAGATTTCAACAATACTACATAATCTTTATCAGACTGAGAAAAATGTCTAACATCCAGAAACGTACCTGTTTAGCTCGACTGTATCGATGTGCAGCCAGGGCCATTCGAAAGGCAAACTTCCGCAGCAACGGGCGTCGTTGCTGAAGTACGTAGTGTGCAGTCTGTTCGATAAGTAATGCGCTTGTGAGATCGTCATCCTGATCAAAGAGAACGAGAAGGAAGAAGGAAATCATTTTTAGGTTATGTATCAGATTGAATTCATGTCCAACGAGATTCTGAATTCAGGGTGAACCGAGAACTATCAAGTTACTAAACAGATAAAATCGAAAACCCTGGAGTTTAACATCAAAGCGGTTATTCAGCTATAAAAAAATACATGTCAGTGTTTCGATTGCAGTATGTGATGAAACTTCACGGCAGGATCGAGACGTGAGGAAGAGAGAACAACAAGACGGAATTTTTAACACGTATAAAGAGCAGATTTTGTTACATGCTTGAAACCCCCCAAATTTATTTGGTAAAACCCCCAAACGATTGTAGTAGCAGTACTGACAAGGACATCCTTCACTCAGATCTGATTGCTCTCACCAGATAGACAAATCGTTTAAATATACATTTTTGGTTAGGGATAAAAAAGCGCGGACTGGTCAACTCAGCCGTGCCCAACCTCGTTTATGTGGCAGAATTCGACTGACAGCAACTCGCTCGGATAAAAGTGTGCTGCAAATGTGTGCCAAGCAAAGGTCAGTTTTCGCCAACATTAGTTTCAGGCGTCGTGCGTATCAGTGATTCACTTGGCACTTATCATTTCCGAGTCACATCTGATCTCAAATTGACTACAGGGCTGTTAGTTACAGGTAGCACGATTCTGTCTAGTACTGTCATTCTTACTGGAGTATATACTTAGATTCAGACCGTGCGATGATATGTTGTGGCTTAATTGTAAATTTTGCTGGACAACAACACAACCGATCGCATCCATTAACCGTCCAGAAACTGATCAAACTGGTTGTGAGGCACGGGTATCAAACTGGTACATAATGTAGGCTCAACAGCTCTAACCTCGAACATTCTAACAGCTACTGAATCCAAACCTCACAGATCATGCAGGCACCAAGTACTACAGAAGGCGAGACAGTGATTCACAGGTTACTAGGCAGAATATACTTGGTGACAGTCTATGCAAACAGGAGGAATAAACGTCAAAAACCTCACGCATAGACTGAGTACAAAACGTGCAGATTGACTAATTGATAAATTTAACAAGGTAGAAACTGTCTCGCTTCCAGGAATACTGGCAGACTCCTCAAGCCTACCCGTATCACTCGCTCAGGGAGTCCATGTGACAGTAAAATTGGCAGTGAGACAGATGACATACTCGTCCGTATTAAGTCCAGAAAATCAGAGGGCTGGGCAAAACGTTATGGAATTCAAGTTACCTGGCCTCCTGTCGCTACCGTGTAACTGCAGCAAACATACATTGTAATGCCCTGGTCGGTGGGTTAAGTATCCTTCAAAGGTGGGGAGGTGTTGTTTTAACTTATGAAGACATCTGGGAACGTTCCTTTGTGCTGAAGTTACTCAGTAAGCCTTCTTTAATTCAAGAAAGAAATCCATAGAGGGATTAGGTTAACCCCAACCATCACTACGGTTCGGACATTTAATACACTTCTTCGACTCGCTGCAGCTCAGAGGCGGGCAGTAGAGGAGATCAATTTTTAATTCTCCACCAAGTCCTGGATTAGTTTCATGCGTACCAACGGCCAACGATTGCACGTTTTCCGATTACAAAGATGTGGTTGAGTCAGTTGATCGATCTACCCGTTTAAAGTAGCTTAAACTTAGAGGCGAATGTGAACATAATGTCATATTTCCAGCTCAGATTATGGTCTACGGTGAACGGCTTCAAAGGTTCGACAACAGGAGCGACGTACTTCAAGGCTGTCTATTTTTGTCAATTTTGTCATAGAGGATATAACAAACGAATGCCTCAAAAAGTGCTGACGTGGATCTCCCACCCGGCGGAAAACTGGCTGAACTTGAGAATGCTTACGACGAGATGTAGTTTGAAACTTTGCAAACGGTACACCGAATATTAAACTCTATGTTATCCTCTACAAAGTTCTTCGAAATGCGCTTTGCATTCTCAAGACGCGAACTGTTTCTACAGGACTGTTCTGACTACGCAGATTTGGTGCATGATAATTAGGGTTGCCGACTTGTCTACGTACATAGTGATCAGAAGTAACGGCAAAAAAAGGTATAGCAAGTGAATACGGAGCTCTGATTTCAAGGTTATGCTATGAGACATCTGATGATAGAGGGAACGTCTCTCTGAAACCAAACGGCAAGTGTAAGAATTGTGTCACTTTACATCTGCAATACTCGGCCAACCAGAGTAGCGGACGAAGAATTTATTTAAAAATGCTACTGCCTAGAACAGGTAAGCAACAACGGTTAACAGTAAGTACCAAACAGGTTCATATATCCAGACTTTGAGTACAGATAAACAGAAACGATTAGATCAAGCACTGAGGACACCAGCAATGCAGCAGTTGGCTAGTACAGGTTGAGATGAACAAATGAACATTCGATGTAGGGAACCAACAGCAGCAACCAGTAACACGATTCACAGGGTCAAAGACTAAATACTCTAAATCAGATAGCGACTGATCAGGTTCAGTCGAATGAATCTTACCGTTGTTTGCCTGAAATGTGAAATGGGTTCAACCAAGTAGGCAGGAAAGTCGAAGTTGCCTTTTTAAAAGCGCCTCACTTTCACTTCCAACTCGGCTGTTTGTATGCAAGATGTAGACACTGACAATATTTGACGTTATGCACTTAAGTCTCAAATAATTAGATCCCATTCTTTTCTTTTCTTTTGGTTTTTCCCTGTTCACTCATTAGTCAAGTGCAATGACGTATTTATCGTACGTAACCATCCATGTTTCAATTTTGTCGGTAGTCTTGAAGGCAACAACCAATGGGTCTCATCTAAACTGGACAATATGTTAGCTACTTTTGTCCAATGCAACCAACGCAACAGAGTTGATCAAAATCAAAGATTACGCATTGTTGCATCGAGACGATCACGGAGCACATACTCAGACACCGTTTGTAACAATGCAAGTGATGTAACCATGGCTTTGGAGAATGAGTTAAAAGCAAATTAGCAGATCTTCCCTACGTAGATTGCACCCCCCGCAGGTAAGAATGTGGACAAAGGTGATAGACAGTGACAAAAAACTGTACGTGACTAGTGATGATGATTCTTGACTAATCACTTCTCTAAAGGGTGTATTATTTAACTTAGAAAAAGCTGAATAAAATGGAATAATTCAAGCATACAAGAAACAACCATGAAACAAAGGATACTTTCATATATGGCCAAAAACCCACCATTCATGTGTACTTACTCTGTGAACACATACAACAAAGTATATCATTCATTTATCACATGGCAAATTAATGGTAGAAACCAAACCATGTTAAGTATGCGATTAGCTTCCCGTCTTAAAATATCAAACCGAGTATATCCTTGACAGTCAAAAGTTTATCGATATGCTTATCATTGTAAAATATCACTAGGAAAATACGAACAAGCTCATTTTCAATTATTTATCATCAGGTTAAATATATCACATTTATATCACAAATTGTACAGGGGAATCACTAAAGGGGTTAAACGGGGAACGGGTGGTTAATGGGGCTAGTCAATTCAATGTCACACTGCAACTAAATGCCCACTTGAACAGTAGGTCTTGACGGACTAACAGGGTGTGAGATTGGCCAAGACAGATCCAAAGCCCGAACAAAACGTTTCTGGGCGCACATTATTCAATCGTTCCTCATTTACCCACTTAATGATTCCCTTGTAAAATTTGTGATATAAATGTGATGTATTTAACCTGATGATGAATCACTGAAGACGAGCTTGTTCGCTACACATTATTTTTCATGACTACGCTGAGAATTTTTACGCAAATATCACTACAATGGGATGGTAGGCTATGAAAGTGTGATGAAAATCTACTCGATTCACCGCTTATCCAAATCCCGACACAATAGGAGTTTTAACAAGATACCAATCCAAACGTCCCGTTGAAGATACTGCATCAGGATTGAATAACCTGTATCAATGTTATGCCTTCTGTTATTCGCTTATTTCTTTGTTCCGTGTTGCACCAATTAACGTTCAGTTTGTGACTTAGTATGTTTCAATATGATCAGCCAATGAGTGACTATGATTTCTTTAATACTGTTGTACATCCATAAATTCGGCTTCTTGTCTCACGAATATGAACTGCTCACTGCAACCAGTACGAGGTCTTCTCCTTATTACTTGCGTGGGAGGTTCCAATCCGAATACGATTTCTAGGGCTATTCGAAGTCCCTAATTCCGAGTATTACAGAAAGCTAACCGGTTAAATACGATAAACGGCAGGCACATAAACAGGCAGTGAACAAAATGTTCAGAAAACAGCCTGTGGATCGCATCGGGTATAAGCAACTGCCCATAAACAGAAATCGACTCATTTGACTGATTTGGTCGTTTGAATGATTGTACTGTTTGACATTGAAGCTGAGCAACCGTTGACTACAAAATCAAGCCTCTAATAATATGACCTAGAGCGTAATACTAATTTCAGTCGACTATCAAAGTTACGGAACGTAATATCCATGTGAAGTACGACTGAATACGTGGGATAAAAGTTTCGTTTGGATATCATCATATCATTGCCAACGTGTCAAGTCGATGAAAAATTGTGAGAGGAATGGGTGTTGGACCGTTGGGTTGAAACTATCAAGAAGCTTAGACAATGGTATCGCCTATTTTTACTGCAGGCTTACAGCGCAAATCACAAAACAACGTGAATTTCATAGCATGTTCAAATTCATAGGTGTACTTCCAGACGGAATCAAGGACAAAGTCACTCATGTAAGTCCAATTCATTCTGAGTGGACCTGATCAACTGTTGTACTCAAGTGTACATGAAGACACCAACCCCGCTAGATTGCGATAACCACGGGGAAAATAAACAATTAATGGGGAACCAAAGCAGCAACTTACCTCTGAGGTGAGCCGAAGCAGACACATTGCACTTTCCGCATACAGACCTCGACTAGCTAACACTTCCGCATTCAACAACGTGGCCCGAAGAGCCAACTCCGGAGAGCTGTAGAACGCAACAAGATAGATTATAATAACATGAATGACACACAGATGGTGAACAGAATACAAAAGTGAATTACTTCGAGTGTTCTTAAAAATCGCAAACGCGTGATTACAGTGTTTCCCGTGGCTTAAAAGCCAAGAGTGATCGTCTAAAGATTGTTCCTAACTCTTAAACGATCGACTGTCTCTTAAATGATAGAAACTAGTGTAAAACGTAACCTAATCTATGGGTAGAATGGGAGTAAACTTACAGATAATGATAACTTTGATTAACTGATGCGACGCAATAAGACTTGTTTTAAGTAGGCAGTCGTCTTTTGGAAATTAGCTAGGATGAATTTACGAATTCCACAGTGCTTGGAACTGGTTGGCTGAAACCACAGAAGTGTGATAACCGATTTGACACAGTGGAACAGCTAAGCGAGTGACTCTACTGCACAAAAATCAGGTGCTCAATGATCTAAGGTCAGTATGATCAACCATGTAACAGATAACTGTATAAAAAAAACTCCCAGGATAATATATCACAGTAAGTTTAAGTTTTCAGCTTTAGTAGCATAAAAGGTTTGCCACCATATGGCTAACTGGGATATTTTCAAATCTGAAGTCAGAATTTGGATGCGATGTTCCTAAATTGACTGTTTGTCTAAATATACATATTGGATGGCGGTCAACTAACAGGATCATGTGTTGACTTGCCAAATTTGTTACGGAGGCAAAACCATTTTAACGTTAAGTTCGAAAGTAGCCAGTTAGCCTGCTTTTATCTGGGTATTTCGGGAACTGAAGATCTGAGAATTTAGATAGTGAAAAATTAATGACGGCTGAGCAACTGCTACGGTTCTGTTGACGCAACAAAGTGTGTAAAATTCTGAGCTGCGATTCAACTGCAAACAGAGACAGGAACCTCATCTTGTACTCTGCTAGCTGAATTAGGAAACCACTGTCGGGAACCCCACACGCTAGCCATTAAATTCATTTATGTTGGCTGACATGTGGAATCTATCTACATTTACATAAGAAAAATGGCAGCTATCATGAGACCAGACTGGAACCGATGAAAATGATAAACGATCGTAGTGACACGCCAATACGTATGATCAGTTCATTATATTAATTTAAAATTAGAAGCAATCAGGTATTGATGTCAAACAAAAAAGTACTAGCATTTGGCATGACTTAAATAACGCAAAAAAACGTTCAATGTGGATTTTTGATGAAAGCAATAAGCGATAATCAACTTAAACATCACATCGATGACCCCGAACAGGAACATCTGATGCGACTATGATTTGTAAACGTGATCTCAAATTCGATTATGATCGTCATTACAACGGGATCATTTCCAGCCCGAAATTATTGTAACGCGAACAGTTGCACGCAGGAAGGAAAACATATATCATACTATCTTTGACTATGTACCCCTGTTCTCATAATTTGAAATCGGTTGGGGTTGGCCAACATGCTGACCGATTTTGGTTTACGAGAAAAAGAAAGTAGCTCAAACGTCTTCCTGAAGTCCAAATGATTATGACCTCATGAACTACGTTGAGTGGGTCGCAGAAAGTTGCTGATTTCCTGTCCATTAAACGTGTGGTGCGCTTGTGGGTTCTATTCTGTTGATTATTTTTTGATCTTGTGGAAATTGTGTTTGGGACAGTCAATATTCATTTCGCTCTTATTTCAGTTTCCTCTATCGGTAAATTTTCTATCTCAGAAAGTAATCCGACTCTAGTTGAAGAACAGCTTCCATTCCGCGCACTGTTCGAGAGAAACGCGATCAGTGCTTACTGAATCATTTAATCACGTTGTTGCTTAAACACGTGCACTCCACGGGGTTAAACGGAACCAACACATACAAACTTCACAGTCGAAAGGAAAAGTGCCCGAAACTTATGCACGCATCGGTTCGAACGCCCAGTGGTGCATGATTCAACAGGGTTGAAGCAGCCATCTACCAGCATCTGGATGTTGAACAAGACCAACCACTTGCACAAACACATTTATCCATATAAGACCGAGTACAACACTTACTGGCATGTTTGCAAATAAATGGTCACCGCCGAGTCCACGTAGTGATGAGGATACTGGCGCTGACTTGTGGATCCTTGTAGGAAAATGGATAGGGCTGACATTTCCTACAGTCAGAATGAAAACCTCTTATCAGTAACAAAAATGAAGATAAACTGGTGAGAAGAGAAGAGAACAAAAATTATCACAAGAAACCTTTGTATGTATGTGTACATACGCAGATATTGCACACTCACTTGAACTCCAGCGTAATATATCCAGGCTGTATCGTTCTGGAAGTCACGTTTTAACACATTGTACGTCTGGTGTGCCACTTCGTATTGCTGAAACAAAAAAGCCAGATCAGCCAGGCGTCGCATCTGCATTTCTGGTGCATCGGGTGAATAGACGACGGTAGGTCCAGTTGTGCCGGTTGGAGGCTGTTGAAGCATACGTGCAACATCCTCACGAGACTCCGGCTCACTCATCAGAGTGGAATTACGTGCCATTACCGTCTCGCTGCTAACCGCAGGCATATTACCTCCACTACCAATCATCCCGATGAGGTTGGGTGTGCTGCTGCTGGAAGTAACCGATTCTGGGGTTACCGGTGGCATCATGGCAGCTGTGAACAACTGAGTGGAGCTACCTGTACCAGTATTACTGCTACTACCACCTCCGCCAACAGCGCTAGAGAAAAACTTCTTGGTGGCACTGAAAAACGATCGTGACAGTCGCATTCGGTGGGCGATCTATGAACAGGCAAAATTGAAATAAATTAGAAGGAGACCTAAATGAACTGATAAAGGGGCAAATGTTTGAACTATAAGCATACGAATGCAGTTTATATGTGCTTAATTGCCCCTCAGATGAAGCATATATTTGTGATTGCTAGCATACGAAAAGTATAGACGATTAAGGCCAGAAAGAACAACTGAAAATATAACCGCTATTTTCGAAACAAGGGACGAGTTTTATTCCAATCCCCAACACGAAGAACCACCGGAACGTAGTCCGCCAGAAATCTAATTATTGGTTTGACTGGCGTGAGTGGTTTTGTCGGTGTGGACGTCAAACCGTCGAAGTGCTTTAAACAGGTAATCATCTAGGTCACCTGTTTTTTCTATTCATGTACATTTTAGTCTCAAGAAAAATACGACGGCTGGATGAGACCGTCAAAGGCTCCATACATTGATATACACCCCAATGGAGAAGTGATCGACCTAAACTAATGTTGGTCAGTAGTTTCCATGAGGCAAGAAGCCCGTCAGATATTTACCGTTATAATTTGTAGCTTTCAAGTGCAAAGTACAGTTACAAGACAATGATGGTATCGTTACTCTTAGATAGGACAGTGGAGTAATTGAGCTTTTTTATCCGTTCGTGTAGTTGAGAAAATGTATCTCGCACGATGGACGTGAAACTAGGGACAATAATTCTAAAACTAGGAAGATATTCTACAAATTGAAGCAATTTTGGCGTCGAAATACGGGGCACTAAAAAGGAAGAACCGCGTCAACAATTCAACAAGAACATTTTCACCTCTACGTGGTCACGAAAGATCAAAGATATCCAGTAGGCCGAGATGACTAACAACTGATGTACGTAGTCAATTGCATACATTAGGTGACCTCACCGAGTAAACAGTGAGAAGGTTGGAGGACGAGTTTTTGGTAGTAAGGTTTTATTCACCCAAACCTCGAAAATTGCGAATTCATCTATTGCGACGCTACGTGCCGTTTACTAAGCCTCAGTCTAACAGTGTGAGACATAAGACGGTCAGTCGATGATTTGGCAAAATGAAAAGAGATCGGCCCTACTGGTAACTGCTGTCACGCTCGTCTTTCGATTTGGAGTTCTCGCCATCCGTCCGACCATCAGCTGAGGTCGATGGTGGAGATAGTGGCCAATCGAGTTGAGTGGTGTGAACGTTGTCGTTATGTGTTTGAATTGTCTTTGAAATGAGGATAGTTAATGAAGCGAAGCAATGAACATCGCAATAAAGCAGCTTTGTAGATGCCGTCTTAGTCTGACTTCCAACTCGGTTATCTGTTTACAAACTAACTGTGAACGTTTGGATTTACATGAAAGGGCATTCAGTAATTCGATCTCAACCCTTACCACTTGTTGTTACAGACTAGGGTTTCTTCTTTTTATGGGTTTAGAGCAGTTAACCAAATTTCAATCGCTGATGTACAGCCATCAGTAACGAGTGTTACTGATACAGAACTAACCTAGTAATCATCATCATCATCATCATAGACAGCAATACATCAGTGGTTTACACTGACCCTTAACTGCCACACAACCACGAAGAAAAAGCAAACCCTGCATAGGAAGAGAGAATTTAGAAAAATGGAAGGGGACCTAACCACCAAAAAATAGCTACGTCTACATTCAAACATACAACATCAAGGCACCTACACCTTGCAAACAAACAACCGAGCTGTAAGTTAAAATAAGGCGTCAACAGCAAGACAGCTTCCTTGCGGCGTTCACCGCCCAGCGTCATTAAGTAAATGAAGATAGATAAGCGGTACGTTTACGTAGGTTAGGAACATCGACCATCTTCGGAGTTCGTTGTGTTCACATTCCGCTTCAGAGCACATCAGTAAAAACAATAACCTAACTAACCTAGTGCAGTGAAGATGAGCGATCGTAATATACTACTCATACCACTGCTATTCAGTAGTAGGACCAGAGCATGCACTTTGACATCGTACAAGCCGCAGGGAAAATGCAGGAAGGAACATCAGAGTGCAGCATCGCCCATAATGGTCCCTGCCACTTAAAGGGACTGAACATTGACGTCTGCGACAGCCGAGACGGTCTGGGGTCCAATACCGCGTGCAAATGAGTGGTTTTGTTTCTGGTCTTGTTTAAACGCTTAACCCATGTGTTGCTTTATCGAATAAACAGCCCTTGTGCCATCCGCGTTCTTGGATCACAACACTAGTATCCACTTTTAAAATACGACAGCAGATTTTATGAATAACTCGACTGTCACACAGTTGTTTCCAACTGTGAACTTCTTTGCTTGTCAATGAACCAATTGTATTACAGTCTGCGACTTTTTCTGTGCAATCGTAAGCAACCAGTAACAAATTCACTTGTTAAAAATGAATGCGATTCTAGAAAAGTGTGTACCTGTTGCTCTAACTAAAACAACGGTCTATCATAACCCATTATTGGGTACGAGGGAAGTTGAAATCAGAGTTTTTAGGTCAGGAGTAGTTCGAATCACTACATTCTAATTATCACAGACGAACTGACGTATCGAACAAACAACGGACAATAAGAGAAATTTGGGCTAACAATACAAGACACGCGTACACAAATAATGACATCTGCGTGAACTAACCTGTTCGTTAAGACCGCGCATAGTTTGTTCCACCCATGGGATTAGGCAACGAACGACAAAATCGTAGACAAACATTCGCAGTCGATCCAGATCGGAATGAGATAAACCGACTCCGTGCGGTTGATTCAACCGGGGTGAGAGAAAGGAACATTGTTTGAGATCGACATTCAATTGATCTGTTAGAAAATAAATCCAGACGCAACACAGAGAGTAGCGAGAAGAAAAGAAACTCGAAATAAACATATGAATATCGTCTCTTTAGGAATGAAACGTTGCATAGTAGAAGACATTGTGAGGTCTTTCGTTTCAGAATTCCGTCGAATACCTGAATTGGCTATATTTGTTAGTATTCTCTTGGGACTGGTGTGAATAGGTGAACTATAAGGCGAAATATTCACACTGAAAGCAATTGGCATCTGAAACAATGACTGATATGTATTTGTTAAAAATTTTGGCAATTGTACCGCATAAAAACAGGAAGGAAGAAGAAAAGCCTGTTAACTGGAGAGAACGATGCAGAGAAAAGAGAAAGACAGTAAACCGGCGCAGGCAGGGACTCGAAATATGAGCGTCCATGGCCTGTTTGCCATATCGCACAACTTTAAGTAAATGTGCCCATTGTCCTTCAGACTCCAGTATGAATGTTGGAAACGGTCAACTATAGCACGCTCCGATGACTTCCCACCTCAAACCCAAGTCATACGCTGACCACCTGTTTGCAGCTTACCAACATATCACTCACAAAACAAGGCACGGTGTGGCAAGCCGTGAGTTAGCATTTGTAAGATGTGTGCAAGCCATCAAGGTTTATGGAACGAGATCATTATGCTCAGTGGTCGGCAGTCTGCCTATCCAGAAGACACGTCGGTAAACTTCGCCATTACTGACGCGATGTCCTTAGTCCACATATCGCTAATAATTCGGAGACACTGATGGTAGAAAACGGACATTTTGTGAACGTCCTTCGCGTGGATGAACCAGGTTTCGCAGCTATACAAAAAGACTGTTTTCACAGTGGCATTGTACACTCGACCTTTCACAGAAAGACTGGGAGCATGCCGACGCCACAGATGGTATAGGTTGGCAAGCGTTATCCAACCTTTGGCTGTGTGATTTGTGATCTCATAAGACATTTCATTAGCACTGATGCAGCTCCCAGAGCACAAACTTATCGGCTACTTCCAACAGCTCACCATCAACGATGAGCGGACGCAGAGTTTTGTCAATGTTGTAACAGCATCTTGCACTTGAAAGATGAAAAGTTCATACCATAGTAATGGACCAAAGCCTCTAATCTAAGACGTTCTAGATTCCCTGTGGACTCTCTCAGACCAGCACTGTGATCTGCATACTTTAAATCCCTAAATCTAGCGCCTGACAGCATTGCTACACCATCATATTCACAACCTGCCAGAATGCGCGTTCCATGATCTAACTCAATGCCAAATTAATCAGGAGAAAGGAGAATCCCATTTGAAATGTTGGAGATCGACAATTAGCTGTGAACACTCCTCACTCAGCCCCAGGTCTATCAGTCAATTGCTTTCAGGACGTTAACATAATTCGTTGGCAAGTCCTTCGTCGACAAACAGTCCCAGGGTGCGGCTCTGTCAATCGACTCAAAGCCATCTCTGACTTCTAAAAAGAAAAAAGTTATCGATCTTCTATAAAATTAGCGGTGTTTAAGCAGCTGACAAACTGTGAAGATGTAGTCACTTCAGCTACGACCAGGGCATAACCCGGTTTGCTCTCCATGAGGCATTGCTTTTAGTCTACAAAGTAGGAGGACTACAAGCGGTTTCAACACAAAAGGAATAAGGCTACTCCGTCAGTACTAATCACACTTTGTGTGTAAACGGTTTATGTAAATGAGGATGATGTTAGCCACAAACCAATCACTTGCAGCGACTTCTCTATCGATTAGCGACAATGTATTCAGTTCGGGCGGAGCTACAGATGGGGGCTGAACCCTTTTTCGGCATTAATTCATTAATATTGGTATGAGAACTGTTGAGTAGGAAGGTAGATTTCAATGAAATTCACGATGTTCAATCAACTTCACACGGAAACAAGCATAAGACGATATACTCTGATCGTAACCATTTCAATGATGATGACATGACAGTGTTGCACTCATCTTGGCCAATGTTTTGACGATCTATAGATTATTCGGAATGACTGACAGGGGCTTAGACTGTGACCCGCATCAACCCAATGACGCTTCCTGACTCCATACCACAGTCATGCTGAGTGATGTCTCTTCACCCTTTGTTCAGTTGTCTCGATGTGCTTGGTCGCTGGTACAATCCCATTACATCGCCAAGGTTGACACGATCAGGCTTAGACTGGGTTGGTATGGGTAGATCGACCAAGCCTCAGAGGCCTTATGACTTCATCCTTCTAGTCACTCTCTCTCATCGTCAACTAGTATTGTCTGACTGCCAAAACTACCGTTGCAGTGACTCAGATAGGATTGAATGTCTTATCGTTGATCAACGGTAACTAATTTATTTATCGCTTTGATCAATTTTTTGTGTATATAACATTAGGTTTTCGAAGACACATGTTCATCATCTTGTTTTTTGAACTGGTTGGTTGACATATATATCCACCTGATGAAACGCCTAGACGGAATGTGCAGATGGAATAGATTTGATTGCAGTGTAAGTTGCTTATAGTTACGCTCTTGGGTTAGGCATTTTCGTCGTTCATGACCAGGCGCAGTATAAAAATGGAAACTTCTGCATTGCACGTCAGAAATAGCAAGTTATAAATCCAACTTAGTACGTTATGACGTGTAAACATAGTCGCAGATATAAACTAATAACCTTACCTAAGTGACCCAAACTATCCGTGTTGATTAGATGCACGCCATTTCTTGCGCTTAACGGATCAGTGGTTGATGTTGTGGTCTCCAGGAGGTCAGATTGAGTTGGTACCGGAGAGGCAGACCGGACGATGGGAATGCGGTAACCATGAGGGAGCAGGTGACTCAACCATGGATCTGCAGTCTGAGTTGCATAAAGCAAGGGGTCTCCTAATCCCTGATCGGATTCGGATTGCGGTCGGACGGATCCGTTAGCCAATGAATGCGGTACTGCAATAACAGTAGCCGGCTTGGTGCCCTCTGTGAACAGGGTGAGCAAGTAACAGTTGGCAGCACCGAACACACGTTCCATTTGGGCGAAGTGCTCATCGACCCTAGAATAAACACACATACACACACAGGGCGATAGGAGAATAAAAGTGATTTTGAAAACAGATTTAAACTCAAATCCAATAGGGTTTCCGCTATGTTTGAGACCTCGCCTTGCGTTTGGTCATGCTTTAGATTGCTGATTCATAGGCAACCCTTTGTGAATCCCAAACTAAATAACAAGATAAATGCGATAGCTCAATGTCACCGATACCTATTTACACCTAACGCATTCTCAACTGCCGCTCATAACTAGGATTCAACAGGTTGACTGCAAAATCTAGTCCATAGGCAACCTTGTATGCCGCACCTGAGTGTACGCTTTGCGGTGTAAAAGTTGGAACCCAATACGCATTGCCCAATACAAACGTATGCATGCACCAAAATACAACTGAGTTGAATGCTTCTGTTCAGATCTGTGCAAATCAAGAGTAATAAGTTCACGTAACTAGGAGGACGCTGTTTAGACTGAGCAATCAGACTGCAGCATAGAAGACCAAACAGTAAACATTACCAACCTTATGGAGATTAACACCACCTCAAATGACTAGTCTGATCTGCGAAACCTTCAGCTTTGTGGTACTAAGTCTTTTAAGCAAAATGTATGCTAGACAATTTCAAGTTGATAAGCAATCTATGGGCGGTGTTCCATACACATTCACCGTTGACTGTGGATAGTTATTAGCAATAGGCTGGTTTGACCCAGTCTGTCGTGATTGTCTGGCTATACGCTGTCGAGCTGTTGGATCTTGTGACTGTTTAGGCTCAAATAGTTACCGGTTTCATACTTTTCCTTTATGGATTACAACTTCACCTAATCCCTATTTTCTCTGTTTCACATCCTTATCCGTGCTGTTGAATAGCTAAGAATGTCTGATCAAGATGCTCACCTTTTGATTGACGAACAGGTTCCCTCGTGCTGTGCAACCGGAGTTAATTCTTCTGGGCAAAACTTGTATCTAAAGTGAACAACATTTCTCTCGTAAATTGCGCTTCCATGTTTAATACTGAGTTTTCGAATCAATGACTCTTACCTACTGACAATAAAGGGACTGTCTTTCTACTCACAATTTTGTGACAGTCTTGTCAGCCTTCAGGGTGACCTCCCATTTCCTGTTAGCCCAACAAACCGCCCTCTTGCTTTATAAGTAACTCGCTCTTTGTTAACCCACGTCAGTCCCGTTTTTTTTAAATCGATGTAATAGCTTAATAGTCGTTAATGCACTGTTCGCCTTATACAGTAACCAGGTTTTCGGTTGAATTGCTGCACTTTGTTGTGTTTCGCATTGTAGTTTTCATTCAAAACCATACATTACTTTGCCAACCGAATTTGTACAACCAAAGTTTCCCACAGGAATCGCAACTGGTACTTGATACATTTGTACCTTTTATTACTGCTTTATTTAGCATCGTGCCAAACCACTGTTTTCAGTTATCTTCAACTTTCGTTGCCTGAGCGGATCGAGTTATTGGCATCGTTCGAGTAGTTTGGCGTTGACTATTAGTTCCATCTACATTAATCTGTCTCACACACTCGACTAAGCGTTCCATACCGAGTCCGAGATAGTACAGAACCACTATCCCCGAAGGTTGGGGCAACTGTTGAGTAAGAAACACTCAGAATGGTAGTTCGTATAAGTACAGTTGTGTCTAGAATACAAAATTGGCCGGGGAAATTATTTAACAAAGGCACTGCATGCAGAAAGAAATCACCGCACCGTACATGCCTACTCACACGGTATCAGCAACCAGCCGCACATAGCCATCTTCAGAGCAGCGTGTGGGCTGATTTTTAGCTGCAAAAAGGTTTCTTCAAATACGTTATGCTACTTACTAACGATGCCAAGTAGTATGTGACAGAACAACAAACTGAAGCAGAAAACGCTGAAGCTTTAGGCCGTTTTTAAGCCTTTTACAAAATTGTCCGCGCACCGTTTTGCTAGGTTACGAAATCCATAAATGAAGAGAGTATCCAAGTCCTGCATTTTTATTATACAAAAACATAATGAACTGTATTCCTAAAGAAGCCATTCATAATTCCGATACTTGCACCCAACGGTCCCTACAATGCAATCGCAATGTAGCCATGAGCATTTTCCGTAGGTTTTCATCAACACGGCGAACCAATTTCAGTAAAAAAGGTTTCTGAAAGTCAACGACATACAGTCTTGTATAGTTTAGTGTGATATCGCTTGATTCTGGCTTATTCCTAGTTTTCAATCATCTACCTAAAAATCTGTCGGGAGCAGATATTTTATTGATAAAGGTTGAAATTTGTTATGAAAAGTATCTCGTGACTAAAAACACACGTTGATTAGTGTGAAGAATAGATTTCACCCATGAAGTGGCCAGTGTCGTTTTGATAAAAGTCGTTTCAAATGGCGGACGGGCGGAGTGACAGTGGCACTTGTTTAGCGAGATGATGAGTCCGCTTGTATTATCTAATGATGTGCCCTATTATATAGACGTTCCAATGTGACCGACTTCGTCGGTGTTTGGACTCAACAGGCAGAGACAACTTGAGCGGGGCTCGAACCGAGGAGTCTTCTAAGTATGAACCGAAATTCTTATCCATTAGACCATACAGTTCTATGAGCAATGCTTATGACGGGGCAACCAAAATACTCGTTACGTAATTAGCTCACATTGTGTCAGTCAAATGATTCCGACACCATAATCATCTGGTGTTAATGTGACTGTAGCTAGTGTTTAAGGTGAACAGCGTCCGTCGAGATGTGAACAAGCTACACAATAGTAATTTTCTGTTTTCTTGTCATTGCTACAGTTTGACCACAGGACGCAGAACCAGCTCCATCAATCTGATCTAGGTCATAGTGTAGTGGATTATTAAACCGGAGGTACGAGCATTCCAACACCCGGTGGAATACCTAAACGCGGCGGCGAGGCACGTCCAAAAGCCCAGAGCGATCGGATCGCGGACAACACCGGCGACAGGACGAGCCATCACCCAACGAGATCTGACAATGAATGGCAAGCGGAAAACCCCCTAACAGAAGGCGTCGATCATACACACAAACCGGGCAAAATTGCACACGACATGTGAGCGGAAACCGGGGGGTGTTGTGGGTTGGAATTCTGATTCATAAACGCGAGCTCGCGCGTAGCATGGCAACCGGCGTGTTGGATAATAAAGATTATGCTTTATTGGACGTCTTTTCGCTACAATAGGTTCGTTAATCACAGCAGTGTTTTTGCATATTCCTAGGTCACTATAACCAATAGCAGCTGATACTGAGGTTAAACTGTCACATAAACAGGAGGCAGACAACAACGAAAAAGGAAAACCCTGAGTCAGGGAGAGAAAAAAGACGTCGTGGAATTTAATGTGTCAGTAGATCACCATTTGAATCACACACTGAACTGAAAAGGGAACTGACGACACATCTTGTCCTAGATGGCCAGCCCATGAGCCTCAAGTATAAGAATTCTGAGCTGGTTGACTCTCCATCGGCTATCACAAACATATAACAGAAAGCGGAGTTCACATTTCTACTGTACATAGGGAAAAAGTGGCCCATTTTAGAGGACAAACATTGAGAGCAACCTTGAACCGCAAGTGTAGGTCGCTTAAACCCACTAGGTGGATAAACGGGCTAAGACCCACGCTCGCCAAGTCAACCGTTGTCTATAGCCTTGCCTGAACCTGCACTACCCGCACAGCCGAAAAACTCGACACTCGAACATCAGCCTCTTAAAGACAAAGGTGAAATGACAGAGTAGTAATAAGTCATCTGCAAGAAACAGCCATCAGGTCGATCTCACAATGGTGCTTCGTATTCTTAATCAGACTACGAATACGTATGCCCTAGTATTTTTTGAGGAGCTCACAACACACCATATGAAATCATCTTTGTGAATTCAGAAAACTGATAAAAATGTCATTATCTTGGCAATAGCTTGCATAAATCGAGCATCCTTATTAATTCCTTCTACTCCAGGTTCGTTTAATGCAGATCCATACAGCTATCACTTTTCGATCTGCACTGAACAGCAACCGTGTGTTTTGTTCTTCCTGATAGCTGATCAATTACTCAACGTGTGAAGGCGTAGCCACTTCCTCCACACAAATCAGCATATACAGTACGTTTTTTAATCGATTTCTGGCTACTCGTTCACGTAACTGATTCATTTCTAGAGTTCAGTGATAATTACATATTTAAAACTTTGTCCACAAGTGTTCAATCGTCCATTTGTTTAAATGTCCTTTCGAAATGGTACTTGAACATACAGCATGTAGGATAATGCTGACGTTTTTCAAATTCATTCGATTATTACACCGACAAGCATTGAAAAAATATGCGAAATGCTGAACCGCGAGTAAAGACCTGAAACGGGCAAGGCCTGAGTTCTCATTCGCCAACCTGTAACTGTTATTGTCTTGCATAATGCATGCCAACCGTACTTTCGTTACCTGTTAACAAATGAGAAATCACCTGTAAATATTAGCAAACATGACAATTTTACAAACAGTTGTATCAGTCTTAGAGATCCAGACGAATGCTGCATTCAGTTGCACGATGGGAAATGTAGGCACGAAATGAACATCATTCATATGTGATCGCACATATCGACGTCTGCTTTGAAAATCGACGGACAACTTGTATCAATCAAGATTTACGACTAGCCACTAGTAATTAGGAATATTGTACAATGGGTTAAATCAAACCAATCTTTTTGAAAGAGGTCGACTGGAAAATCTATAGGAATGTAAGGGATGTGATCAAATGATTGATGTCCACGTTGAATCCAACGTAATTTTAACTTGTCCGAGTTATCAAGTAGAACCAACATGAAAATTTTCATGTCTTCTCCAGAAACAATCTGATTATCTGAGCATCACACAAGCAAATATGAATGAATTTCTCTGTGACAATTCAGTCATATCAAATGTGACATCAATGATATTAGTCAACATGGGCATCGTATAAATAATTAGACCGGTGTTTAAACTTTGATTGTAGTAAGAACATGGTTCACTGATGAGTTCTAAACATCGAGCGAAGCTCCAGATCAGTACTTCCATTCGAAAGAGACTTTCCAGCCGAAAGTGAAACCTGTCACCAAATGTGAACTATGATTCATTTGCGATAATTAAAATTCCGGATTATAAGTCAGCAATACGGATACAGCAAATAAATCAAATACTGAGATTAAACAGATATTAAGAATAGAACACTAAGAACAGAATACAAACATGAACTTGCATTATCGCAGCCAGCGAGTCATGATCATTGTTAGCGACGATAATTGTAAAATACAATAGTTCCTCTAGAGGAGGAACCACCGACGGAACCGACCCAAAGTGGTCTTTTTCATGAAGCTATCTCTTGAGACACTAATGGGGAGCTTCGTAAAGTTTCAGGAATAACACAGTCAATACTGTACATTATACACTACTTTTGAATAGCACATGCTGTTCTTATCACACGAGGGCGGTTTGACTGCATCGTCTTTGACAGTCTTTCAGTGAAGGCAGACGAGTGACTAATCGTTAGTATTGTGCCAATATTAATTGTTTTTTCAGGCAGAAAGTATGGACCGCCTTAGGCAAATAATATGAGGTCACTGGCATGTGTGACATGTATTTTAAAATGTGACAGTGACGGACATGATAGTTGGTGTAAAATCGAATATGAAGACAAAAATGGCGTACGACTGTTTATAGAATGCTCAGGCCAGCTGTCTCGCAGAAACTGGACTCCAGATTTTAAGGGATAAATCGATGTGGTAAATGCTGTGAACCTTAGGGAAGAATTAAATCAAACATTGGTCAAAATTGTAGTTCGTAGTCGGATATGGGAAGGTGGTCTACCTAAATTCCTAAAGAAGCCGCACAAAAGTGATCCCCCCTATAAGAAAAAGGTCCTGCGTCACGGCAATCTCAAGGGCGGACTATCGTAAATCAAGAATCAACTGCCTTTAATACCCCTATCAATGTTCAGAAAGCTTGGAAGTAGTTAGTTTACGCGCAACACCGTAGTTCGAATGAAAGCAAGTGCTTTATGGTGTTGACCATGGAATCTGTGGAGTCTGTATGGATTATACCAATCGGGGAGGAAGCTGAGCACAAATTTACAGTTCCGACACCGTGTGTAAATCACCTCACGACGGAAAGATAACAACTAATTTTGTTTAACGATCAGTCTCTTTTAAGCTGAATATAAAAAAACACAAACTCACTTAGTCTGGGAAACTTGTGCAGGAGTATGCACGAGCACAAAGAAAGTAGCAACATTTGTACCGAACCAACAAGGATAGTTTTCACCGCTTTGATGTGATGATTGCTGTTGTTGTTGAATCTGTACTTGTTGCTGTTTATTCAATTTGCTCAGGGCCTCAACGGGGTCTGAGTGAGTGCTGGAGACGACAAATACGGACGCCAGGCAATGTCCGAGGAACTCGTGTACACTCGGTCGTAGACTCTTAATGAAGACGTATCGCCAGGCCTCAAACCATGGAATTGTAGCTATGACGGATGGATAAAACAGAGAAAACAATACAGGGCAAACAGCCGGCAATTCCCCCTATTATCATCACAGTGATAAAACCAAGTTATAGATAGTTCGATGAATTAGTGGAAACCACTTCAAACACAGTATTTTTTTTTTAAATGTTGGCGCGAACGGTCATATTATAAATGTACGAGAATGAAAACAAGAGAGTGGTGTCGAAGTTGTCTTCAGTAGAACTTCCGACCGTCAGTAAGGTGAGTAAGAGAATTAATCAACATTAACATCGAAATCGGCTGAGGGAAAAATTAACCCGAAAAAAAACGATTAGCGAAATTGACGATTAACCCTAGCAGTATGAGATAAAATGAACAAGAGTTGGAAGGTCTCTAAATTATCCGTCTATCTAACGTCTGAGAGTGAGTAAAACCCTCAGATTTTACAACACAAAGTGTTCGCTACTACATGGCATACCAGATAAGATGTAATTCGAATAAAGTCGACCTGCCCAAACCTGAACCACATAAGTCAGGGTGATCGGGTTCGAATTCGTCACCGGGTTGGTGCTGACTATAGCGTGATAGTAGTTAAAATTAGGCATTAAACACAATTTTTCATCAAGGCCAGTTTTCAAAAATCCACAATCCCAATTGAGTACATAATAACACAACATCCATCACCGACGCAGCACAAAAGTGCTTCACTAATAATGTTTTTGCACAAAGAGGAAAACATGCAAATTTTCTGCATTATTTTCGGTCTCTCACAGCGATTCATACAAAAAATCGGGCTGTTAAGCACTACTCTGACTCCATTTGCATTGTGGGTAAATGCATGAAAGATAAATTAAAGTAGATCAACAGTCTGCTTGTTATCCCAAAGCAAAACGCATGCTGGTAGGTAGGTTTACGGCGCATAATAGATCAACATTTGCACAAAATTCAACGGCCTGAAAGCACAAATACATCATCAATCAGAAGAGGAAATTCCGCACTTCGTCGTTTTACCCACTGAGACAAAGCATCTCCAAATTACTGCGCGTCTTCTCTGAAACTGTCGGTATGATGTCATCCGGATCAGCAGCTCTGCTGCGTTTGAAAGCCCAAATGCAATAGAGGACCTCAGTTTTGTTGAGTGGTTTTAAGTGTGCCGACCAGAGTACTAGATTGCAAGTTTGTATGGGTAAGAAGGGTAGAGAAGGGCCAGTCAATTTCACTCCCAAAGTGTTCTTCACAGCGGTCTAACACTCTAGACTTATTATGAATCAGTGTCACATTCAACACTAACAGTTTAATCTACAGACGGACGACTTGAGATGGTGCGAATGGACATAAGGAGTCTGCTAGTGTTTCCTAAAGCAAAAGTAGTTTCCATTTCATTAACCTCCTCAGATCGGAGACTAAGATACGCTTGAGTCACTTGTGCCTATCCTTCATTGCCTTGTTATATTAACTGCTGTAAGGAATATTACGACTGGCATCAATCCGTTCAAAATATTTCTGAGATTCAATTTGTTTAATCCGCGAACCACCGGATAATGGTGAGCGATTGTTGCAGCTGTGCGCTGAGGATAAGCTATTTTAGCCAGCACTAGTTTTAGGCATCGTTCACGTCATTGCTATACTTGGCGCCCGCCTGCTCCAAATCAGGACTGGTCTCAGATAGACCACATAGCTGTTAGTTACAGGTGGCGTGGTTCCATCCAAGACTGTCGTTCTTATTGGAGCACGTACTTGGACTCAGATCATGCATTGGTATGTTGTCGTTTTGTTCTTAGATTTGCTGGACACTGACTCCGACAGCAACGACTGGTCGTTGAGAAATTGGCTTAACCGATGGCTTTACCATCGGTAAAGCTAAGTACCAAACTAGCTTAGAGAGTCGACTTTGTGGTACTCTCTCCGAAGATCCTAACAGCTGCTGGACACAAATCTCACAGTCTATTCAGAAAGCAGGTACAATAGCATGCGGCATAGGGGTACGTAAATTTGACA
>JTDE01000375.1:233110-248288 GCA_014338405.1 Paragonimus skrjabini miyazakii
GCACACGACTGATGACACCATCTATCGCATATGTCACATTGAATTCCGGCCACTACCTTTTTGCCACACTGCTTGTTGAGGCAAGGATAAAAGACTCGGGGCATAATTGTCTGCCTTAGATAACTTAGTTTGACCAGTAAATGAAAATCAACTAGCAAACAACGGAAATTTGCGTTTAAGATGCTCACTAACTTTAGTAATCAAATGCGAGACACTTACAGGCAAATGATAGCAAAACAGAAAGAACAACTTATCTTCAAATTCGAATCGCGCGTGCCAATAGGTTAAGTTGATGGAGGGCGTGCGGAGTAAAAACCTTACGGGTTTCTTGCCATATGTCCGTCGAAGGGAAATGGCGTATCTGGACGGTGAGCTGTTTGGCGCAGGCGGCACTGTATCTGAGGTGGCCTGTGGCGATGGAGAACTAACTCCCAGATAAATGTGGTGGTTGGCCGCAAAGAAGTTCGGCGCCGGAAACCTGAAAGTCTACCTTGAAGGCCACATCGACACAGAATAACACCATCGGCGGGGCTTTCGCCCATCGGATACAATCAACCGCACTAAGCGCTGCTTTCAGTTGCCGATGAAAGCGTTAAACCACTCCGTTTGTATCTGGATGGTTAGCTGCAGTGCGGGAGCGGTGGCATCCTGAAGCGTACAGCGTTTCTACGGAGTAACTATTTTCAAATTGCGGATCACGGTCGGTTGTCACGGTAGTGGGGCCACAATTCGATGCAACCCAGCGTTCTATAAAAACGCGCGAAGTTGTTTCGTCGACAGCGTTGGGTTTTGGGGCATCTAAGAGCCATTGGATGAAGTGACCGACCATTGTGGGAAGATGGGACACATCGTTAGACGGTAACCAATTTCCGACGATGTCTCCGTGTCCGTGTGGCAGACAAGGAAAAGTAGTTGGGTATCAGCCTTTCGGAGCTGGTACGCGACGATGAATTTTAGCCCGTTGACATGTTAAACAAAGGCGCGCCCAGGTTCTGACGTCGTTTTGCATGTCGGACCAAACGTGCTTATCGCAAATGGACTTGGCCGTAGCCCGGATACCAGGATGGGCGAACACACGTCGTCGGAAAATAATAGAAACCACTGGATGAGGATGTCCAAAAGTGTCGCCAAGACTTGTGCTTGCACAGGACAACAAAGGCCGATGCGTCAGACGCAGAGCTGATGGTTGACAGGAGGCGTGGAAATCAGTTTCCGAGCGTTGTGCGTTGGCCTTAGCGTTTAAGCTGATCGAGCCGTGACGTCATCATTGACGTTAAGGTATCAGTTATAACGTTGTCGCTGCCAGATACGTGACGTACATCTGAAGTAAATTGAAATACGAAGTCAAAATGTCGAACTTCGCAAAGCGAGTGTCTATGGGACCTACTGCGGAAGGCAGAAAACGACGGTTTGTGATCGGTGAAAACTACAAAATAGTTTCCTTCAAGAACATGTCGGTAGTGATGAACGGCCGAGTAGATTGCTAACTGTTCACGACGGAACGTGCTACACCTTGCTTCAACCGGAAGTATGCGTCTGGAAAAGAAAGCGAGCGGTTTCCAGAGGCCATTGACGAACTGTTGAAGCACGGCGCCGACCGCGTTGTGTGATGCGTTTATGACCACACTTATTTCCGCGATTGATTTGAAATGATGTAACATGGCGGCGGCAGCCAACGCATCCTTAATTCGGTCGAAAAATTTGATAGTTGTAGTTGATAACTATACGTCTCCGGTGATACGGCCACGGAGCAAATCAGGTCAAAGTTGCATAAGCTTAGTGCATTGTGGAATAATCTGTTTGTGATAGCTGGCCATCCCGTTAAGTCGATGGACTACACCGGGAGTTGTAGGGCGAGGCAAATTGCGAAGTACCCCTAATTCATCGGCCAGCGGTCTAACACCCTGCTGATCACCGTGGATTTCTCTGAACTCTACTGTGGTTTGCCGAAGGCACATTTCTCCCCATTAGTCGTTATGTCGAGAGTTGGTAACCTGCCAAATAGCGGTCGCAGATGAACCTGGCGTTCTTCTCCAGAGGAGCATGCAGCTAGTAAGTCGTCAACAAAGGGGTAGACGAAGTTCAGACCTTATGTGACTTCGTAGATGGAACGTTGAAGTGTTTGCTTGAAGCTTCGTAAACCAAGCGGCATACGTAGGAATTCGAATAAACCGGAAGGTGTGATGACGTTTGCCTTAGACACCTTCCTGTCGGCAACGGGATCGATTTTTATGGACTCACGGGTACCGTAAAACTATGTCTTCTATTTACGGAATCGGGTAATTGCCGGGTACCGTGGTGCTGTTAGGTGAAAGAAAATCTTCACAAGGACGCCAATCTTTCGATCCTTTTGGTACTATGTGGAATGGTGAGGCCCAGCGGCTAATTGGCGGGCGGAGGATTCCGAGTTCGAGCATGTGCACAAACGCAGTGGGACTATTTTCAGCTTGTCTGGTGTCAACGTGCATACCGGTGGGCTTGCAGTGACTATGTGGTGCCTCGTCGAACCTGTGACTGCAGGCAGAAATGAAGACCGTCGAAAAACAGTCGGATACTGATCGGCCATAAAATGGATGGAATTTAATTTCTTAGAGTTTTGATACACGGGACTGATTGATACCTTATCGCTCCAACTGCCGGTAACGGCAGGCCTTATCGTTTGTTCGATCAAGGCACGTTATTTGGTGTCTACCAAAAGTTCAAAATGCTGGCGAAAATCAGTATTGATTAGTGCCACTTGGACGTCAACACTCGCGAAGATCCGCCTAAGAGGCTTACGAAAACCTAAGTTAAGTGTGCGAGAGCGCTGACCGAACGCTTTAATAGTGCTTTCACTGGCCGCATAAATGTTAGAATAAACCGACCTGTTCAAGTCGTGGGTTTCAGATGGGATCATGCTAACCTCAGCACCTGTGTCGATAAGCTAACGGACTCCCGACTTGTGATCTTTTAGAGAAAACATGACCAGTCAAAAGAGTTGTGTTGATAGCCATGAGGATTTTCCTGCACTTTTGTTTTACTGGATCAAAGATGCAAGGCTTTCGTTGTCGTCAGGTGTTCTTGCCAAATTGTTTGTGATACCAGCAGTGATCGGGATTAGCGCTTGGTGAAGGTCGATGAGATACACGCGACCCGGAGCGGTTATTATGTCGGCTAGTAGGGGCAGCCGAGCGTGACTTCGAGCGCTGAGTTGTTGAAGACTGAAGTTGCTTAGTTGGACCAGCTACTTGAGCAGTCAAAGTGGCAATCGCGCCTTGATTACTCCAAGCCAGTTGGGAAACAGTGGCACCGTACGTCGCCCCAATCCAGTCAGCTGTGTCGGCTAAGGTTGACAACGTTGCTAATTGGCCTGCGCTAATGATGTTTTACATATCCTCAGGCAAATACTGAACCCATATCTCTTTAAGTAGAGCCTCTTCCGCATGTATCGGGCTTACTCATCTTTGCACGTGGCGAAGAAGTTGCGATGGTTTAGTCATCAAGTTCAGTCGCGCTTAGAATTTGAATAATGATTTATCGGTCGGACAAATTATTATGCACAACTACAACTGGCTTTGGTTATTTATAAGGCTTCGTGGAGTCTGGTAAGTCCATAATATCATCCATCTCGTCAACGACATGAGGTGGAAGTGCCGAAACTATGCGATGAAAACGAGTTGGCCTTGAATTAATATGTCAAAGCGCGAATTCGGCTTTTAATCGTGCAAACCATGGTTTTGGACCTTTCTGTCGAAAGGGTGCCAGTGGTGTGGCTAGTGCGTTGACCGAGGCGTCTGACAAAATGAAGTAGAGACTCCACTATAGTACAGTGTATCGTAAATCGATTTGAAAAATATACGTAAAATATGCAGAAACGATAACAGTTAAACAGAAGATATACCTGCAACAAATATTCGAACGGGCTCACCAATTTTTTGCACTACATACTAAGTCGTTTCTCTCGGGTACGAACTCATCAGACGCGAAGTACAAAAACAGGCTGGTGAGAATAGGGACCGAATATTTATCCGACGAAATGTACAAGTGGTCTCATAGTGTTCTGAACCGCAATGACACACAAGTTAGCCAAATAGGCTAAGGATAGTCTGTTGGTGAGCGAGTAAACCAGACATGTGTGTGGCCCGGAGTCACGTCACATAGTTACATGGAATACAAACAGTCAGTCGGACAGCATCATCACACGAACTTTGTTAATAGCCTGGGCACGATAAATTCAACTAGTAGTTTTGAAACCACTTTACACACCATACCACGGGAAGGCCAGTGAAATCTATGGGTCACCACACAGCTGCCTTAGAAAGGTGCTGTGACGACAACCCTTCGATTCTGATGTGGTCAAATTAAACTCTACGTGATAATGCGGCTTTCCTGATTCGCATCCAAAGCATCGTTCTACTGACTAACTTGTCGCGGATTTTTGGAAAGTACATCTTACTCTGGCCTTGCATGTCCTTTTATCGACTAAATGGACCGTGTTGATTAGGGCAAGAGAAGCAGGCACGGTCATTTTCGTGCCCCGTGAAAGAGTCAGTCTAATCCGAATTGTCTCAACGATACACAGCTCCTCTCGCTATCTCTGGGGAGGTTGGGTACCCTACACATCTTATTCTATCAATGTTGTAGATGTGAAGGTCGACAGATCATATCATTTGTATCATGTCATCACTTTTACTCACCGCTAAGGCTCCTCCAGTTGTCATTCCAGACCCCTACTAAGACATTTAGTTAACAAAATGATCATTGAAAACTGAAGTAGATCCAACGGAAATACTATGGTTGGGATGAGCATTTCACGCTTTGCAAACGTCGGAAAACACAGCCACACCTTTTTGGCTACTAAAAAACGCGAAGTTTATGCGTCTCCTACGTTGCCAAGTGGTGAAGTGAGACTGTATGCTTCGGAGGATATTACCTCGCACTCCACACAAATGCCGTTTTTCATGCAGAACAGCGCGGTTCATACAGCCGTGGGCGTTGACAAAATCCAAGTGTGAAACAGCTACCCCGATACCTTGATCGAATGCTCTGGTTCATTTGACAGTGGCTAGCAGGAGATTCTTGGTGTACGGCCGTCCAGTTCGAATGTCGCGCTGAGCTTTGCACAAGTTGCCAAAAGACAGACAGTCCTGAAGCGAGTGGTACGTGAGTGGTTCGTTCAATTTTAATACATCAGAAAGCAAGGATATTGGATGAATTAAAAGATCTCGTCCATCCTGTTAATGAACGGGAGTGATGTTAGCTAATTTCCAGTCTATGAATGTCGTTCGTTTGAATAAGCTGAGGGGCTTGGAGGTCTGCTCAATCGCTCTGTGGTGGGATTTTAGAGTAACGCCATCTGGACCTGGTGACCATCTTTTCAGGGGCTTATACGGAAGACTGCCATTATTATGCACGCTTCCGAATTCGACTATAGAGGGAACCTGAATGAGGAGCAGCGTGTGAGCCAAAATGATGTTGCGAAATTCGGCAAAAAATATCTTGGGATTCTGCGCCAGAGTTCGTGGGTCCTGTCAGTCCGATGAGGTGAGGCATCCGTGCTTCAGCCTTGCAAGCTGCTGAAGCAAACCGGAGGTGGCATTCCGGATAGACGATAGTTTGGTCAGCTGTTGTTAATAATGAAGTCGACCGTTGCAAATAAACAAGGTGCATTGGCTAGGAATGGGTGAGTACGTTTTACGGTCTTCTCCCAGTTCAGACAACCGATTGCGTGTTCGTTCACATGGCTCCTTCTGAATTAATAAAAATGCATCTGGCAGTAATATTCACATGCAAGGTTGCATTAGTTTTGCAAGGTACAGTACTTTTTCCCTCACGAAACGGTCCGAAAAACTCACGCCGGCCCTACAGGAGCCGGCTGCGGCGAGTTAGTTGAAGGACCGGATCTCCTGAGTGCATCACAAAACGATTAGAACAAATGTGATGCTTTAACTCTTGTTTCGCTTGACCTTCTTTAGAGAGTCAAAATGTATCAAATGAAGTTTATCAACATGTAATAAACCTGGTCACCGAACCACTGGCGTAATGAGGGTCTGGCAACCTTACATAATACTTACCTTGTTATAGAGGTCACTCCACAATTCCTGATCTTGCCCATCCTAAAGCTATAAGTAGCTTTCAAAGCAATCCAGGAGATCCTGTACGACGACCGAGTCCTGACAGGCGATTTAATTCGCATTTTTAGTGGCAACAGTAGATGTGCTTCTAGAGCGTTACGACTGAGTTCCATTCAGCTTAATACATACAGATAGCCGCCCACGAGCATTCTTTGGTTCATTATGCTCCGTGACCATTGCGGGCTAAGGAAGATGATCGGATGGTTTTGCTACAACAGCAAGGCTCGCCCTCAGAGGAGTAATGGTAGACGCCCCAGGGATGTCTCTACGTTGTTCTGACAAACGTAGTGGAAACTCATGCCACACCAACAGCGTTTCCCAAATTAGTATGCTCAACGATCACTGCGTAAATTGTGGATTAGTCAAGTGACTTTGTCGCAGTTCCAAAGTAAATCATGCTACCTACAACATCTCTTCTTTCACGTCTGGATTCACAAAGACCACATACAAACTGGGTTCGGTCCAATCCGAACGATCTGCCAAACCCATACACAGAGTATGAAAAGCGTGCGCCAACCATCGAGCACTGCATGACGTATACTCTCATACGGGCAGTGTTGGAACACGACCCACAGTTTTGGACTTAAACACAGTTGTCCTGAACTTCAAAAACCTAATGAATTTTGTACCGTGACCGCAGGTACAGCATGTTTGTTTTCTTAACTTTTATAACTGTCATGGCTAAACCACTGAACATTTCGTGTTTGGTATTAGTTACAGCGCTCTCATCTTTATCTATACTCGTTTGTTATAATGGACCAATTTCCCATTGACTGATGACTAGTTGCGAACCCGTTTCTGGTTGCTTTATTTTGAACGCTTTTCTGTTGTCGGAAAAGTTAAATATCCCATCAGTTCACAGTTAAAGCGACAGAACACATTTATTGTAATTTTGGCAATAGTACCGTGTAAAGTCAATCACATCGACCGGCTTTTCTTATGCTTCTTCGACTCGGAAGATGGTCTCACCAACTCGACCATTTGATTCACCGTTCTTGATATTGTCGTCTACGAGCTCCTGAATAGATTGTTCTAAACCATCAGAAGCGATTTAGCAGTACCCTGCCCCAATCTTATAGTTATCTTTGTGTAAGTTATGTTTTAATGTCTGGTTTCTTCAGGTCACGGAACATAGTCTTGCTAGCCGCCCGTTTCGCATATGCTTCACATCCATTCACTGGGATAAAATTCCTTTTGTTGTCGTGGAACTATGATTAACCTTCTTAGTAAGTTTATTTTGTGACCTTAATGACTTCTCTTATTGTCTCAGCACTGGTTAGATACAGAAGTTGATTGACGAAAGAAGCTAAGCGGTCCATCGGTCATACTGCTTTGCCGTGAAGATAAGCACAACGAAAATGAAATAAGCTAGCAAACGACGAATTAACATATCTTCGGTCTCCTTTGGGACTAACAGCGGTTTTTAGCTCCAATATGAACAAACATACAAAACATGTAGGGAATTCACCAAAATGCGACTCTTGGAAAACCTCATTGCTTTCCTGAAGAGCAATCTCCCTTGTCTCAAGTAAGTGATTTTAATACCGCCGCGTTAACTTACAACACAGCACCCCATATAGAATCGGAAGTACAGCTTTCGCTTTGTTAACCACGACGGTTCGGCAGAAGGGGAATGCAAACTTTTTTATTGTAAAATATTCCTATATTCGGAATAGGTTTCCGGAGGAATATACAGTTAATAAAATCATTCCGCATTTCAACGACTTAGACATCTATATTATGTTATCAAACAAAGTGTCCATCTTCGAACTTCGCAGACCTCTAGAATAGCTTCCTGAATGTGGCCGGAAAACATATAGCCCTCAGCTGCACATAAGACGTGCATTCGTTTCCGCCACCAGACCCCTTGAATCCAGTCCGAACGAAACGAATACCAAAAACGTATTTATACGCAGATCCTACAGTATAATATACGACACTGCTGGTTTCTGAATAGTGTAGTTCTACCACGCACTTACAATTTGGTTTAACATCTTATGTTTCGAATACATTCGTAAACCTTTCGTCCTCCTCCAGCATTACTCTAATTATTCAACCAATTATCACCATTTTACACTCTTTTGGATGCGGTTTCATCCCGGAGTTAGCATGATAAGTTACACATAAAATGCACACGCTCCTTCCCTCTATCCGCCACTTCGCTAATGTATACCAGTTCCTTATGTGTACGAGCAGTCGATTCGCAAATGCCAAGCCAAACGCTGCTGTTGTTTTTGGGATATGTTAGTTTCGTGGCGACATCATGTACGACTAATGACGGCTATAAGATGCGGTGCAGTTAGCATAACCCCCTGTTTTGCAGGGTTGCCGTATCTCCTTGAAAATTCGTCCCAAACGTTTCTGATGCCCGAATGTCATATGGCGACTTGACCGTACTCACTCACCCGTACATGTTGTTCTACTCGTTCGGAGGTCACTGAGTAACCTATTTGTTTTTATTTGACACATTTAACCTGGGATGATTCCTCGTTTTTTGGCTTCACCGTTGCCGACTCTGTCAACCCTCACCTTCCCAGCTAAACGCATTAGGTGGATGCACAAACAGGAAGCATAAACATTGACTTAGCAGCACAAGTAAGAGAACTGCGTCTCGAAATTCAAACTTTCGAAGCTTATGATCTCGCCCCATTTACAGAGGACATAGCCGTTAACGGTCGAGTTCAAGGAAAGAATACTGCTGGTATCATCACAACTTCGGGATCAAGACAGCGCACCTTCTCAACTGCCTTGTGAAACGCCATTGCCAGCAAGTAATGACGACAACTGTTGCTGGCTGTTCTATTCCTGGTTGTCTATTTTTTATATTCTGTATGAATTCTAGATTGCGTTTTCTAATTGACACCGATGCTCAAGTCAGCGTCGTACTGTCTAGAAAGGAGGATACGCCCTTCAAGCTCCAGGCCACCAATGGAACCACAATAGGCACTTTCGGCACGTGCTTCCTTTCGCTGGATGTAGGCCTGCGGCGTGCTTTCCGTTGAGTGTTCACTCTTGTGGATGTACCAGATATCATCCTGGGCATAGACTTCCCAATGCCTTCTGGGTTAGTTGTCGACGCAGGCCACCACAAGCACCTAGATGGTCTAACGAGTATAACCACCATATGGACAGTTTTCTGGACGCCTGTCTTCAGCCCGCTGCTTGCTGAACCAAGCGGTGAAGAGAGATACCAAGCAGTGCTACGTGAATTCACAGAATTGACCCGTCCTTCTAACGAGCTACTTGTCGTCATTACGGATGTGATGAATTGCATCAAAACAAAAGGCCTAATAGTTTTCCAGTGACCACGAAGGCTGACACAGGGCCAACTGCGTACTGCTCGTGCCGAATTTCAATGCATGCTGAATATGGGTATAATGTGTCCTTCCGAGAGCCCATGGACATACCTTCTGCAGATGGCGCCGAATAAGGCAGAAGGCGATTAGCATCCTTGCGGAGACTATCGTGGATTAAACAGTGCCATTATTCCAGATAGGTACCCTGTGCCACACGTTTGCGACCCAGCTACCCGTCCTGCGGACAAAACGATCTTCAGCAAAATCAACATCTTCCGCGCCTGCCACCAAATACCGGTAGTACAGGAGAATATACCTAAAATATCTATTACCACTCCATTTGGTCTATTCAAATTTTTCCGCAAGCCTTCCGACCTCCTTAACGCCGCAGACGTTATAACGTCTCATTAATGAAGTCCCCCGTAACCCAGATTCCCAATATGCATACACAAATGACATAATCGTGGCCAGCTCTTCCCCGGAGGAGCATATCATCCACCTGCGAACGTCGTTTTAGCGTCTAGCGTCATAGGTCTTACTGTCAATGAAACTAAATCCCAACTCGGTCAAGCTCCGTTTCAGGCCATAGTATCTCGTCAGAAGGGAGTAAACCGCTCACTTCCAAAGTCTGGGTCATTCGATCGCGCCCAATTTCCGACGCAAGTCCCAAATTCCACCGCTTCAACGGACCTGTGAACTATCAGCAATCCATTCTCAACTATGCCAAGCTTGTGCAACCTTCGACTGATTCACTTTGGGGGAAAACAAACATATTTTACACCTAACCCCCGAAGCCACTGCGGCTTTCGCCACCGTGAAGGAAGCACTCGCCTCTGCAGTCATGCTACATTTCTAGCAACTAGATGCACTGATCAGCACCTTCATGGATGCATCAGACACAGCCATGGGTGCGGTGCCACAGCAAGCAGCTTTGGATGCAGCACAGCCAGTTACACTATTCTCTTAAGGCCTCAGCTATACTGAAGTGCGATACAGTACTTTCGGTCGGGAACTTTTAGATGTACATGGGGCTGTGCGTTATTTTTTCACGCACTCGATGACCGTGGTTTCATTATTATGACGAAACACAAACCTTTCGTGTACGTTTTGCGAAATTATTCCGACGGACACTCCCCTCAAAAAACCCGACAGCTGGACCCCATAACCCCATTTTCTGCTGACATCCGCCATATGTCCGGACTCTCAAACGTTGACTTGGATACTTTGGCACGAATGCAAAACGTTCCTACAGCCATCGAACGGATCTCACACCACAACATAGCTGCATAACAGCATTCCGATTGCACGTTTACGGATGATGTAAAATGCACATACGTACGCAGTCACAGTGCCATTGACAACTTCGTCTGGTACCATTATTTGTGACAATATGTCGGGATACTCCAGGCTAGTCGTGCCGCATTCGTTACGAAGAGCATTTTTTGAAGCTCTTCATAACCTGTCACATCCATGGGTACGCGCATAATTAGGACTGACTGTAGATCCATTCGTCTGGCCTAACGTAAATCTAGACGTCCAACAATGGGCCCATTGCCGCCTTGCATGTAAAAGTTCCAAGGCCAACCGACATAGGAGCAGCCCGCTGGGAGATTTTCCAACTCCCGACGATCGTTTCGAACATGTCCATCTGGACCTCTTCTGGCCACTTCCACCTTCGCGAGGCTAAACCTACCTACTCACGTGTATCGACCGGTTCACTCGCTGGCCAGAAGCCGTACCATTGTCAGACTCATCAACAATATCTGTCGCCCGCGCTTTTGTCGAGCACTGGATCGCACGTTTTGGTTGTCCTTTGACCATTACAACTGATCGCGGTACGCAGTTCGAATAAGCTTTATTTTTATAACTGACCAAACTCTTTTGCGTGCACCGAGCACGCACCACGACATACAACACACAAGCGAATGAACTAGTAAAGCACTTCCATTGTCAGCGCAAAGCTTCATTACGTGCTCACGAGCGGATGGATTGGACGAAAATATTGTCGCTGATTCTACTTGGCATTCACAATTCCGTCAAAGAGAGCAGCGCAACCCCAGCGGCACTAGTCCATGGTTGTCCTCTTAGCCTTCCGGTTGACTTTTTTCAGCCGTCAGGCAAAGCTGTTGTCGACGCCCAGAACTACGTTAACAGACTAGCCAGGTACATGCGGTCGCCACAAGCGAGTGCTACATGTATTCAGCAAATCCTCGTCTTGCGTTCATGAAGAGCTCACCTCTTATGAAATTGTACTTCTGGAGGTAGACTGTTAAGGAACCGCTTCAGCATCCGTATAAAGGACATGTATGTGTCATTAAAAGGGCTGCAATAACCTACGTGATCGACAGTTTCCGTCAGCAACTTACGGTTTCAAGCGATCGCTTTAATCCTACCTTCGCCAGCTCACCCTCTAGCATGGCAGCAGAAACATCATCCGAGCAGCTTCCAGTGACTTCGAACTCCGAGTTACCCCCGGTTTTGTTGCCCGAATCTATTCCCGACGAGCCCCCTTCTCAATCTATAACCCATTCAGTGGGGCGCGTCCATTTTCCCGCACGTCGTCTCGAATAGTTTTTTCTATTCCACCCTTATTGCGCAGTCGGTAATTCATTATGTATATTTTATGCCTGTGTCGATCAGCAACTAACAGTCTTTCGTAGGTACAGTTCACCGGCTCATATCACGCAGAGGACACCTGCACATAACTCCGTGATTTGTATTGCCGTGCGCTAGACATTTGGTGATTATCGTTGACCACGAGGGTTATAACATTTGGCTATTGCATGTATTGTGCCAAACAAGCTGCACTTGTAAAGCATTAAAAAGATACTCTCGAAAGTTACTAATATATCCGTCGTCATACATCTGTATAAATTTTCGTGAAAAGACAAAAAATATCTGCTGCCAGCTGGTGTTCAAATTACAAAACGGAACGACTGCAAAACAGTTCATCCGATGCCAAGACCTTAGCAAGTCTAGAACATTGATTAAACTGATAAGAATTATAGAGGACAGAATGCCCCTAGAAAGGGAGTGTCAAAAGTTCTTAATAGACAAGGCCCCTGCTTCTAAACGCGTGGTCCAGGACGCATCCGAACAAGGTACGACGATGTCCAAAGATAATGAGCTGGGTTCCAACGATCGTGAAGCGTCAACTTATTGCACCATATCTGAGTACACCAACGATACTCTCGACAATACTAACGCCACAAAAGAGGACAGCAAATTCGCTGACCTGAAGGATCTAGCAGTGGATCTTGCTGGTTCCAACAGCGTGCCGAAAGTAAGCGTAACGTCGGTCAATTACTTAACTAGTAAACAGGAGCATGTAAATAATTGTGCTCATATTGATTGAAATGGAGCGTTTAAATTTCGACCTGTCTGCGCGATAACTAAATCAAATAAAGTAAGACTTTGCCCATCCAATAATCGAGGACACGCCAGAGTTTCAACTTTAAGCAATTTCCCACGAATCCACAAACCAACCACCAGTGGGGAACCGGTGGTAAAAAACTCTCCTCAACTCACAACTCTACTAGTCGTTCGAATTTGTTTCCTCGGCAGCATAAATGAAAAGACAGGCATGAAAGCCCAATTCTATACTCTGCGATCAAAAGGATGAATCTATTACGGACCCTCAATTATAGACCCTTGTCTAACAATAGAAACCTCACACGACGCATCTCTGAATGTAAGACCTAACCATAGCCGCACTGTTACCCCCATAGCTACTCGCCCTACACTGAACACAAGTTTCAAAATTAATAACCCCTGCACCACGATTGCTTACTTTAACGGAACCCGGGATTTCTTCGCTGACAGCCCGCACACGGGCTTGACTAATTTATTCAAACTACCTTTTAGCGGGGCAAATGGCGTTTAAACCTCCTCTACCAAGTCCGCCCTCCCAAGTTTCGCTACCTCGCCATATCTTACTGACTCTTTTCAAACACTTTCCGTCATGGACTGAGACGCAGACGACACACAGTCAGTAAGTCGGACGCCATCACCACCAAGTTCGCCGTTAATTTCCAACAAATCTCCTTACATGGTCTCAAAAATAAAGGTTCCACTTTGTCAACCCTGTTACCTCGCAAAAAGTTACGAGCCAACCTCTTTATTGCAAAATATTCCTATATTTGGAATAGAATTCCGAATGAAATCAGAGCCAGTAACAGCATTCAGCGTTTTCAAAAGAGCCTGAAAAGCTTCTTCACACCATCAAATATAATGTCAATCTTCAAACTTTGTGTACCTTCTGTTGACCTTTTTGAGTGTGGTCCGGAGAACACTTACCCTTCAGCAGCTTGTAACGTGTGCCCGTCTTTACTATCGGGGTCCCATCTAAAACAGCTCGTCTGAAACTGTTTACTGCGTATCCACCGATTACTCGCAACCCATCTAACATTTGATTCATTACGCACTCACGAAACTGCATCATTTTATTCGTTTGTTACTTCTATAAAGTAGTACATAGAACAAAAAGAAAAAAAGGATTACATCTCACACACACTTTTCCACATTTTACTTATATCCCAATTCGTAATAATCTGTTCACTTTTGTAATCAATCAGACTATTATTAATGGTAGCCAGTATTGACGGTTAACTTGACCAGCGTACAAAAACTCTCCACAGAAAACTGTAAAAAAATACTCTCTCGTTTACCTTATTGTGATGGTTCCAGAAATACAGAAATGAAGTAGTTTAATCAGCTCAACACCAGAGCTAGCTGCGACGCAATAGTAATAACGACCGAACTAGGCAAAGCAAGTAATTTATCCTTCGAGCGAAATTGTACAACTTGTAGTCAGCAATATAATAAAACAACAGTAATGAGAAATCGGTTCAGTGACAATCACCACATCCTCCGCAGTTCAAATGAATGTCCGGGCAGTAGTGTTGACGTTGCTTCTTTTTCACACGTTCAGGAATTCTTGTCTGCGCCGGGTCGATTGCAGACACTCTTTCAGTAACTGACTGCAAATCTGAAACAAACTCAGAAAGGGAACTTTCAGTCTCAGGAGATTTAATAGACAATATAAGGGAAGGCTTCAAACTCTTTATACATTTAAGACCGATAACAGACGGACCAGAATTAGTAACAAAAAATGAACATGAATAAGTTGCGGACTGCACATCTATGAGTAAAAGTTCACATTCGCCAAGAATAGGTAAAACATGTCCAGTAATACCCCTAACAGACATGTTGGCAGGTTTCAAGATAACAGTAGGTTCCAGCCGCTTCGCGCAAGCGACAGAAATAAAAGATTCAATACTACCGGTGTCAATGATGAAGGAATGTTGGGGACCACTGTTAACAGTAAACGACTGTGTTATATGGTGCGTAGAATCAAGAGAATTGGTAGAAACCACAGTAAGAACAATGGAGTGAAAGTCAGAACTAAAGGTATCATCGTCACAACTGGAATGTGTAAAGCAGGACTTTGAACTATGACCGATTTTACCACACCTGTGGCACTTAGCGTTACGAAATCGACAAGTCAATCGACAGTGCTTGCTACCACATGACTTACAGTAATCCCACCGTCGGGTAGTATTTGAATCAGATGCAGGGTGATTATCATCAATGGAATTTCCAGTATTTACTTTTTCGGACGGCTGCCTAGGCTGACCTTCTGATCGTCTCACGTTGTTGTTGTATAAAACAATCGGTTCATCTTTCAAAGCAGCTTTGACATCCTGATACTGTTCGCATAATGTTGTGGCTGACTGGAAAGTGGAATTCGGAAGCAGTAGAAGCTTCTGT